>CM032333.1:65585308-66176671 GCA_019022515.1 Quercus aquifolioides
GATGTCAAATGGATAGGATCCAATGACAAAGTTGGTGGATTTATTCCCTACAACATTACCAATTATAAAATTTAAGAATGTGATGTGTATAACATTAGAATGCGTCAACTCAAACATCATTCATCATGAGTAATAAATTTAAGCTTAGGGCTAGATACTTATGAGGTGGACAGGGGTGACTCAAGGACTAAGCCACTTAAGCTTAGGCCTTAGACCCCCTATTTGTCCCAATTTTTTAAAAGGGTTTTAAGACCCCCACTAAATAAATAAAATGTCAAAATTGTACAATAAATTCCCAAATTTGTAATTGATTTTTTTTAAAGAAAAAAAAAATGAATTTTGCATTCTTTCCTCATCCTCAAAAAGCCCCTAAAATATTTAGCCAATAGAAATTCAACACAATTGAAATCCTAAATTGCTTTAACCAAAAAAAAAAAAAAAAAGTTATGAGTTTGTCATAAACATTCCAAACAATCATTGATAATCAATTTCCTAACAACTAGTAAAAGAGATATTAATAAAATTTAAATACAAAAACTATATAAGCAATTTTACATCTTAAAAAAAGTCAAAAAATATAAAAAGATGAATAAATAATATTTAAATATTAAAAAGTCTACTAAATTTTTTTCTCTAACTGGAGTTGCTTTCTCCTTCACCCATTATTTGAAAACTCAGAAAACCATTCATACATTTACATTTCTCCTCCAAGCTATATGACTTATTAAATAGGTCATGTACATAGAAATACATTTACATTGTTTTATAAATTGCCACGTAGTGGGTTGGAGGAAATTCCCTCCAAAAATTAGGAGGTAAAATTTTCCTCTCCACCCCTAGAGTTTTCAATTACTTATCAAATCATCCGGTGAGTGACTGGCATTTTTAAAATTGCTTTACTTGTTATGGTTTCATGCCTATAAGAGATAGTCTTTATAAATATGAGATGCACGTATAAAAACTTATGGATGATATAGTGTTCTTGAAGAACTAGTTTCATATATTATGTTGTCTTATAATTTCTCTAACTTGTATTGCCATTTCTTTTATTTTACAAAAAAAACTCATTGATGTGAAAATTTGTTGAGAATAAAAGAAACTTTATACTTATTAAAAATATTATTTTAAAACCAACCATTTTAATTGACTTAAAATTCCCTTATATTGCTGTTTGTTATGGTTCCAAACTTCGAATAACTAAAGGATAAATACAAGAATTTATTTCCTGATTAAATATATATTATTAGAGAGAGAGAGAGAGAGAGAGAGAGAAGGGCCCAATCCATTTCCCTTAATAACTCCCAACAAAATTGTAGACACAGAAGAGAATGATGGGCTCTTCCACAATACAAGAATCAGCCCAGTGGGCCAAACCGTGGGTTGCAAAACAAAAGCTTAATATGTAGAAACAGATATATTGTGTTTACTGTTTGCTATATTGCCATGTTGCAAGGAAGGAAGTTGTGGTCAGCTCAGCTCTACCAAGTTCTTTTAACCACACATATATATTTAAGCCAAACTAGTGATAATGATATGTGTAGATATATACATTCTGATTTGCAATTCTTGATCCATAACATTATGGGAACTTCCTCGGATTCAAGCTTACTAAAACCGAAGATTGTATTTGCATTGTATGTTTCGACAAGGCTGGAGATGTCATAGCCATACTACCATATTTATTGATCAGCATCGACCGGCTAAAACCATATGTCTTTTTATTATGTGTTAGATTTTACCAATTGGAAATTTGAGCCACATAATTAAAGTGGACTTTAAATTGCCAATACTAATTCCATTTGAGGTCTAATTCGATGCAAAGGGTTTTAGCATTGCTCTGTCAAACATCGAGAAGACAAATTTCCCTGTACGTACGTTCTCATGCATGGTTGTAATTTGTAAAACTAAGCTTTATTGTTGATAGCTAATTAACCAAGCTTGGCCACTTGGGAATATTTTTTGAAAACCATACCAAGCGCGGCCACCAACAAATTAACTTTGAGGCTTTGTAGCCCTAATTGCTCAAGCTCCGATGATTCCAAACCACCCTCTATCCTCACCACCAACTCCAAGTCTCATTTCACACAACTTGCTCTCAACTTTTACTCTAGTTTATCAGACCTTGCTGGAGGTCACAGCCAATGGCCTTCAACATTTATGTATTTAGACAATCTGTTAGTGGAGCAATTAGCAGCATCATACATTGTTCTATTGCCATATTTAATTTTGTAGTAAAGGCCCATCATCTTCACGCCATACAAAGATATTCTTTCCATTACCCAATGGGCTTCAATAAAAGCCTTGTTAATTACACCCATCAACTGAATAATTTTCCTCCAACTCCAGGAGCAATTAGATAGCAGTATTGAGTATTGACACCTCCCCTAGAAACCAAGACGATGAAGAGAAGCCAAGAAGATAAAAAACATTGAACCCAAGCTATCCATATAGAGCCCAAATTATATAGTAGAGGGTCTTATTCCATTCCACAATATATGTTATGTTTTGTGTGATTACTTTTCATTTCTATGAATCAATCTTATGCATGGGATGATGAAGGAGAACATCCAATTGAACAGAAAAGTTATAACAAGTAACAACTCAAGGAATGCTACACTCCAAGAGGACTACTCCAGTCACAATTTAGGTTTCTTGAAGTTGTTTATAAAGCTTGGATCAGCTCTGTAAAGTTGTTATTTACAACTATGTATTTTGTTGGCTTTTATTCCGTGCCAAATTTGATTGTAATTTTATTCAATCGTTTATACCCTGTATTTATTGTGGGATTTCATTGTAAGGGTTGTGTGTTAGAGAGAGAGAGTGTGAAGACTCAAGCATTTGAAGACTGAAGATTTCTCGCGGGTATGTCGCGACTTAGCTTCCCGCGAAGTGACACATGTGCCTTGCACATGCTGGAATGCGAAGAGTCAGGACAGATGTAGACAGCTGTGTTTCGCGAGTAGCTCGCTGGTAAGGCCTTCCCGTGAGATACCCGCGAAACGCTCTGTTTAGCTGATCTGTGATTTTTGATACACTCTATCCTTGCCCACTCTATATATACCCTCATTACCCACATATGTAGTAGAGGCCATTCAGAGAGAAAAATCCTAGATAGGTTTTCTGCAACACACACCCATCTTTTGAGAGAGAGCTACTCCTCCTTAGTGAGAAATCATTGTAGCCTCTTCTCCATCCCTCTCCCATTATCATACCTTGAGAAGAGATTTGTACCCAAACACAACCCACACTTATTCAGAGTGTAGAGAGTGTTTTGGAGCTGTTGGGAAGCATTGGAAGAAGCCAAGGATGGCAGATGCAACATGGAGCTTGTTACGGGATCCGGAGAGCTAGACAAGACATGGTTCCGAGAAGCTTTGTTGGAGTAGGAGCTTGGAGGGTTTAGGTACATCGGGTAGATTAGGCTTGAAGGGTCTCTTGCTAACCCATGTATCCCAACTGATTGTCTAGTGGATCAATTTCCGCTTGAAGGGCGGCAGAGAGGTTTTTCGCCGAGTTTTTCGGTTTCCTCTTCGATAACACGTTTCGGTGTTATCTGTGTTTGCATCCTTCTTCCCTACTCTTGTTTATTTCATTTTTACTACTGTGTTGCTTTAAATATGGATTAGAGTAGTTGTCTTGCATATACGCTTGTATTTACACTATTCCGCACTTAGTATTAAGTTAGTGTAAAATCAACCAAGCCGTAATTTTAATTTGGGGGTCTAAATTGCTCTTGTGTTTTTAACACATTTTCGAGCTTTCAATTAGTATCAGAGCGGGTACACTTGATTTGGTTTCATTACCTAAGTGTGATCCTTGACCCCTTGTGTGTTTTGCCATGGATAATGCTTTGTATGCTTCTGTTGATGATGTTGATTGTAACATGCCATGTGTTTGTGAAAATGCCTCTATGAGTGTTTATCCTCATGATTGTGATGACATGTTACTTAAATCATTGGGTGTTGTTGATATTCCTAACATTAAACTCTTGAAGAAAAATGCTAAGAAGTTTCATAAGGATTTGAGCAAGTTATTTTGTGAAAATGATGATTTGATTGCTAAGCTCAATGAATCTAACAAATTGGTTGAGAAATATAAAAAACTTGCTGAAATTTCTCTTGAAAAGCTGAAAGAGTTTGAATGTTTGAATATGGACTTGGATGCTAAACTTGTTTTGTCTAACAAACTTGTTAATGATCTTAAATCTGAAAATGAATCTCTTAAGATGCATGCAAAGTGTTTGATTGCTGAACCTATTGTTAAAAAGGATGAAAATATATGTTGCAATCATGTTGTGGTACTCGATTTTGTGCCTAATGTGTGTTCTGCCTCAAAGGACAAATCAGTGTACATTCCTCCACATAAAAGAAATCAAAAAGTGGAGAGAAAGGCTATTAAGTCAAAGCCTCTGTTTATGTCCAATCCTAGGGAATTGAGTGGATCTAAGTTTGTTCTAACTTGCCACCATTGCGGTGTGATTGGTCATTTAAGGCCTCAATGTTCTAAGTTGAAGAGAGAACAAAACCAAGGTGCTAGATCCATTCCCAAAAAGCCTAATGGACCTAAATACATTGTTTGTCACCATTCTGGTGCTTTTAGTCATCTAAGACCTCATTGTTTTAAGTTTCATGCTCTTAAAATAATTAAAAGAAAAGAGAAACTTGAGCTTCTTGGAAATTGTGCTTTGCATGATAAACCGGATTTGAGTGAAAATAGCATGTTGTTAAAGAAAATGTTTAATGCTCTTAACTCCTTGACTATGTGCATCTCCGGTTCTCATTCTTCCAACCCTTGTTTCGCTTCTCATGAGACACTCATTCCAAACAATTGCTCCGTTTGGATGAGGAATGGTTCCCATGGTTGAGCTTTTGTTCTTTTGGTCATTGATCTAATTCTTTCGATCTTTGTAGGACTCTTCATGCATTGATTGTCATATCTTCATGCATTTGTGCATTTTGCATTTATTTGTATACATTGCTTTTGTTTTTATCTTACTTTTATGTCTTTGTTTTGTGTGAGTAAAAAATTCTAAAACTACATAAAAAGTGAAAAATTCAAAAAGTTTGATCGTATATGTTTGAGTACATTTCACATGTGAGTTTAGCCTAGTACTTTCGTACTAATGGCGTAGTGCATTTACGAGCTTAGCTTGTTCTGTATGGACATTTATCTTTGTGGAAGAAATCTTGAAAACTATGTGTGATTGTTGTAAATAGATCTTCAAGCTTGTCATGAATGATTGGTCAATAGTCTTGATGGTCTTGATACTTGCATAGACTTGTGTCTATATCTCTTTCCACTTTATTTTTATGTTTTTACAAAATAGCTCACCAAATGTAAATCTCCAAATGAAAAGAGATATTGAGCTGCAAAAGCCTGTCGCACATACTAGTATATGACTAGGAAAAAGGGAAAGCGACTTTTGTTTTGAAATGTAAGGTGCTCAAAAAGTCAAAGGCTAATTCTAAATGTTGATATATTAAAAATATCAAGCACTGATCTCAAAAATGAGATGTATTATCCAAAATCGATCAAATATTATAATTTATTCAGAAGCCAAATGAAAAGCTTCTAAGTTTTGTAGTCAATGTGTGGGAGGTCATATATACTCATTTCTATAATGGAGATAATCCACTTGATTTCGTATCAGTTGTGTATGACTCGATTGAATTGATCATTGAAGCTTCACTCTAGTCTAAGGACTATTCCACACTTGATTCCCACACACAACACATAAGTTTAATGTTCAATGAATGCCTATTTCATTTGTGTGTTTGTACATGTTCAAATGTGATATGTGTGTGCTCAACTATATGTGGTTCAAACCAAAAAGATTTTTGTTCTTTTTGTTTGCTTTTGGAAGTGATTTGTATCACCCTTGTTTTTCAAAGTTTTTAAAGTGTTTTTGTGTGATAAGCATGTTTTCTGGGTGTTTTTGTGTCTTATTTCATGTATAGGCTCAACTGGGAGTTAAATGGTCCAATTTTAAAGCTTTTTCAGCTTTGGACAGAGAGTTTCGCGAGTACTTTCGCGAGTCTGCTTCCCGCGAAAATTTTCAAATTAGCTTTTTAAAGGGCTTTTCGTGGGTCTTCTGTTTTAAACTTCTCCCATCTTCTCCCGAACCCCTGTTTTAAGGTTTCAACATCTAAACCCAACTAATTTCAAGTGTTTTACATTTCATAAACATCTCTAAGGTAATCTTTAACTCTTTTCATTGATTTTGTGCCTTAGATTACGTTTTTGGGGATTCTATGTTCATAGTTGGGATTTTCTCAAATGGGAGTTGGAAAACTTATTTTCTGTCAATCTTTTTTATTGGGCTTTGTTTTAAATGATAATTTTCTTTGGATGTTGGCCCCTTGTGGCAAAAATATCATGTATTTAGGCAAGATTTTCATATGTTCTTACATTATTTATCATACATGTGTAGTGTGTGCACTCCAAGTGTTTGATAAAATGTCCAAATGACATTTTCTCGTTGTTTTGGACTCCGATGAGTACCAAATTTTGGAAATCACCATAATTATTCATGTTTATCATGTTTTGATCATTGGTGGTGTGTTTTGTACACTTTGCCCCTTGAGTGCCTTGCTCATGCATTGGTCATGCATCTCAAATGCACACTAGTTGCACCTTTGTTGCACACACTTGAACACTTGACATGTTTTTGCATTCACTCATGCTAGTTAAGTCTTTTTTGACCTTTTAACACATTTAACATGTTCTTGTGTCTATGTCATGCCTAGGTCCATATCATGTTCCATCATCCTTAGCATGTCATGTTCTTTATGCTTTGTAGCATTTTCAAAAAAAAAAAATGTTTTTGTCTTATGTTTGAGCTTCATTTTCTCATTCATCTTGCATCCCTCATGCATCATCTTCATTTTTTCTTCTTTCCCTCATTCCTCTTGATTCATTTGTCTATTCGTGACAAAAAGGGGGAGAATATACCGGAGAGTATATCGGTGTGTTTCGTCATTTCTATATGACTCATGTGCACACTCTTAGGGGGAGAAATTCTATCTTGTACACATTTGTAGGGGGAGAAAGCCATAAGGGAGATGCATATACCAAGGGGGAGAAGACATTTTTTGAGAAACCTTGATTTACTTTATGCTTGTTTTCTCGTTACTTTATGGTGCTTTGATATGCTTTATTGCTCTCATTGCATCGTGCTTATGTGTTGGACATGCTTTTACCCTTATGCTATTATGCTTTATTGGTTGCATGTTCGGATGATCATTTGCTTTGCTATATGATCATTGTAGTCATTTCCATATGACTGTCATGTGTTTGATCAAGTTGCTCATATGTTTCACAACATGTTTACTTGATCGCATTTTACTTGCTACATTATACTTGTCTTTTTATCACCTGATTTACCTTGAGGGTCTAATGTGTTTTGTGCAAGTGTTTCAGGTTACAGGTATATGTGTTCTAAGTTCATCACAGCTCCTATGATTCATGATAGGGGGAGTGATATGATAGAGAAGTATTTTATATTTTGTATGGTTTGTACCCATGATGCTTTTGTAAGCTTTTAGAGTTTGTTTCATTGCATGTTTGTAGGCTTTTATGGTTTGTGCCATGCATATGCAATACCTTGATTATGCAGCCTTTATGCTTGTGTACTTAATGTTTAATGTCATACATTTTACTTCAGTAAATCACTCTTGTGCCCTTGTAGGATTGTTCCTAGATGCATATACGTTCTATGCATTGGTTGAGTGATGAACACTCTTGTGCCCGTGTAGGATTGTTCCTAGATGCAAATACTTCGTGTATTTCACATTGGTTGAGTGTTGGACTTGCAAATGATACTCTTCAATTGAGCTTATCACCTTGCATGTCCGGATGTTCATTCCTTGTGTGAATGAGCATAGTGATCACTTTTGTATAGTGATTGCTTGTTTGATCTTGCCATGATCTATCGTTTTATTCCATTTTGCTTGATCACATTATATTGCTCCATATGCTTTTCAAGTTTTTCTGCATACAATGATATTATTGTGTTGTGTTTCAGGAGATACTTGATCATATGTTTCAAGAGCCGTTCAGCTTCTAGATTATGTGTGAGTGAGTTTTGCCTTTGTTCCCAAACTCACGTTTAAGTCTAGAGTCTGTTTTAGGGTTTTGTCACGGAATAGCCAAAGGGGGAGATTGTAAAGTTGTTATTTACAACTATGTATTTTGTTGGCTTTTATTCCGTGCTAAATTTGATTGTAATTTTATTCAATCGTTTATACCCTGTATTTATTATGGGATTTCATTGTAATGGTTGTGTGTTAGAGAGAGAGTGTGTGTGTGTGTGAAGACTCAAGCATTTGAAGACTGAAGATTTCTCGCGGGTATGTCGCGACTTAGCTTCCCGCGAAGTGACACATGTGCCCTGCACATGCTGGAATGCGAAGAGTCAGGACAGATGTAGATAGCTGTGTTTCGTGAGTAGCTCGCTGGTAAGGCCTTCCCGCGAGATACCCGCGAAACGCTCTGTTTAGCTGATCTGTGATTTTTGATACACTCTATCCTTGCCCACTCTATATATACCCTTATTACCCACATATGTAGTAGAGGCCATTCAGAGAGAAAAACCCTAGATAGGTTTTCTACAACACGCACCCATCTTTTGAGAGAGAGCTACTCCTCCTTAGTGAGAAATTATTGTAGCTTCTTCTCCATCCCTCTCCCATTATCATACCTTGAGAGGAGATTTGTACCCAAACACAACCCACACTTATTCAGAGTGTAGAGAGTGTTTTGGAGTTGTTGGGAAGCATTGGAAGAAGCCAAGGATGGTAGATGCAACATGGAGCTTGTTGCGGGATCCGGAGAGCTAGACAAGACACGGTTCCGAGAAGCCTTGTTGGAGTAGGAGCTTGGAGGGCTTAGGTACATCGGGTAGATTAGGCTTGGAGGGTCTCTTGCTAACCCATGTATCCCAACTGATTGTCTAGTGGATCGATTTCCGCTTGGAGGGCAATGGAGAGGTTTTTCGTCGAGTTCTTCGGTTTCCTCTTCGATAACACGTCTCAGTGTTATCTGTGTTTGCATCCTTCTTCCCTACTCTTGTTTATTTCATTTTTACTGCTGTGTTGCTTTAAATATGGATTAGAGTAGTTGTCTTGCATATACGCTTGTGTTTATACTATTCCGCACTTAGTATTAAGTTAGTGTAAAATCAATCAAACCGTAATTTTAATTTGGGGGTCTAAATTGCTCTTGTGTTTTCAACACATTTTCGAGCTTTCAAGCTCAATATATGTTTCATGTAGAACTCCACACATGCCCACACAACATACCTAACAAATTCAATATCAGTCTTGGACCTCCCAAAAGTTTTGTGAGAGCTGTCTATGCATGAACCATATGTTGTACGGATCCAGTCAACGTGATAGCTTATACAATGGGCTTGCATAAATAATTCTACTTCAAGTAGAATTAGAGCATCAGTATCCAACATGCTATATGGTATAATATGATATACCATATAGCACGAGTTATCATGTGGTTTGACTCTTGCATCATAGGACTTTTATCATGTGGTTTGAGTCTTGCATCGTAGGACTTCCTTTATGTTTGTTTCAGTTTTAATAATTTTTCATCTTTGCGGTCATAAGGGTCCTATTTCTCTACTTCAAGTTGGTAAGACATTAGAATCTCAACATTTCCTTTATATGCTGGTCTATTTTCTTCATTGTGAATCTAACTAAACTTCTTGAATTTGTAGCTGAGGTTGATTCTTTTCCAGATTTTTGTATTCCTTTCTTCAATGAGTTCCTTATGTGTATGTCTATGTTCACAGGACATAAGACAACACAATCTCCTCGTTATGAAGGGAGTAAACATGAAATTACCAGATTTGTGAGATGTAAAAATAAAGAAAAAATATGCGCTAAAGTAAAACAATCAGACAAGATAATATTTATATGGTTCGGCAATTTGCTTTTATCCACAAAATTGCAGGGATTTCACTTTTCACAATAAAAAATACAAGATACGACAATACAGTTCTTTCTCTCAAAAAACAACACAAAACTCTAATCTCCAAAACCAATATACTTTCTTTCCTACACACAGGATTCATAATGGGCTATAGATGGGCCAAAAAAAATTTCGGGTGTTGTCCTCAAACCCCAAGGAGGCTTCTCTATGAGCGCTCTGGCTTGGGTCTATTGGCCCAAGTCTCCACTCCATGAACTAAGCCTTAGAAAAACTCTCATTAAAAACTGTAGAAATTTTATTTTGGATTGGATCATAATCTAGAATCCTAGATCAAACATATCTAAACTCCACAAAACCCAACACGTTAGAGACACAGCTTGGTGCAGCCTGCAACTAGAGCTGCCAAAGAAACGATTAGTAAGAATAAGGATCTCCAATGGTTATACAAAATAAGGAAGTAAGCAATGAATTGAAGGAGTTCCTAAAGTGGCCCTTGTTTCTAATCCAAATGGAAATCCTTGAAGGTCAAAATAGTTGTGAATAGTCAATATATATTTACCGTTTATTGCAATAAGGGGCACTACTGATGTAGTACTGCATTTCACATTGGCCTCTATTCCTGTTTTTTTCTTTAATAGTTTTTTATTTATTGTTGAATGCCTTCTTCCAAATTGTTAATTGTTCCACAAATCTTTTCTAATTAATGATTGAAGGTTTTTCTCATATAACTTTGAGTAAAATATGGGTCTTGTTAATGTGTGCTTTTAGGACAATCGTTAATAAGTTATTTGACACTATTTTTATGGAAAATATAAGAAATCATTAAAAAACAAATAGTTTTTTTTCCCCATAAAATATTGATGTGGAATATTCATAGTTCAAATGAAACCTTCCTTTGAAATGAGGTGGTATTACCATATATCAGATGCATATTTCTTTCCTCCATCTCCATGTGAGAGAGAGGAAACATGCATCTAATGCATATTATATTTTTTCGTTTGGAAGAGGAGGGTGGAACTGGAAGTTGATGTCATGATTTGAAATTTAAGGTTAGAAGAAGAAGAAGATAGAAATTATAAAAGAACTTTGCTATATATAAAATTTATAATCGGTTAGACGCAATATAATCTTCTTCTGGGGAAGGCAGATAGCTAGATTTGGTAGAAAATAGCTAGGCCATTTAAAAAAAAATGATATTGGCTTTTGTATTTCAGTACTAGTTGGGGGAGTTTATTATTCGGTTGTTAGATGAATAGTACTTAATTTAATTTTATTGTCTTTAATTCATTTATGAATGAGAAGTTAGAACTTATAATATAAGTCAAGTACCGGCCGATACATGCACAGCACATGCACTAACTAAGGGGCTGGTAATATATAAACATAACCACTTAGATTCCCCCACTAGCTAGTTTTATAGACTAGGATAAGCTTATATAATATTAACTGCTACGTAAGCTTCTCTAAAAAAAATAAAAATAAATAAACTGCTACGTAAGCTTATATAATATCTTTTTGCACTATACTTTCAGGCCTCCATCATGAATGGTGATTTGAATAATTCTGAAAATAATATCTCAAGTCTTTTCTTCTTCTTAGACACGTTGTTGGAAAATTCTAAAAATAACTCTCAAGTCCTTTTCTTCTTGCTAGGCCCACTGTTGAAAGAATTTTGAATATAACATCTCTATATATAAACAAAATATTTTAGTCAAGATTCTCTTTTAAAGTTAATGTGAAAATTCTTCTCATGGTTCCTCCACCAAGAAATTTCCTCAATAGAAAACACGTCATCTGCTTGAAAACTCTGTAAAGTTGTGATTTACAACTATGTTTTAATGTTGGTTTTATTCCATGACAAAAAGTGTTGTAATTGCTTTAATTTTGTTCATTGTATTTTGTGGGATTTTATTGTATTGAGTTTAGTATTAAGTTGGTGAAGACTCAAGCTTAATTGAAGATCAAGTGGATTTCGCAAGAAGTTCGCGAGAAGCTAACCCGCGAAATAGTAGCCACGTGAGAAACACATGACTGAAAGCTGAAGAGTCGTGCCAGGTTGTCAGTTTCGCGAGTGTTTCGCGGGTAAGGCTTTCCCGCGAGGTAGTCGCGAAACATTCTGACTGAAAGATTTTTAAGTGTGACTTTCTTACCTTTCATCCATGCTATATATACCCTCATTACCTACCAATTGAGAGGAGACCATTCAGAGAGAAAAACCCTTGCTTTACTGATATGTAAAGAAAACCTTGAGTGGACGATATTTCATATATGATTTTCAACGTCCCCATTTCGCTTTGCAACTTGTTAATGTAAAACGTCCTCATTTTTTTTTTTTTTTTTTTCTGCCGGCAACCTGTAGAGGTGGTTAATGAATTGTAGAACATTTTTAATGATCGAGTCATGAACTAAAGTTTCAAAAATGGATGAAAAGAAAGAGATTGGGTCAGAGTCAGACACGAAAAGTGGTCCGCGCAAGGAAATTAAGGAAGCGCTGTCCTAATTTGACCAACACGTATATGTTGCTGTTAGATTGTTCATGTTTATTTCTTTTTTTTCTTTTTTTTTTTTTTTTTTTGGTAAACTTTGTTCATGTTTATTTCTTTCTTTTATGTAAAATGCCAAGAAGAAACGAACATTCTTTATTGCATTTGTGATTGGTATAAATTCGAAAAGCTAGCGAAGAATAGTAGAATACCAACTTTTTTTTTTCTTTTCTAATTATTTATGCCATGGATATGACTAGTAGCATTTGTCAATTTCGCCTGCATCATTTTTGTAATTTTGTTGCACTACTTGTTGGCTATGGCTATATATATAAGCTTATTATAAAAGTAAAAGCAGCATGAGGGGACATCCAAATAATCTTCCAAGATGACAGTAGTCCTGTCCTGTAGTGGGCTGTGGCTGTGACTTCCAGTTCAACGCTATAAAATTAATGTCTTATGACTATTCGGATATATATCTGTAGCTTTACTCCTCACGCCATTCCTTCCCCACTGGAGTACGTTCATTGCGCAATAATTAATTATTATAAACTTTTTACTCAAAGACTTTGTTGTATTTGTAAAAAAACTCTCAAATAGTGACTTTAGTTTGGTCGGGTGAAAAGTGGAAAATGAAAATGAGAGAAATAAAAGTGAGGAGAAAATAGGGAAGGAGAGGGTCTTTGATGGTAAAGTACCCATCTATTTCTCTCTTCCCTCCATACATATCTAGAAGTTTTTATTTGTTTATTTATTTATTTTATTTAATAAGAATATGGGAGTAAATTTATATAATTTACATTTTTCATATTCTCATTTTTTAACCACAAAAAAGATATTTTTATCCCTACTTTTTTGTTCTCTTAACTAAATACATATGATAGAAAACTAGAAATTTTTTTTCTACCATATCCTGCGATTGAAATAGCATAAAATTAAAAAATATTTTACAATTATCTATGTGACGAAATATTAATGGTGGATAATAAAGTAATGATGGACCTATATAAAAACTAACGATAAAATAAACAATTATGAAGTCTATTGAGAAAAATATTGTCTATAGAATATAGATTCCTCGTTCAATATAATATTGTAGATTACTCATTCAAGATAAACAACTTACAGCATTTGGATATATATTTGCTTTACTTCTTTATTAAGAAAAGAAAAATAGTACTAACTGATCATTAATTAGTACTAGTTCATCAACATAAAAACCAAATAGGAATAATTACTTGCTATTTTTAATTGTGATTCGGACTTCTTCTTTTTTTAATTTTTTAATTTTTTTCACGTTGCTAAATAATTACTTGTATTATATGAGCTATATCATATGATAGACTTTAGTCGCACATTTTAATTTTATACAAATGCATCATCATCACTTGAACATATGTCTCTTTGGCTATAAAAAAGCCAAAGAGACATATATTGAAGTGAGATGATGCATTTGTATAAAATTATTGAAGTGATGATGATGCATTTGGCTATGTTCATCAAAATAAATGTCTCTTTGGCTATATTCGAAACGTAGTATTTCTATGATCTATTTCTGCAATTTTGTCAGAAGCATGGTTAATAAAAGTCTAAGCAGCGGAATTTGACCGTTTCAGCGTCTCTATTCTAAGTAAAAAGCCACCATAGGACGTTTGCAGTGCAAATTGGATGGAATTTGCAGACTAGCAGAGTGAGGGGATAGAATATCGTTAGTTAGTAAGGTTTTGAAACTATATAGGAAACAAAAATGAGCCCATTTCACTTACTCCCTCGAATGCCACAAAGGACCAAATAAGTTTGTATGTACCTTGGGCATACAGCAGGCATATCTAGCTAGCTGCTATATATAAATATGATTTTATATATATGATTTGTTTGGTGGCCGTTCCAATTTCCTTATTGTAACATAACATTTCAAAATTGATTTATTTTGGTAAAATATTTAGTGATGTAACATTATTTAAAGTTACATCAAGTGTAACTTGAACCAAACTGTATTATTATTATTATAACACAAAATAATAATTAAATTTTTATCACATTGTGTTGTACAATTTTCAGTATCTATCAATTCAAAATCAAATTTAAAAAAAAAAAACACATTTTTAATGAAAAAATGTCATATGTAGGCAAAATAACAAAAATTTCAAATAGTTGAAAGAAAATATCTAACTTTTATCGGGCTTAACAAAATTTCCCTTCCTTGATTTGACAACTCCACCAATGCCTTCAAGTTAGGTTGGAGATTTCCCGATTTAAGAAAGTTGGGTCAGGTTGGAAAATACCCCAAACCTAACCTCATCTCTAACTGTGAGGTTGAGCCATACATATATAACTTTCCTAAACATGATTTGGTTACATGTAGACTACTCTTCAAACCTTTTTTTTTTTTTTTTTTCCTTTAGAAAAAAATGTAAATTACTATAAATTTTATTATAAATGATTTACAAATTAACATGAAAATATATGCGATTGGTGATTTTTGTATAATGTTTAAAAGTTGACATATTGGTTTGTAAAATTTACGTAATGAAATTTGTAATATTCCTACAGAGTCACTTCTTTGATGTAAAATCTCCATAGTATCAATCTTTTGAAGTTGATTTACATAATTGATGATGTGGCTTGATGTGGCTTTTTTTTTAGTATTCACCAACATTACTTAATTGAATAACAATCACCACCTATATCATGAAGACATTAGGGAATATTTTTTTATTTATTTAATTTATTGCATATTGTTGAGGACTCTTTTTTCGTCCCACGTGGTACTACTTCATTGCCAACCTATGCCACATCAACATATTATTGATTTTTTGGGTAAATCTATTTAAAACCCAAAATAAGCTCATATTTCATTCAACTATATGGATTGGGCTCACATGACCTGTGAGATCCTTACTTCAAGAGGCGGATTCATGGTCTACATTTCCTTTTCATCAATTAGGATCATAACCCATGATATCATCAACATCAACATATGGATCAAGCTTACACAATGAATCAAAGCTCACTGCCCATATTACCTCTATTACACTTATGACAAGCGGCTTCTTCAACAAGAGCCTATATTTACACAAAATGACAACAAAACCCGAGGTACGTCATCTCATCTTCGGCTTATAATCCAAACTCATAAGTCTCTTTGGGGAAACTTTGGGATTCGTGGTTTGGAGGGCCAAGAGGTATGTTCAGTAAAGTTCCAGCGGTTTAAAGTTGATAAAAGAAACATATTGCTTGGCGTGTCTTCTTCAACTCCCTAAACTCTGACGAGTCTGTGTGTATCAGGTAACATATGGTAAGCATCTCTCTTATCACATAACATTTAAGATGATAAAATTCTCCATTGCTTTTTTCCTAAAACTTAATATTCATCATATGACAAATACTCAATATCTCCAGTCATCTGAATGCTGAGAAAATAACTGTTCATTCAACCCCCAGCTGTTGCTATACAAATTTAGAAACTTCATTATATTATTCTACATAATCTACATTGCTACTTTTAGCTAAAATCCAACTCAAACACATGACCCAATCTAATTGGCTATCTTCAAATATACAAAATATTCATGATATCTCTAATACCCAGTTGCTGTCTGCCACAATCTGACCATATATTTCTTTGCTAGCTGCCAGAGCAGAGCATTAAATACTCTTCTTGTTCACCAAGATTATGTCACAACACAATGAGGCCTTGACTAAATCTCTAAAGTTTCATTAACTTTCAACCAATCCTTTTATTACTTGCTAAAAACGTATTGTAATGAAACATTGGACCAAAAACACAAATACCCAAAAAAGGAAACATTTTCAGCAGAACCCCAACAGTGTATTCAGCACTTGACATCTGGCTGGAAGTGATATCATTAGTCATTTAATGCTGAAATCCCAGTAACAGCAACCAGCTGCTATACCCTAAATAGCAAGATACCCTTGAAAGAGATCTTACCATTTTCAGCCAAATCCATGAAATAAATGTTGAATGTCCTCTCCAGCAGTCCGAAATTACCCAGCTGACCTCATCTACTTCTGCCCAAAGCATATAGCTGTCTTATGACAGCTATGACAATTGTCTCATGATAGCTGTCATAGCTTTTTCTAATAGCTGGGATAGCTTTTTTAGAACAGCTGTGACAGCTGACCCAGTAGCTTGAGCATTACCGATTTTTTCACATTTGGCTAAAACCTAAACCAACTAAAGAAACTACTTTTTTCTTGTTAAAATACTTTTCTTTTCTGCTACTCTTTCCCTAGCAGCTCTTACCCGAAACAGTAAGAATACCTTAAATCTAAACATACCATTTTTGGCCAAATCTTAAGATGGATTCTCTGAAGATTCATTGTTGTTTGAGATAGATTTTGGCTAAAATTATTTGCTAGAATACCCCCTTAAACCTAGCTAAATAGAACCCTTTATCAACACCTCAAAGGGGGGACCAAGGGGGGAAGAACAACTCTCTCATGAACTTATCTATTCTCTCTCCCTTTAATGATCTTCTTAAGCTCTCAATGAAGTACTGAGCTTCTCAGTTTTTTAGTTCTCAAATTAGGAACTAAACTCTTCAGCCCTTAACTCATAAATGCCCTTCATAAGCCCTCATACATCCGAGTAGAAAATTCCAACAACTTTGCAAAACACACTACAACACCATTACTCTCTTATACTCATTCTCTCACTCTCTATATCTAGAAAATACGTCTATCTTACTGCTCCTATCTCTAAATACCTAAACACATCTCCATACTCTTCTCTTACAAAATCTTTCCTCTTGAAAATCAATCTCTACAACTTCTCCAGCGATTATAATCTCATATTTTTACTATCTTTTACCTTCAAATCTCTCATACTTTCATATATCATACATATTACAAATACTACATTCCATAAAACATCTATATCTTTTATCATCTCCAAACTTCTCAAGAGATTTCAAACACTCACACTAAAAGCCCTTCTCATGAAAGGTATAAACTTCTAATGCTAAAGCCCTTCTCTTAGAAGGCACCGAGATCTCATATCAAAACCCTTCTCATGGAAGGCAGAAATTCATCTTACATAAAGCCCTTCTCTTAGAAGGCACAAGTACTCCATACAAAAGCCCTTCTCATGAAAGGCAACACTATTCATAACTTCACAACAACTAAAAGAGTATTGTCAAGGGAAAAATTAATTTAAGTGCATGATAAGAGTGGCAAGCTTAACCAGTCCCTACGCATAGCTGGACGTACTCTCTCTCCCTCTAGTTGCACCCATTTTTCTCCCTCAATCTTGAAGTTATCATGGCAAACTGCCTCTCTACCACTGGGGTCACTCTGCTGGGATATTATCAACTCACAGAAGCTATACAGCTAGAGCTACAAACCATACAAAGATGAGTGACTTTGCTTTCATATCTTTAAATTTACATCATTGAGTACATGATTACTTTACATTTAAATATGTTGGGTTCTAAGACTTTAGGTTTAAATGTATTAGAACTTCAATTTGTAATGTTAGCAAACCATGATCAAAACGTTTAGTCTTGTTTTAGACTTGCTCAAAGTAATGATTAAGTGTAAAGTTGGAATAGAGTAAATTGCAGGATTTACTGTGTAAATCTGCCTGGTTCGATCGATTGAAAATTAGACTCGATCGATCGAAACTCGTGCAGATTGTTTTTCTGCAAAAATTTTCAACTCAACTCAAGCCCATTTAACGTGTAGGGTTTTATGTTTTGTCTTAAGTATAAAAGGGAAAACTCTAGCCACGTTTTGAGGTTACTCTTTATGCTGTGTGTGTGAATCTTTTGTGAGATCGAGATGTGTTTGCCTTCACATACACTTAGGGTTTCCAATCTCAAGATTGATGTCAAGAGCTTGGTGATCAATTCAGTTGCAGATTCAAGAGTTTAAAGATATACAAGCGGGAGTGCTTGTGCTTGCTGTGAATCCAAGAAAGAAGTAGCCCGTGGACTTGGAGCTGTCACGTGGTCATGGTAGTAAGTTTCCTACTCGAGGTAGCAATAGGATGTTAGTGGTTTAAGTCGCTATTGTGTAAATTTCAATTCTTTCATAGTGAATTTGTTTTACCTTGAGTATAGCTAGGTTAAATCATCCCCAGATTTTTTACCCGTTTGGTTTTCCTGAGTTATTGTATTGTTGTGTTCTTTATTTTTCGCTCTTTACAATGATATGATTTATCTGTGTTAACCTAGATCTGCATAATTTACCTAAGTTAATCACTTGGCTAAATAATTAGGTTAATCTGGTTGTGTTTTAAGGAGTCTAAAAACAAACAAAATATATATTACTTATTCCAACTACTATTACAACTATTAACCAAGACTTAAACTCATTTAAATGCATGATAAGAGGGGCAAGCTTAACTAGCCTCTACCACTGGCATTTTGCTCGAATCCTATTAGCTCACTAATGCTACACAGCTGGAGATAAGTGACTTTGCTTCCATATCTTTAAATTTACACCATTGAGTACATAATTACTTTATCTCTAAATAAATACTACTTTATTTCAACTGTTATTGCAATTACTAATCAAAGCTATCATATCAAATGCATATTGTATATCTATTCGACCATTATCGTGATTCTTAGACTTTGGCTTTAATGGTTTTGTGGGCTTAAAAATACGTTAGTAGCCATTGGACCACATGACCCAATGTTGAGTTCCGGACGCAACTCCCTAAACAGAACCCGGGCCTAGTATGGTCATCCCTCCAATAGACTACACGTGGCTGGGCAACTGAAAAAGGCCCCCGAACACATATCTAGACTTATTGTGTTATAAAAAAAAATTGTGAGTGGTTGACTCATATAAAAGTGATTTAGTCTAATCAAAACTTGGCATGTTAGCAAGTAATTTGTTTTTGTTTTTGTTTTTTTGTTTTTTTGTTTTTGTGTCCCTAGCATTTTCCCTAGATTTTTAATTGTTTCATTGGCAACAAAATAACAATAATAAAATAGACGGTGTAAGTATTATCATGTAATTTCTTTGTTGTGAGAAAAAAATTGGCAAACAATATGAAAGTAATAAACAATTACTCATAATTTATTATGTCAAAGTTATAACAAAAGTTAAAAATTGCGACTCAAAAGTTTATTATAAGTCTAAGTGTAGTTAGGGTTTGACTTACTTCCCGTACTTTTTTAACTAGAATCTCCTTTTGTTTTAATAAGAAACTGTCACATCACCCACTAATTAAATAAAATGTGGAGATTAAAGTCTGCTATTACTTGCTATTGTGTATTTAAAACAAAAGGAGACATCTAGTTAAAAAAGAATTGAAAATAAGCTAAACCCGTGTAGCTGATAGTGACATTCGGTACTTTTTTAATTGGAATCTCCTTTTATTTTAATAAGAAACTGTCAAATCGCCCACTAACTAAATAAAAAGTGGAGATAAAGTCCACTATCACTTGCTATTGTGTATTTAAAACAAAAGGAGACATCCAGTTAAAAAAAAAAAACTGAAAATAAGCTAAACCTGTGTAGCTAATAGTGACATCCAGTACTTTTTTAATTGAAATCTTCTTTTATTTTAATAAGAAACTGTCACATCGCCCACCAACTAAATAAAATGTGGAGATTAAAGTCTACTATTAGTTACTATTGTGTATTTAAAACAAAATGAGACATCCAGTTAAAAAAAAACTGAAAATAAGCTAAACCCGTGTAGCTGATAGTGAGATACTCCAAAGTTCAGATTAAATCTGGCGATCAGGTGGTTGTAAGTGGAGTGAGTCCTTTTTTTTTTTTTTTTTGGATGATGAGAGTGAGTTCTTGTTAAGCTAGGTATATAAAATTATACAAATACGCAGAAAGGGTCCAAATTAAATTATACACCCTTTGCTTTCTTTATTTATATTATTGATTTTAAACAGGGCAGTTACTTTGTTGGTATCGCAAAGGCCGTAAATAAGTTATAAGTTTCACTCCCATGTTGGAGAAGCCAAAGCCTTTGTTTTGAACAATCAGTTACTGTCGTGTATACCTTTTTTATTTATTTATACGAACTCTCTTGTATTTCATATTTCTATTTTCTAGCTTTACTAGCTAAAAGATTCCCGCTTTTACCAAAAGAAAAAATGTTTATAAGAAGAAAAGATGTAAAAAGTTTACCAAAAAAAAAAGATGCATGTACAAATTAATTTTGGGTAGTTGGCTTAGTTGCTGCATAGCTCTTTCCTAGGTGTAATACATTTCTATTCTACAAAAGCCTACCTTGACTAAATGATTTATTAAGGAAAATCTCACACACAGGGGCCTCTATATATCCACTCCCCTATCAAACCCCATCAACCATATTTCAAAACTATTCTCTTATAGTCTCTTACTGCTGTCTCTCTTTCTCTCTGTAAACATGGGTTCAGAAGGAGGAGGGGGAGAGTTGATTGTGAAAGTGAGCAAGAGGGAGGTTGTGGCTGCAGTGCTGCCACTGCAAGAGCATTGGCTACCACTATCCAACCTAGACTTGCTTCTACCCCCAGTTGATGTGGGTGTGTTTTTCTGTTACAAGAAGAACACCAGCTTATTGGGAAAGGACCTCTCTAATAATTTTGGTTCCATGGTTGGGGTTCTTAAGAAGGCCTTGGCCCAAGCTCTCGTGACATACTATGCTTTTGCTGGTGAGGTGGTGTCAAACCCTGTTGGTGAACCTGAGATTCTTTGCAATAACCGTGGTGTGGACTTCGTCGAAGCTTTTGCTGAGGCAGAGCTTAAAGACCTCGACTTGTATAACCCTGATGACACCATTGAAGGCAAACTTGTGCCCAAGAAGAAGCATGGTGTGCTCGCTGTCCAGGTTCGTCACGTGTTTCTTATTCCCAATGTATTCACGTACACCCCACACGCACACGCGCATAGCGGTAATATTTTTGGCTCCTGCTAGAGCGAAAATTACCTTAGCGTATAAAACGTCCCTATCACATTATAACGTCAATCTTTCTCCAACCCCTAATACATCTCAAATGAACCTTTTTTTTTTTTTTTTTCCTTTAAAGGGAGAAAATCCTGGAAACTTTTTTTGGATATAATTTTTTTTTCTCCCTAAAATGTGTTTTTGGAAGATGCTAGCCACATAATTTTACATGCAAACAATTCAATTTTAATAGCCAGTAGAGTATTTTGCGATGAACTAAAATTCTGAAATAATAAGAAATGAGAATAGTTTTTGGAACTACTTTGAAAGAAACATTATGCTATTTTTTTTAAAAATTTTTATTTATGATTATCTATTTATAAATAAATAGATCAAAACCAAAAATAGATTTGATCTTAATTAAAACCACTTTTAATGAAGTAGTATTACTTTGTTCTTAAATCAGAAATATTCCTTGTCTTTGTTTAGGCATCTCGTGGGAGTGTGTATATGTACATGTGTGTGTATTATTACTTTCACTCTCGCATGAATGCATGTATTTGATAGTAGAAGAATTTTCAAAAGAATCTATCTTTACGTATAAGACGCGTTTGACGTACCGTCCCCACACAAGAAATTAGGCGGCTGATCAAAATGACACTATCTTTCTTTCAAAAGAATCTACCAAAAATGTCACTATTAGTATAATCCGAAATTAGGCTCTCATCAAAAAAAAAAAAAAAAAATCCGAAATTAGGCGGCTGATCAAAGTTTGAGGTAAGGTCTGTTTAGATAACGCTTATTTTGTTGAAAATTAAAAACTAAAATTATTGTAGTAAAATAATTTTTAAATATGTGAATTGTACTGTGAGACCTATTTTTAATGAAAATTTTAATGAAAAAAAAAGTTTATAAGTCCCATAAATAATACACAAACCCACTGAAATTGCTTTTCAAGGCTGAAATGCGCTTCATAAAAAAATAAAAAATAAACGCCAGACGCTGCATATTCCGAAACATGTTTCCTCCCTCGTGGTGTAGACGCAATCTAAACGCTACCGTACCGTCCCTACACAAGAAACTAATATGTAAAAGATGCGTTTTACTTTTTGGCTTGTTCCCAAATGCCAAACTGCTGGTTTTGAAACATGGTGGACTTTGGTGAGGACGAATTAGTCAAATATTAAATGTTTGACAAGGCACGTAGTAAAAAAAAAAAAAAAAAAATACTAATAGAGACATTTTGGCTTTGTATTTGGAATATGCAGGCAACCGAGCTCAAGTGTGGTGGGTTGGTTGTGGCGTGCACGTTTGACCATAGAATTGCAGACGCCTACTCGGCCAACCTATTTCTTGTGTCATGGGCTGAGATGGCTCAGTCTAAACCCATCTCTACGGTGCCATGTTTTCGTCGTTCTTTACTCAATCCTA
Source organism: Quercus aquifolioides (assembly GCA_019022515.1). NCBI lineage: Eukaryota > Viridiplantae > Streptophyta > Magnoliopsida > Fagales > Fagaceae > Quercus > Quercus aquifolioides. The sequence continues at coordinate 65,608,025 of CM032333.1, forward strand.
GACGCCCTGGTTCAATTCATCCATCTTTGAACGACATGTATGTTCCAGTGACCTCATTGCCTCCACCCAAAGACCCACAACCTGGTGATGATTATCTTATTAGCCGCATATACTACATTAAGGCTGATCAACTAAACCAGCTCCAATCACTAGCTACCACAACTAATGGTTGCAGGAGGACTAAACTAGAGTCCTTTAGTGCCTTCTTGTGGAAGATGGTTGCTAAACATGCTATTCTTAACAATGTGGACAAAAAGGTAACCAAAATGGGCATTGTTGTGGATGGTAGGACAAGGTTAAGTGATGGAGACATAGACAAAGCTTCACTCATGGGTTCTTACTTTGGAAATGTGCTATCCATACCTTATGGAGGCAAGGAAGTAAATGAGATTGATGAAAATCCATTGAGTTATGTGGCAAATGAAGTTCATGAATTCTTGGATGGTGCAGTGAGCAAGGAACATTTCTTGGGACTCATAGATTGGGTGGAGTCTCATCGTCCAGTGCCAGGGTTGGCTAAGATATATTGTAGTGGGAGTGAAGATGGACCAGCTTTTGTGGTATCATCAGGGCAAAGGTTCCCGGAGTCAAAGGTGGATTTTGGATGGGGTAAGCCAATATTTGGGTCATACCATTTTCCATGGGGAGGTGACTCAGGGTATGTGATGCCAATGCCAAGTCCAAGTTGCAACGGTGACTGGGTTGTGTACGTGCACCTCTTGAAAGGCCAAGTGGAGTTGATAGAGACTGAAGCTGCTCATCTCTTTAGACCCTTGACATTTGATTATCTCCAACATTCCAACGAAGAATAATTTGTCGTGCTTTGTTCAATTTGGACGGCTTTAAATGGTGGAGCTGGAACCTTGGAAGTCATATGCGTACTTATGTAACTAAATGCCTAGTGGGAGTGGACAATCGTTCGCTTCGCAACCTTTATCTTTTACTTTGTTGTATTATATTATGATGGTAATCTTTATCTACTGTTTGTAATTACCTTTTTATTTTTATTTTTATTCAATGTACCAACCCACCATCTCTTTATCATTAATAATATTAATTGACTACTCTCTCAACTCTTTCAATTCTTCTTCTTTTTCTTTATTTATTAATTTTACATTCATAAATGAAATTTCGATGCGCCTTCCATTGTCTACCGTCTATTACAAGCAAAAATGATAACAGCTGCTATGGTTATATGATTTCATATAGCCACGTTTTTAAGGTGCAATTTTTGTGCTATACACATATATTATGACAAATAAAGAGCATTATGATTCATTAAAATAATAGGAATTTTTTTTTTTGAAAAACAAAATAATAGGAATTAGGAATATTACAAATAAAGAGTGATGCTATTGAAACTACAAATTTTACTAAATAAATCTTATATATCATTGTATCATCAATTATAAAAATAGCTATTCAAACATTAATTCATTTATCATATATGTTGTTTAAGTGACACTAATTATATTTTTGTCATATCAATTTATAATTAGTATTATGTAGTTAAAATTTATAATAATTTTAACAATTTTCCTAAATAATTATTAATACCTATTTTTCAAAGTCTAAATCTCGTGTTATATAGCCCATAAAAATAAAATAAATATCTATCTCATGTTATAGTTGAGTCTTTTTCTATTGTTTTTTTAAACTTATGTATTTTTCGATTCCTTTTCCATTGTCTATATATATATATATATATATATAGAGGCAGGATAAAAAAGAACCCCTTCTCAGCTTATTTCAAGTTTCTATACGAAGGAACCATCACTATCATTGGCATGAACGTGTGCCACGGTAACAAATGCCGTTCGGTTAATGTATGCCGTACATATAAGGGAATAGTTTATTAATTTTGTTTTACTTTTTCACAAGGCATGAATGACTTTTATGAGAACAAAAGAAAAGCATCTGACAACTTACATTTTTTCAAAAAGATTTTTTCAAAAGAGGCCCATTTGGTATATGTGTTTAAAAATTGAAAATTATTGTTTAAAAATATTTATAAAAATACGTGTGAATAAAAAAGTATGTTAAAATACGTAAAATATTATTTAAAAACTAAAAATAGTTGTTTGAAAATACAAACCAAACGAGCCCTAAACTACTTTTCACTCCTTTCTCCTCCTCCTCCTCGAAAGTTGAAACACAAGTTACACAACTCAAACAAGTTAACTGAAAACAACACTCTACCACCAAACAACCCCTTACAAAAATTCTCATTAAAAAAAAAAAAATCCTCTTACAAAAATTACAACTCATACAAATTTTAGATGTTACTAGAACAAAACCAGAACATATAATCAATAAAAAAAAATTATGACTTAAATATTTTTTAAAAAGAAATTGATATGGGTTTTAAATAGTTGTGAATCTCGGTGCCGGAATTTTTCAAAGCTGAACAACTGTTTGTTGCCAACGACGGGAGGGGCCTTGAAATGGGTGCGTCGGCCAGACGTGGCTCATGATCGGGTGTTCCTTGAAGCCATCCCCATTTCATGCTTGAGTTCTCTTTGATTTCAGTGATCTCTGTTTGTTGAGGGAATGAAAGAAAGAAAAAATACAGAGAAAGAGATGGGATCTAAGAGAAAATGAAGGAAAGAAAGAAAAAAAATGCAGTGAAATTGAAAGAGAAGAAACACTACCATTGAAGACCAAGACTTTCCTCCCTCACACTATCCTCGGTTGTAGTTATAGCGGTGTAGCAACCATGGTTTTGAAATCCGGACCGGACTGTACGGTCTGACCGGGTTAACCAGAAACCGCTTCTTAAAACGGTTCTTTAATCACAAAAAATCGGAAATTATATTTTTGCTGTGAACCTCTCTAACCGCGGTCAAACCGCACGGTTTTCAGAACCGGACACGGGTTTTCTGGTTCCCTCCTCAGAAAATTTCTTTGTGCAAAGCAATTTCAGGTTGGCCGGATATGTTCTTTAGGGAAGAACGAGTGAGACGGGAATAGAAAGAGGGAGAGTGAGTAAAGAATGAAGCTGTGAAAGAGAGTCTTACCTTTAGATCTGTTATAATTTGCTTGAGAACTGAGGAAGATCGAAGATGAGAGACTAAGAAGTACTAGGGAGAGAAAGACACAAAATTTCAAATCTGAGAAGTAGGTGCTGGAAAGAAAAGTAAACAGATTGCTTGGGAAAAGAAGAAAAAAAAGATAAGATTCACATCTTCTATGTCTCGATCGCTCTCTCTCTGCGTTTTTGCAGATGCTGTGTATCTACATTTTTGCCTCTGGAGTCTTCTTCTTCAATTCTTTGAAGATGATGTACTGGCGTACTGCCTTGCTTTACTCTCAACCACAGAAGACTTGCTTTATCGTACCCACTTATGCTTGCTGTCAAGCACTTCTTAATTTGATGGGAAGTTGGGAACTTGATTTTTTTAAACCCATTTTTGATTGGCGGACAAACCCATCTCTGCCCACCTACTCTTGTATTTTTTTTTTTTTAATTCCCAAATGGTTGACTATTCAAACTGGCATAAAAGAGAAAATATTAGATTGTATTATGATTAGAATTTAATATATTTTATTTGCATAATTATGTTTGCTTAGAATTTAATATTTTTATTTACATTATGAAACTTATGACATAAAAAAATTATTTGAAATATAGTTCTTTATATTTATTTGGATTATTTTAGTTAAATTTTCAATTTTTACTAATTTAATATATTTATTTATTTTTTAAATAATTACTAAATTAATTATGACGTCATCACGGTTCGACTTCGGTTCAACCTCGGTTCGACCTCAAAAACGTTGAACTTCTTTCTTTTACGATTCAATGAACGGTCCGGGTTTGAAAACCTTGGAAAGGAAGACAAAATTTCTGAAATAAAGTTCTACCTGTTGTCCGTACGTGAATACGTGGTAAAAAAAGAGCCACACAACAATTTTTTAATTTTTTTATTTCATAAAGGCCTACACAGTAAATAACTTTTTGACTACGGATCCTTGGCTCCTTGCTACACACAATTATCTAAGTTTAATGATTAAATAATGCTACCTATGCAATTTTTTATAAGTATTTGTGAAATTATTTAAGTATTTATATCACATTTAATTGTTTTAACCATAATAAAATTTATTGTGAAATTTATTATAAGTATTTGTGAAAAACTAAATTTATTGTGAAATTTATTATAAGTATCAATTGTGTCTATTATTCATGTCATTTTTATTCTGCCACGTGATATTATTTTATTGGACAAACTAAACACGTGTAATATTATTTTGTGGCACTTAGTGGAAAAGTATAAATAAAGAGGCTACTTATGCAAACAATATACACTTTCAAGAGGTAAAATCAAAATTCTAAAATTTTAGGATGTAAAATCCAAAAACACCCAAACATTAAGGGTGTAGTTTGCACTTTAGCCTATCTTGATATCAAAATTAGTTTGACTTTTTTTTAGGGTAAATTGCAAATTATACTCCTAAATTTTGAGAGTATTTATATTTTGCACTCTGATGTTTCGGAATTTAGATTTAACTTCCAAAAGTTTAGAGGTGTTTGGATTTTACACCCTCAAATTTAGAAACTTCGGGGTGTAAAATCAAAATACCCCAAAGTTTTAGAAAGTAAAATTCAAACACCCCTAAAATTTAAGAGGTAAAATACAAATTTTGAAATGTTAGGGTGTAAAATTCAAACACTCCAAAACTTTAGGAGTATAATTTGCAATTTACCCACTTTTTCTTTATATCAATTGTGTGTTTGGATTTTGCTTTAAACAAACTTTCTTTTTGCTTTATGCAAATAATCTAACTTAAATTTTTTTGAAAATAAACTAATTTTTAGCTTTTTATCACACATTAAAGAAAAATAAAGATCACATCAATAACATCTTTAAATTTCAAGTTTTTATTGAGTATGAATTTTGACAAATACACATTTGCATTACATTTTCTTCTTACAACATCTATGCTTGTAACATTTCAAGATGATATGAGATCAATAAGTATCACGACAATAAATTCTTGTTTCTTGCAACAATGACCAATTCATTTTGAGTCCGCAATTTCTATTTGTATATGTGATGGCACGAGCTTAAGTCATTGCATTTTTTTTTTTGTCCTATACCACTAGCCTTATCGAAGTAAGTATGTGAGAGGCCCCACCCTCAGTCCACCAACTTTTTATTGGGACAAACCCGCGTGAATTGGTGGGGTTGTGTTGGTGCCCCACTATATTTTCCCATAGATTTAGGGTTTTACATGCAGTCGACATTTATTTTATTTAAATAGTAAAAATAATAAAATCCAAAATGAAAGAAATAAAAAATATTTTATTGATTAGTTGTGGGTTATAGGTGTTAGAGATTTAGTGTCCTAAGAAAATAAAATAAAATAGTAATTTTTAAAATTATTTTAAGTTTAAAAATAGTACCTCGCTATTTTGTGTTTCAATTGTCGTGAGAAGACCAGTTTGCTTTGGATTGAAAAAGTGTCATGATACATGATATGATATGGGACATTAGATTTCAATTTTAGTGAAACACTATTATTTCTATGGCAAAATTTTCTACTTTTTCAAGAATGCATGATATTTATTGGCATAATATTGTCAAAATGATAATATAACACCGACAAAAATAAAAAGTTGGCAAACATCGTATTGGTGATTTTTTAAGCAAAAGACCTAACATTTCAAATAAAATATTGGGTTCAATCCCATATCTATTGAAGTACAATTTTTCATTTTCTTTGCACCATTTGAGGAAGTCGAGTTTTCCTTCTCCTTCTTCGGACATGTAGAGATATTATAGCCAACATGCTTACAAAACCCACAAGTTCTCTTTTGCTTTCCCAATTCTTTTCCACCTTTCATTCTTTTTTGCTTTGGGCAACCTTTCGTCTTTGAGAGTGGAGGACAACAAACAAAACAATCTCCATCAATTGCATCATTAGCATTAGCATCAACCATATTTTCCTTGTCCACTAAATTTTCATCATTCAACACTACCAATTCTTTTCCACCTAATGATGTTTTGCGACACCAACGTGGTGGAAGATACAAAGATGGAATTTGGAAACAATCTTTGTGAATGAATACACTAAGTGTGTGACGACAAAGTATTGCTTGCTCACTCCCAAGTGCAGGAGATCGTAGCAATATAATTCTCGGAATACCGAGGTCGAACCACAAGGAGCAGGGTAAATTCAAAGACAATATAATTAAATAACAATTTGGGTGAAGAAGAAAAGTACTTTTGCTTGGTGATTGTTAACAAGAATAATAATAAAAACTGATTAAATCAATAATGTAAATACTAGGGCATCGGGGTGTTTCCCTATATCGATATGAAATTCTTTGTGATCTAAGAAAATATCTATTTCATAATTGATTGTTCTTATACAATTAAAAACTTATGATTCGGTTGAACTGAGACAATTCAAGAACGCATGATAATCTCGATTAATAATGCGGTTAGAAAAGTTTTCAGAAAAACCCATTCACTTTAAAACCTAATTTCTATTTGAAACTATTAGAAATTCCTCTAAACAATAAGAAAAACATGATTGAACTTATTGAAAGCATGGAAGAACTAATACATCAAAAGAAATTAATTGAACAATCAAATATGTTATTGATAAAATCTTAAAAAGAATCACATTGAATATTCATACCACATAGAAGAAACATACCCCTAGCCCTAGCAAAGAGTTTAGGCTGCCATTAGAAAAAGGAAAATACAAGTTTTTCTCTGCCAAAATTCGTTCTCACAGCCTCCCTTCTAAAACCCTAATGTCTAAGTGTCCAAAGAAAATAAAACTTTTCACTATTTAAATTTCCGTCCAGGTTTACAGCAGTAACTTGTGAGTTAATTTCGGCCTTCAAAAATTGAGAATTTCAAAAAACTTAAAACTGGAAAGTTGTAGATATTTAAGTCACGGTTCCAACTCATCCGGCCTTGTGTCAATTGGATTTTTGAGGAGAGAGATACGCCCAAAATACTGATCAGTGCTCAAATCAGATTTTTCCTTTTCAGATTCTGCATCTTTGATTTCTTTCCTTATTTGAAACTTCCAATCATGTTAGATGATCCAAGCACTCCAGCTGCACCTCCTTAGACATTTAGGCATGGTCTTTTAGCTCCACTTTAATTCTAGTTTGGCCTCCATTCTATCACAAATTCCTGTAAACTTATCTTTCTCACATGATTTCCTGAAAGTAGAAAATTACACACAATGAATAGCATCTTATTCAAGAAATTATGTAAAGATAAATAATAGGGACTAATACAAATCATGGCTTAATTATAAAAATTAAGCATAGTAATAAGGAGATAACGCCCACATAAATATATAACAAGTACACATTTTAAGGCGTTATCAAGTATACCCCAAAATTTAAAATTCTTGCAACTACAACTAGTCATCTCACCATCCCATAAGACCAAGCACTTTTGACTAGTTTTTTCTTCATAATATTGCAACATAAATTCAATACCGTTTTCTTGAAGCACCGAATATTGTGTAGCCTCTTGAAATTTTTGAAAGCATAGGGTGTCAACACACTATGTGCTTGTTCTTCTATCAGTGACAATGTTCTTAAAGAAGAACCTCTATATTTCTCCAACATTGTATCATGTGATTGTGTTTGCTCAATATCTTCAATGGCAAGGTCAACCTAAAATTACAAATTGTAAATAATTTAAAGACACATAAAGACTACAAATATTAACAAAAAAAAAAAAAAAAAATCAAATTCTACAATAAAAGAAAGCAACGATAAATAATAACTTACTTGTTCAATAAATTGGGTCAAGTTTATGTGGGAACTAACAAACGGTTTGATAAATGCATTTATACTTTCGGATCTTTCGGTTGTTGTCATTCCCCCAAAAAAATAGCCACGAAGGTAACATGGTACCCAAAAGTGCTTGATTTGATATAAACCACTTACATGCTTGTTAGTAAGCATGTCATATTTTGCCATAACTCGAGACCATTGATGCTCAAATTCTTCACATGAGTTTAACTTATATAGCTTATGGAAATCTGTGTACCAATTTGAATATGACTACAAAGAATTGCCGTAAACCAACCACTAAATTTAGCAGTAATGTGCCATTTACAAAAAACATATTTTGTGGATGACAATTCTTTTGATATTGCCTTTGTAATCCATGAATCTTGGTCTATTAAAATTGCCTTAGGTGACTTCTTCATTAAATTTGCAAAAGTCTATTAATCAAATACAAAGTTATTAGCACATGAAAAAATATAGAAGGATATATACTATTAAACTACTAATTAATCAAATAAAATCGAAAAATAATTGCACAACCTTACAAGATAATTAAATAATTTATGTACCTTCATTAACCATTGAAATACACTAGTTGTTTCATTTCGAAGAAGTGCACAACCAAAGAGAATTGTCTTTCTATGATTATTGATATTGACAAAAATACCAAAAGGCATGTCATATGCATTTACTTTGTAAGTAGTATCAAAGACAACCACATCTTCATATTTTTGGTACCAATCAAAACAAGGAGTAGGCGCTCAAAAAATATGCTCCAACCTACTTTCTTCATCAGTTGTATATGCATATTGAAACTTAGAATTCTTTTCCTTAGCAACTTTGTACAATTGTAAGAGACCCATACCATCATTCATTGCATACATTCTTCTCATTTTCACATAAAGGTTATGGATATCTCTTTTAAAAAATGGAAGATCTCCATGCTTCACACATTTCTCAAGCTCCATAACACGTATTATTTGCCTAATTGAAAGTCCACCATTTTTCAATAAGAGAAATCTTTATCTTCTTTGGTGATAACTCGATTGGCCGGAAGAAATCTCACTTCCGAAGGGGACAACAATTCATGATTGTGATCTATAACAAACTTAGTGACATGCCATTCTTGTGAAAAAATGTCAAATGACTTTCGCAATGTGATTCTTAAATGAGCTTTGCATCCACATCTTGTAGATATCCTATTTCGTTACTCCTTAGTTGAATCCACTCTTTTTAAATGTTGTCTACTTTCTCGGTGACAAAAGAAATCACGTCTTACATTTTTTCCATTTTTTGTGACAAAACAACCTTTTCGAATTGTAAAACCAAATCGATTTGCATAATTTTTATTGAAAATGAAAGCCTCTTCTTCACTAAGAAAACATTGACCAACAAAAGATTCAAACTCATTTTCTATTGAATTAATATCTTCATTTTCTTCAATAACTCCTATTTCTTCCATTGGATATTCATTCCAAACCACTATTTCATCCCCACAAATGTCATTATTTTCTCCATCATTTGGATGCTCATTTAAGTCAACATAATTCCTTGAAACACTTTGATAAATCTCACTTGCAATTACAATATCATTCATTTGTTCTATGTTGTAACAAGGATTAAAAAAAAAAGGTGAAAATGCACTTTTGGTCCCTACATTTTGGGCCAATTATTGATTTGATCCCTAAATTGATTTTGCTCCTAGGTCAGTCCCTGATTTTAGAAAATCGATTCTATTTTAGTCCCTACCGTCAACCCAGTAACAGAAAAATCAGACGTGGCAGACTGAATGCATTGTTGGCATGTTAGATGCTGACGTGGCTAATAAAATAATAATAAAATATTTTATTTGACATTTTTTTAATGCCACATCAACATTTTTTGAATTAAAAAAAGCCACGTCAGTAAATAAAAATAAATTTTATATTTCAATTTTAGTTTAATTAAAAATAAATAAATAACGAAAATAAAAAATTATTTTTCAGTTTTAGAGATTGAGAAAAAAAAAAATATAACAACTTTCTCAAATATTGTTGAACCTTCTTGACAAATAAACACATCACAAAATTTAAATATATAAATTTTTAGTCACAAAATTAAAATTTCAAAAGAAAAAAACATTTGAAAACCCCTACAACCCAAAACAAAATCCAAAGATTCATAACTCTTCAAGCTCTCTCTCTCTCTCTTCAAAAGCAAGTTCAGATCTCTCTCTCTAACTCACTCTTTTTCTTTTCCTCTCTTACTGATGGTGGAGGTGGAGTCATCCCATGATGAGGAGAGGAATGAGTAGTGGCGAACGGATGGAGTTGCAGTTGACGGATGGACCTCAGTCTGTGTTGGAGGGAGCCGATTGGGTTGGAGGTTGGGTGAAGAGAGAGATCGTAGATCTGGGTTTGCTTACCCAAACGTAAATCTCTAATGCTCTCTTTCTTATATCAAAATCTCCCTCTTTCTTTCAACTTTCTAAAGCTCTAAAGCTCTAAAGCTCTAAAGTCTCTCTCTCAGATCGTGGATTAGGGATCAAAGCTCTATAGATCAAAATCTTCCTTGGGTGAACCTAGCGCTGAGTTTGGCGTAGGAATTGAGCTTAACGTCGACATCGCCTTCGATCTTCCGAGCCTCTCTTCTCAGTTCCTCCCAACCCGATTCCTGTAACTCCAGATTCTGATTCGTCATTTAGATCTCCAATTCGGATCCTTCTCTTTCTTGTTCTTTTTTTTTATCAGACGGTGAATATTGGTTCAGTTATTACAATTGAAAAAACTGTTGGCTATGTTTTTCTACATTGAATTTGATTTTTGGTTCTCAGAGAGAGAGATAGACAGTAATAGAGTTTAGAGCTCAATGTGTTGGATCTACTGAAACTGTGGGACCCAATCAATAGGATTCAATTGGGACGTAGCTTCAGATCGGTGATCATTGGTTGGATTTGTTGTTGGTTTGGGCTTTGGATTGAAAGGTATTTTCTGGGTTTTGATGAGGCGATTGACCGAAAAAGCTGAGCACAACAATGTCGGGCTGGGTTTCGGGTTATTGCTGTGTTTATTTTAAATTTCTGGGTTTGTTTTTTTCACGTGGATTTTATTATTTTTCTGGGTTTATGGGTTTGATTTGTTGGAAGATTCGGTGGAGGATAGGGATTTTGAATGAATTTTTGCATGTTTATTTGCTGAGAAAATATAATAAAAGAAAAGAAAATATTAATTATTTTATTTTTCTGGGCAACCGTCATGTTCTTTCCTGAAGAACATGTTACTTTGTTCCTCCAAAAATAATGAAAAGAAAAAGGAAAAAAAAATTTAATTACTCTTTTTAACTTAGATTGTATTTTATTTTATTTTTATTTTTTTACAATTAAAATTAAAATTGAGAATTTTTTTTTCTTTGCTTTTATTTTTAATTAATTTATTTGTTGATATGGCTTTTTAAAATATTTTTAATGACCACGTTAGCTTTATAATTAGCCATGTCAGCATTTAACATGCCAACAATGCATTCCGTCTGCCATGTCTGATTTTTCTGTTATTGGATTAACGGCAAGGACCAAAATAGAATCGATTTTCTAAAATCAGGGACTGACCTAAGAGTAAAATCAATGTAGGGACCAAAAGTGCATTTTTGCCAAAAAAAAAAAAAAAAATCAACATCATATTCAATTATAAATGAAATATAAACTATAAATAAAATAGTATACCTTCTTGAGGTAATTCATTTAAGTCAAAACAACTCATTGGAACTAATTGATGAATCTCACTTGCAACAAAATTCTCATCCATTGATTCTACAGTAATTTAACAAAAATGATAAATAAATATTAACATCATATTTCAATATATTTGAAAAATAAATTAAGAACAAAAGAAATATATGTACCTTATTTATAATTTCTTGAATAGTATATTATTGTAGACATTCTTTGATCATTCATTGAACTCGTCATTCTTTTTGTCTTTTTGCTGAACATTGAACTCATCTCTTAGTTTTTCTATGATATTCGTAAAGTGGGGGAGAAGAAAAATTAAATATTGGTAAAGTAAGCATTGGTGGGAGATGAAATAGGAAATGGAGGGAAATTGCAAAAAGTTCATTTTTGTCTTGTTAAAAAATTTTGGGGACATCATAGTTGTAGGTGGAGAATTTGTGAGTTCTCACCCACATCTAATTGTGTACTGATCGCGGTGCCTGGCGCGATGCGTTTTTGCCTTCGCACCGAGTGCAGGACCAAGGGGCCACGGGCTTGCTGCTTGCGCAAGGCACCGAGCTTTATATTGAATCCCACATCGGATAGAAAGAGCGCCCCACTACCCTTTATAATGCTTCAGGAGCTTGGGTAGTGTACCACTACTCACGCGTGAGTAGTGGTACACTACCCAAGCTCCTGAAGCATTATAAAGGGTAGTGGGGCGCTCTTTCTATCCGATGTGGGATTCAATATAAAGCTCGGTGCCTTGCGCAAGCAGCAAGCCCGTGGCCCCTTGGTCCTGCACTCGGTGCGAAGGCAAAAACGCATCGCGCCAGGCACCGCGATCAGTACACAATTAGATGTGGGTGAGAACTCACAAATTCTCCACCTACAATAGTAATTTCGTTTTGTTAGATCCGGCCATATCAAAAGATTGTTGGCAAGATCAAAAAAGAACCCCTTCTCAACTTATTTCAAGTTTCTATGCAAAGGGCCACCACTATCATTGGCATAAACGTGTGCCCCTTAGGGCACACGGTAACAAATGCTTATATATATATATATATATGTAGTCTATAGGTTCTATAGTCTATGGTAGGTAAAAGGAAACGTCTAGTATGATTTATGAAACACCTTAGCAAGACTCATGAGGAGCTAGGGAAGTTATTTTATGAGACCGGTATTAGGCACAGATTCATTCATTTTGGGAGCTAATGCGAGAGAGAGAGAGAGAGAGAGATATATATATATATATATATATTTTTTTTTTTTATAAATATTTTGTTGCTGAGTTCTATTAATGGTGTCCTTAGGACATTTGTTAATGAATAATTTTAGGAAAATTTTGATATCATTTTCGTGGAAAATATAAAAAAATTGAAGAAAAGAAAAACAATTGCTTTTTTCTTTTCGCATAAAAAGTTTCTAAAGATATTTCCTAAAATAATAATTATTAATCTAGTAATCTATATATATATATATATATATATATATATCTCTCTCTCTCTCTTATAAAAGAAATTTTATATCCATGTACATATTTTCTAGTAAACATTTATATTTACGAAGAAAAATGTACAAATAAAAGAAATCTTGTCTTAAATATCAAATTATAATGATTAAAATAAAATCAAGCTTAGAGTTAACAAAACCAAGAATAGTTATATATTAAAAATCAAATACTATGTTCGGGCATAAAATTTAAATAAAAAAGGTGTACTTATTTAATATTTCAATAAATTTAGATATTATAAAATATAAATTTAGAGTTTGAAGGATAAAATTTTCTTGATATTTTTACCGTTCATTGATTAAGAAAGTATGAGTATAATTAAGAAACAAACAAACAATAAAAATTAAACACAGTGCTTAAGAAATTAGAAGTGCGGTAATTAATTAGTGAACATATCTTTGGAAAAGCGAACAATTATTATATTGTTTTCAAGTTGTTTCACGTGTTTATTAAGGCAAAGAAGAGGAATAATAGGAAGAGGAGGGAAATTATTGCCTAGTCCCGAACTACAAGGTCAGCATGCTGACCTTGTACTCCCAGCCATTTACATCTATGTTGCAAGGTACCGATGTTGTAGCCCATCTTAGTCAGGTAAATTGACACAATTCATTCATTCGATACTATGTGAAACTATATGTACAAGGCTTTGTTTGATATAATATGTTCTTATATTTTATTCCTTATAGAATTCATCTGCTTCCCAAATGAGCTCATTGATTTATAATTCAAAGCAACCAGATTACACATATAGCCAAGAGGTAAATTTGGAAATTCTTGTGACATACTTGTTTTATTAGTAGTGTCATTTATTTCTTGTTCTCAAGGATTACTTACTTTATACATTTTATTTATTTATTTTTCTTTAAATTAGGTTGTCAACCACATAGAAAAGTTACAGAGGTAAGACATGGGCTGGATCTGGATATGAAAAAGGTAGAGTTGGAGCTGGAGCTAGAACTGGAAGAGCTAGAACATGAGATATATGATGTGTACTTGGATCAACATTTGATGGATTTCTTTTCTTTTTTTTTTCTTTTTGTTGTTGTTGTTGTTGTTGTTGTTGTTAGGACTTTATATTATTAGGATATGTTAGTGCTAGATTGAGGTTGATTGTGGTCGCTTTTTTGTAAGCTCTCCATGAGTTTCTTTTTTGTGTTGATATTTTTTAGAGCCATTGTGTACTCATGAGGCAATTTTGAGGAGATTCAATTTTTATTAAGTTCAATTTTTAACTTTAGCCCGCACTCTAGCCCGCAAAGCTATTCACTTTATTTGTGTCTTATTTTTCAGGAGGTTGTAAGTGAATATACGAAACACGTGATTGAACTAAGCAAAGCACTATCAGAGGCTTTGGGGCTTAACACTGACTACCTAGAAAACATAGAATGCATGAAAACTAAAACATTGGTACGCCACTATTACCCACCTTGTCCTGAACCAGACTTGACCCTTGGCACAACAAAGCATTCGGACCCAGCCTCTCTAACTATACTCTTACAAGATAGGATTGGTGGCCTCCAAGTCCTCCATCACACAAAAAAAAAAAAAAAATTCAATTTTTAATTTTGGGTTGTAGGCTCTGCAGTAGGCAGAATTGTTGTTGCATATCACAATCACCAAACTACAATTCATCCACACTTTCAGTAGTCCTCTTACTCAACCATGAAACTGAACCAACATAAGATCAAAAGCAACATTTTTAACATTGATTGAAATATTCCGAATTTATTAAAATTTTAAAATAATCCTCTCTAACATAATAAACCATAAAATTTAAGAAAATATGAATATAGTTTAGTTACACACCAACTGGCAGAAAAATAAGCAAAACAACTACCACCATCTAAAATAACACTTCAGATCAAGGCAAAGCCGTAAAGCGCAATGCATTGGAACCAAAGTTTTTAACAGGTATTTTCACAAACATCATCTGTGCATTTCAAAAACAACATTAAAATCACGTCAAATATAAATCAGCCACATTTGGGCTAGAGAGAGAGATGAGAAAGCCTTAAGATAGGAGGTCACATGGGCAAGCACAGCCGGTGGTGGTGGTGGTTTGGGACTCGGTGGCTGATGCAACCATGGAGATTCGGCCATGTTTTGTCCCACAGAAAAGTATGGTAGAAACAGATATTTTAAGTTTGGGGAAGCTGGAGAAAAAATGGAGAAATTGAACAGAGAAAGTGAGCTGAAGAGAAGAGAAAATGGAGAAATTGAACAGAGAAAGTGAGCTGAAGAGAAGAGAAAAGGGAGAAAATGGAGAAATTCTTTAGTGTTCTCCGCTGTTTGCTTTTGCCATTGCTTTGTTTTGTTGTCTTTATGGCTTTTAATTATTTTATTGATGTGGGCCCATGTGTTGCTTCATGACCCAGCCAACTCAAATATGCAAATTTTAAATTTGGCTTTCAAACGGTAACAGACGTTAACAGGTCTCCTTTATTACAATGTGCTGGCAGTTTGGCTGAGGTAAGCAAATTTTAATGTGCTGGCATGTTTTTATTGGCTGGGAGTATA
This sequence comes from Quercus aquifolioides, assembly GCA_019022515.1. Classification (NCBI taxonomy): domain Eukaryota; kingdom Viridiplantae; phylum Streptophyta; class Magnoliopsida; order Fagales; family Fagaceae; genus Quercus; species Quercus aquifolioides. Next base: position 65,623,511 of record CM032333.1, read on the forward strand.
AGGTCAGCATGCTGAGCTTGTAGTCCGGGACTAGGCAATAATTTCCTGGAAGGGGAAGACGAAGACCTTGTGAAAGAGGACATTTCCATTTTCGTTTTCAACACGTAATAAATACATGCCTCACCTACGACTCGTGTTTAACCAAAATTGATATCTTCGTACACAGGGCAACAACCTTTTTGATTGGACAGTGATGATGCTAAGATCGTCAGTAGAGATGTTCGTCCAGAGCGATATCGTCAGTCCGCGCTCCTGATCCTGCAAAGAGTATATCTAAACACAAATGTATGTGGTCACCGGTGTGGCGCCAGCCACAAAACCTCCGATGCCAAAGTTAGGAAAGGAAACTCTTTTTAGAAAGAATCAAATACTTCTTTGATAGTGAAATTTCTAGTCAATATTCTCGTACCTTTTTCGGATCCCGTTTGGGGATATATATAGGTTGTTTTCAGTGCCCTTCTAGCCGTTGGCTCTGCCATAATGAGGGTGTAATTCCTCAACTTTGTAACGTCCGTGCAAGGTAGTAAGTTTGACAGATACTTCAACGGTACCAGTATTTATTGTTCATTTTGTAACGGATGGTCGTGACAGGTGTATGGACGACTTACTTGTAGATTCGGGCAATCAATCTCGTCCTTACTAATCGTCCACATACAAGGTATGGACGGGCGTATTTCTTGGACCTATCAGCTGCCCCCTTATTCCAGGATCGTCCAAAGGTTGGACGATCTTAGGAATACGAAAGGGTTTTATATATATATATATTTTTTATGTTTTGGGAAGTGCCCTCCGCATTGATTGCCTTCTGGCGGCGTGGCGTGCGTCGTGGCCACGTGTCTAGTTCTGACTGGTGGGTAGGCATCGTTTCCGGTGAATGTCTTTTCGGTTTCCCGCGGTTTTCCAAAGCATGCCTTTTAGCTTTGACCTTTCTCTTTCCTTTTATTTCCTGCGTTTCGTATTTCTTTGGTTTTTCTGGGTTTTTCCTCTTTTCGTCTTCTTTGTGTTTGATTCTGGACCTTGCTGCCGTGGCTGCTTTACTTTTTCGACCTCCGATTCTGTTTCCTTCTCTCCAGGTGCGTATCCCTTCTTTTCTGCTCTTTTTCCTTTTTTTCTTGCTTTGTTTTTGCTTAGTTTCCTTTTCCGTTGTGTGTGTGTCCCTTCTTTAATGGTGGACTATACATCATTTCAGCAAATCTGTCCTTCTGTTGCTTTTCTTTTTGCGCGTCTGGGAGGTTCTCTAGAGTTTTCCGACGAACGGTGTCTATACCTTGGCGATTTTGTGGTTGAGGGGAGTGGTTTAGGCTTAGCGCTGAGTGAACTGCACCCATTGTTGCAGCAGTCCTTTTCTTGGTTCAAATCTGTTCGCGGGGTCCTTGAGAGGGAAAAAATGGGTTCCGTGGTGAGGTCGAGTGATCCTGAAGGAGGTTCTTCTTCTGGCGCGGCCGTGGACGGGGCTGTACTGGACACGGCTACCTCTGTGCTTCCTTCGTCCAATCTTCCTTCGTCTTCTACTGTCGTCCCTCGTCCCTTCCATGCTCTTAGGGAAAAGTGTAATTTGAAGGTCGATGTTTTCAGTAGGTTTAGGGATAGGTTTCAATTTCCGGCGGAAACTAGGGTTCGTCTCCCCAGAAAAGGTGAAAAAGCTTGTGCTTTTGCCCATGGAGAAGTTTGCTTTTATGAGGCAGCCTTCCTGGGTGGTCTAAGGTTCCCCGTTCATCCATTTATCATGGAGCTTCTAGATCATCTGCACATTGCTCCCGGGCAACTTATGCCCAATTCTTGGAGAATTGTTATAAGCTGTATGGTCATCTGGACGATCATAGCAGATGGAGAGATGATCACGGTGAACGAGCTTACTAGTCTCTATCGTCTAAAAGAGTCTAGGGAATTCGGATACTATGAGCTCGTCCCTTGGGAGAGGAGGTCACGTTTGGTAGGCGATCTCCCTTCGTCCTTCCGTTACTGGAAGTCAAGGTATTTTTTTGTGTCCGGAGATGGTTGGGAGACCTTGTCAGATGACGTTTGGGGAAATGTCCCCAGGCTGCTGCGTCGGTGGGAGATCCCTGGCCTTGGTGCGTTTGTCTTTTTATGCTCCCTTTCTTATCCTCGTTGCTTCCTTTTTGATCGTTAATATAATCTTGAATGACCCTTTTCTCTCTTTTTTTTTTTTTTTTTTTTTTTTTTTTTTTTTTGCAGTGAAGGAGCGTCCTGGTCTTGACAGCCGATTCGAAGCGAGAGTTCAGGAGGCGATTAGATATTCAAGGACGATCGAAGATTTCAACGAGCTTATCGATCCGCGTACTTTGGCTCGTCACTGTTTGGGACCTGAACCTTCACTCTACGTCCTTCAAGCTCTTGATCGGGAGCAGAAAAAACGTGAGTAGACTTTGTATGGTACGTGTGTGTATATGTATATACGTTTTTAACTTTCTTTAACTTTCTTCTCAGAAATGACGAGCAAATTCAACAAAGATCTGTACGCGAAAGTCAAGGGGAAAAAGAACGAACCCCTTTCCAGCATTGGTCAGAGAACTTTGAAGTTTACTGACAGAGGGAAAGAAAAGGAGAAAGAGAAGGAGGCGGTGGAGAGAGGGTCGTCTACCCCTGCTCAGGACGAGGCAAGGACAGCTTCTCCTGCAGCTTCAATCGAAGAGGTCCCTGGACCAAAAAGGCGAAAGACATCGCACAAAGGTAAAGAGAAGATGGGTTCCAGTATTTGGGACGATGCGGAAGCTGCCGTAGCCCGGGCCAACGACTTTTTAACTCCTGACGAGAGGAAGGAGGTTTCTCTCGTCCCTTCTCATGAACTGGTGAACCAGCACGTTCATAAACTCGTGCAGGTATGTTCTTTTTACTTTTAGCATCATATTATCGTCATTCTATAGTTTTCTCAAAAAAAACTCATAAGCTAAAATTCTTTAGGTGTTGGGGGAAACGATGCATCTTACTTCCCAATTCTTGGCGAGTGAGGAGAAGGCTGTTATGGCCACTTCGAAGGTGGAAGCCTTAGAGGCTGAAGCTTCGGGTTTAAGGAAGGATCTGATTGCAGCGATGGACGCCAATAATACCTCCAAGGAGCAAATTAAAGTCCTGACCGAGCAGCTTGAGGCTGAAAAGGCGAAGGTGAAGCAGAAGGACGATCTGCTTGCATCCGCGGGCCAAAGGATGAAGGCTGCTGTAGCCAAGGCCGTCCTTGCTTTCCAGGCGACGGATGAGTACAACACTGTGCTGTTCCAGTGGTACTTCAAGGGGTTTGAGCTGCTAAGAAGATACATGATCAAACATGGGCAAGGAGTCAACCTGGACGACCTGGACTTTGAAGCAGTGGATAAAGAGATAGAGGCGGACGAGGCTGCTCTGGCGGATCAAGCTCCTCTAGCTTCGGGTGAGGACCCTCCAGCAACTGACGAGGGTGACGGCCAGGCTCCTCCAGCATAAACACTTAGTGTCATTTCCTTTCTTTTTTGAACAAGTACTATTTCAGGTCCCCGTATGTTTTGGGGTATTTGTTTGAACAACTTGCATTTTTTGTGCATATTTATATGAGTTCTGTTCGTTGTTGTTTATCATTCTCATTTCAATCGTTTCTCCCCTTCAGCCTTAAAGGAGTTTGAAATTACTTCTTCGTTTCTCGAAGTATTAATTCCCTTCGTCTGTCTGTAGATTTAGACGATTTTCGTTGGAGTGTTCTCGGTTGGTTAAAGGATTTCCTCGTCATTTTGATCTGGATAATGAGTATTCCTTGTGGGAATCTCATCATCTTTTCGATCTAGACGATGGCAGCTCCTTCCAGGCTTTGAGGATTTCCTCGTCATTTTGATCTGGATAATGAGCATTCCTTGCAGGAATCTCATCATCTTTTCGATCTAGACGGTGGTAGCTCCTTCAAAGCTCTGGACGATGCTGATCCTTTCGCAAGTTTTTATTGTCTCTTTAGATCAGGAACGACGTAAACTTTTGTAGTGAGTTTTATGGCCTTTTTGGTCTGGACGATGTATATACTTTCGTAGGATTTAATCGTCTTTTCGACCTGGGCTATCAGCCGTTTTAAACTTTGAGAGGGCCATTTATAACACGGGGAGTGCTGAATAACCACTTATAGAGCCCTGAATGATTACTTATACAATCTTGCATAAATACATAACTTGTGGTGGACAGCATAAAATTAGTTTGAACAAAAAGAAAGCATGGGATTTAAATTTTGTTAACTGCTTACAATTAGGCCATGGGTTCTTTCTTGTAATACCTTTTTAGGTGCTCGACATTCCATGGACGAGGTAACTTGTTTCCTTCTTGGTCTTCTAAGTGGTAGCTTCCTTGTCGTGAGTAGTGGACGACTTTGTAAGGTCCTTCCCAGGTTGGGCCTAGTTTGCCTTGTGCCGGGTCTTTTGTCGCAGGAGTTACTTTCCTGAGGACGAGGTCCCCGATGTTGAATCTTTTTAGCTTCACTCTTTGATTGTAGTATCCCGCCATCTTCTGCTGGTACTTGGCCATTCTCTGCGAGGCTTGATCTCTGACTTCGTCCACGCAGTCCAGGTTCAATCTTAGCTGGTCGTTGTTTTCTTCTTCGTCAAAAAAATTTCTCCTGATGCTAGTGAGCCCCACTTCGACGGGAATAACTGCTTCCGTACCATATGTTAGGTTGAAGGGGGTTTCTCCTGTTGGTGTTCTTGCCGTCGTCCTGTAGGCCCATAGAACGCCCGGCAGTTCCTCGGGCCACGCTCCCTTTGCCCCTACTAACCGGGACTTGATTATCTTGAGCAAGGTTCGGTTCGTTACTTCTGTTTGTCCGTTGGCCTGAGGGTGTCCCGGTGAAGAATACTTGTTTCTGATGCCTAAGCCTGAGCAGAATGATCTGAACCCTTGGCAGTCGAACTGACGACCGTTGTCGGATATGATCGTCCGAGGAATCCCGAACCTGCAAACAATATTTTTCCACACAAAATTTTGTACCTTAGCTTCTGTGATTGTCGCAAGTGCCTCTGCTTCGACCCACTTCGTGAAATAATCGATTGCGACGATCAGGAACTTCATTTGTCTTTTCCCCTGAGGCAGGGGACCGACGATATCGATTCCCCATTGTGCGAATGGCCAGGGAGAGGAAATGCTCGTCATTGTCTCACCTGGGACTCGTTGAACGTTCCCATATCTTTGGCAGCTGTCGCACTTTTTTACAAAGTCGGCCGCGTCTTGCTGCATTGTAGGCCAGAAATAGCCTGCCTTCATGATCTTTCTGACGAGTGACTTTGCCCCCATATGGTCTCCACAGATTCCTCCGTGAACCTCCTCGAGGATATACTTGGCCTCTTCGTCTACTACACATCTTAAATACGGCTGAGAGAAACCTCTTCTAAATAGTTGATCGTTCAAGATAGTGAACCGGGCAGCTCTTCTTCGGACCTTCCTGGCCTCTTCAGTGTCTGAAGGCAATTGACCGTCTTTAAGAAAAGCAAGGATCGGACTCGTCCACCCCTGGTGTGTATGCACAGAGAAGGCTTGCAACTCCTTAATGCTTGGGAGACTTTGTTCTTCTAGTTTCCAGTCATAATTTTTGTCCTGAAGATCTGCTGATGCGCTGCGGGCTACCTCGTCAGCTTCTGTATTTTGTTCCCGTGGGACCTGTAAGAACTCCACCTGATTGAAATTGCTTACCAGCTGGTTTGTTAACTTTAGATATTTTTGCATCCTCGTCTCTTTTGCTTCGAAATCCCCTCTGACCTGCCCTATGACGAGCTGGGAATCGCTTTTAACCACAATTCTTTCAGCCCCCAATGCCTGAGCTAGTCGGAGACCTGTTAGCAGAGCTTCATATTCTGCCTCGTTATTAGTTATGGGGAACTTCAGCTGGACCCCATATTTGAGGACATCGTCCTGGGGAGAGACAATAACAACGCCTGCTCCTCCTCCTTTCTGTGTAGACGATCCATCTGTGTTGATCGTCCAGATATCTTCCCGTGTTTCTTCATGCCCGTTGGTAGTGAATTCCGCTATAAAATCTGCCAAGGCCTGAGCTTTTATGGCTGTTCTCGAACGGTATTCAATATCGAACTGGCTAAGTTCGATCGCCCACTGCATCATTCGTCCAGCTGCCTCGGGTTTGCTCATCGCCTTCTTGATTGGCTGATCCGTCATTACCTTTATCGGGTTAGCCTGGAAGTATGGGCGTAGCTTCCTGGAGGCCATTATTAAGGCGAAAGTAATCTTTTCGATCCGGGGATAGCGAGCCTCTGCCCCCTGAAAGGCTTGGCTGACATAATACACGGGGAGTTGTACCTTGTTCTCCTCCCTGATTAGGGCTGCACTTACTGCCGTGACTGATACTGCCAGGTATAAGAAGAGATCTTCTCCTTCCTTGGACGGACTTAGGAGCGGGGGGTTGCTCAAGTACCGTTTCAAATCTTGGAATGCCGTCTCGCACTCCTCAGTCCATGCAAAAACCTTCTTCAGGGTTTTAAAGAATGGGAGACACTTGTCCGTTGCTCTCGAGACGAACCTGTTGAGTGCCGCTACTCTTCCTGTGAGCGATTGTACTTCTTTGGTCGTCCTTGGTGAGGACATTTCCAGGATGGCTTTTACTTTTTCTGGATTTGCTTCAATTCCCCTTCGCGAAACCACAAACCCGAGGAACTTCCCTGAGGAGACCCCGAAAGCACACTTGGAGGGGTTTAGCTTCATGCTGTGCTGCCTGAGCGTATTGAATGTCTCCTTAAGATCGTTCATATGGTCCTCTTCTTCTCTGCTTTTTACGAGCATATCGTCGACGTATACTTCCACATTTCTCCCAATCTGTTTGTTGAACATTTGATTTACCAATCTCTGGTATGTGGCTCCTGCGTTCTTTAGTCCGAAGGGCATGACCCTATAGCAATAGAGCCCTTGGCTAGTGATGAATGCAGTTTTTTCTTGATCTTCTTCTGCCATTTGTATCTGGTTATACCCCGAGAATGCGTCCATGAAAGTGAGAAGTTTGTGCCCGGCCGTAGAATCTACTAGTTGGTCGATTCTGGGTAAGGGGAAGCTATCTTTCGGGCAGGCTTGGTTTAGATCTGTGAAGTCAACGCACATCCTCCATTTCCCATTTGTCTTCTTGACCATGACGACATTGGCCAACCACTCTGGGTAATAAACTTCTCGAATAAAGCTTGCATCAAGTAGTTTTCTCACTTCGTCCATGACCGCTTTGTTTCGTTCAGGGGCGAAAACTCTTCTTTTTTGCTGGACGGGCTTCCTTTCCGGATCTACGTTTAGGTGGTGTTGGATGATGCTTGCTGGGATTCCCGGCATATCTTCGTGGCTCCAGGCAAATACATCGAGACTGTTTTTCAGGAAAGTAATGATTTCTGCCCTCGTCCTCGGGTTTAGGTCCGTCCCTATCTGAGTCGTCTTTATCGGATCCCCTTCAACCAGTTCTATCGTTTCTAGCTTCTCCACGATCTCAGGTGTTTTATCCTCGATCACCCACGTATGGTTTTCTTTCGAGGCTAGGACGGCCTGGTAGCACTCTCTTGCCAACACCTGATCTCCCCTTATTTCTCCGACTCCCTGTTCTGTAGGAAACTTTACCTTCAGGCAGTACGTGGATGTGGCAGCTTTCCAACGGTTAAGGGTTGGTCGTCCTATGATAACATTGTAAGACGATGGTGAGTCTACAACCAGAAAATTGTGTTTGTTGGTTACCTGGAGGGGGTATGAACCAGCCGTGACCGTCAACGTCACTATCCCGCGGGGGTACACCTTGTCTCCGCTGAAGCTGACGAGGGGTGACTCAAAGGGACGAAGCCTCTTCGGGTCTACCTTCAGTTGCTGGAAGGCGGACAGATAGATAATATCCGCTGAACTCCCGTTATCTACCAGAACTCTCCTCGTGTTGAACCCCTCAATCATGATCATGATGACGAGCGGGTCGTCATGAGGTTGCCTTATCCCCCTGGCATCTTCCTCTGAAAAATACATGTCCTGGTTCGTTCGTCGCTGCTTTGCTGGAGGTAAGCTATGAACACTGTTTATTTGCCTTTGGTATGACTTTTTGAGGGATCTGAACGAGCCTCCTGTGGACGGTCCTCCCGTGATGGTTTTTATTTCTCCTTTTGCGTTCTGCGGACGAGGTGGCTGATCTTCAGTTCTTTGGAAACCTCCTGGCTGATCCCTCCTACCGTATCTGCCTGCTTCCCCTCTTTTCACGTACCTTTGAAGCTTCCCTTTTTGAATAAGTTCTTCTACCTGCTCCTTCAGGTCTCTGCAATCCTCCGTGTAGTGTCCGTGGTCCTTGTGAAAACGGCAATACTTCTTTTTGTCACGTACACCGGGTGGTGATTGGAGAGGCCTGGGCCACTTAAGGTGTTGTTCGTCCTTGATCTCCGCCAAAATTTGATCGACGGGCATCACTAATGGCGTGAATTTCGTTTGCCGAGAATTCTTATCGTCCCTTCGTCTATTCCCTTCTTCATTACGTCTGTCAACCCGGTCTCTCTTCTGCCCCCTTCGATCGTCATTCTCATTCCTCTTTTCTTTTGTCTTTTCTGCCCCGTCTATAGCTGCGAGGGCATCTTCAGCGTTCATATACTTCTGCGCTTTCAACAATGCTTCTGCCATCGTCTGGGGAGGATTTTTTGCGACAGAAGCCACAAAATCCCTGGACTTCAGTCCTGCTTTAAAGGTCGTAAGTTGCACCTTATCGTCAGACTCGTCTACTTCCAGCATTCCTCGTGTGAAACGTGTCACATAGGACCTCAAGGTCTCTTTCTCTCCTTGTTTGATTGTGAGCAAGTGATCGGCAGTTCTTTTTGGACGTTGTCCACCAACAAAGTGACGCACAAACGAACTGCTTAGCTGTTCGAAATTATCTATGGAAGAGGTGGGTAATTTAGTGAACCATTCTCGGGCGGCTCCTTTCAAGGTTGTGGGAAAGGATCGACATAGAATCTCGTCAGGAGGCTGTTGAAGACCCAAAGTCGTCCTGAAAGTATTCAGGTGATCCAACGGATCTTTCAATCCGTCGAAGGGCTCGAGCTGGGGTAAACGGAACTTGGAGGGTACCGGGCACTCCTGGACGGCTGCGGAAAAAGGGGAATCAGTTTTCCTGACGATTCGGTCCAGCCCTTGTTCCGTCTTTCCTCTAATTGCGCTTCTCAACTCGTCCATTTCTTTCCTCATCTCCCTGAGGAAACTCGAGTTTGGTTCTTCTGGAGTGCCGGGTCGTCTCCCATGACTGTCCCCGTCCTCATTCCCATTGACTTCCGTGTGGTTGTCCCCTTGTTGCAGTCGTTGTTTCATTTCTTGATTTTGCTTGGTGAGCTCTTCCACTGTGGCTGCAAGTGCTTGGATTTGTAGGGACAGCGCAGCGGGATCTGGGATACAGCTGGACTCCATCTCTTTAAAATAGAACAGTACCCTTGAACCGAAGGCTCAAGATGATGAGATCCCCACAGACGGCGCCAAACTGATGATGCTAAGATCGTCAGTAGAGATGTTCGTCCAGAGCGATATCGTCAGTCCGCGCTCCTGATCCTGCAAAGAGTATATCTAAACACAAATGTATGTGGTCACCGGTGTGGCGCCAGCCACAAAACCTCCGATGCCAAAGTTAGGAAAGGAAACTCTTTTTAGAAAGAATCAAATACTTCTTTGATAGTGAAATTTCTAGTCAATATTCTCGTACCTTTTTCGGATCCCGTTTGGGGATATATATAGGTTGTTTTCAGTGCCCTTCTAGCCGTTGGCTCTGCCATAATGAGGGTGTAATTCCTCAACTTTGTAACGTCCGTGCAAGGTAGTAAGTTTGACAGATACTTCAACGGTACCAGTATTTATTGTTCATTTTGTAACGGATGGTCGTGACAGGTGTATGGACGACTTACTTGTAGATTCGGGCAATCAATCTCGTCCTTACTAATCGTCCACATACAAGGTATGGACGGGCGTATTTCTTGGACCTATCAGACAGGAAATGGATATACAGTGCGAATCACATTGATTCCATTTCATTAGGTGAGAAACGAAAATGAGAGGGGCTATCTATCTCTCTTTTGGTGTGATATTTTAGATATCCCAAATGATCCTATAAAATTCTCTTCTCAAATATATGTAAAAAGATCTACAAGCTACTAAGGGTACAATACTCAATAAATAAATAATAAATTTAAGAATTTTGCACTTGATGCATATTTATTAATTTAGATTGGAACTTGATCTGATATAGTATCTGTTTGGAATACCATAATTTTTGGTAGCTTATTAGTTAAAAATGAGGCAAAAAGATATAATATTTAATAGCTTTTACTCTAATTTTTTGTCAAAAAAGATTAAAATTATCTTATTTTCAAAAAAAAATAATTTTGTTATTTTTTTTAATAAAAAGAAACTAAAACAAAAGGTAAAAATGTTTTGCCGAATGAACATTTAGGCTTTGGTCATTGATTCAGTTAAAATTTAGATTAAAAATTGGGAATATTGATTTAACTAATGAAGAAAATATATAAAGTTAGGCCAAACCGAATTTAGGTTGTGGCCAAGAATAATTCTAGGTAGTATCACATATTTTCATTCACACTTCATCACAACTATCCCATTTGACAGGCTATGATTGACTATCTCTCACAATCACATGAATTTACTATTGTTTCTCTACTACTCAGTCTGCCATTTAAAATAGTTGTGATAAAGTGTGTGGTACTAAAATTATTTGTGGATCAATCCAAAACTCAAGTTTAGTCATTCCATTGAACCAAAAATGGAGTAGGCTAATTTGCTCCAAATAATGTCGTTTGTCTTTGCTAAAACTTCACGAGTTGTAGTTTTTCAACCTAGAGTGAACACAATTATGAATGACACATAGTTATTGAAATGACATGCTGAATTGGATTTGATCATATATGTCATTTAGGTAGCAATATTTGAATTGTCCTAAATGGCACGTAATTTAGTGAAATGACATGTAGGTTAGTAAATTTGTATTAATTCAATAATATATTTATATATATATATATATATATGTATATTTTTATTGTATGCGCATTCCTTGTTCAAATGCTCTGCCAACCGTGGAAAATTTGAAGAGAAGGAAGATATTGGAGGATGCTAAATGCAAAGCGTGCCTCGCGGCCCAGGAGAATACACTCCATGCCATCTGGAATTGTGAGAAGCTTCATCACATTTGGTTCCCCTGTTTCAGCTGGATTCGAACAGATTTTCCTCAAATTTAGGATGTCCAGGAGCTTATTCATTTGGTCGGGCAGCGGAATGATAGTCTAGAATTGTTTGCAGTAGTGGCTTGGTTTATTTGGAACCATAGGAACAGATTGCATCTAAATGAGAAGGGGATGGCTTTGGACAGAATTTTCCAAGCGGCAAAGGCTTATCTCTCGAAGTTTCAGGTGAAGTTTCCAAAGGCAGCGACAAAAAAACCTAGGGGACGTATTCAGTGGAGACCTCCTCCGGGTGAGCTATACAAAACAAACTATGATGGGGCTGTTTTCACTGAATCGGGAGAGGCAAGTATTGGGGTGGTTGTTCTGAATGCAAAGGGAGAGGTAGTAGCTGCTCTTGCCGATAAAATATCTCACCCAGGTTCAGTGGAGGTGTTGGTAGCCTTAGCTGCAAGAAGGGCTGCAAAATTTATTGTTGAATTGGGTATTATGGGTTCTGTATTTGAGGGTGACTAGGAGATAGTGTGTAGAGTGTTGCGGATAGCGGATTGCGGTCACTCGTCCATTAGTCAGATTTTCAAAGACACCATGTCTATTGTGGCTTCGCTTAGAACTTTTTCTTTCTCTCATACTAGGCGGCAGGTTAATTGTGTAGCTCATGCTTTGGCTAGGAGTGCAATAGTTTCTTTTCCTTTATTAGTATGGATGGAGCACGTTCCATCTGACATACATCAGTTTGTTATTTCATATTTTCTAGCTAATTAATAAAAGTGTTCGGTGTTGTTTCTAAAAAAAAAAAAAACATTACGGTCACATTACCGAAATGTGAAAATTATGGTATTTTGTTTATTTTTTGTATGCATATATAGGATTAAGATAATATAAGATTACAAAAAAGCTCACATTGCCAAAATCTACATTACCTATTTATGGGAATGTTATAATTTATTTAATAGAAGAGATTGACATTTACAATACATTTTAATTATAAAATTGTCCTTATTTATATTTAACCCCTAGCCCCTTCTCTCTCATCAAATCCAAACCTAACCTCTCTCTCTCTCTCTCTTAAGATCAAACTCCATTATCTTCTCTCTGTGGTGAAGAATTGTAAGGTTAGGAGAGCTCAGTGATTACAGTAATCGGTAAGAGCTCAACAATTTTCATAGAGATTGTCCATGGGTGCATTGTAGAAGGAGGCTTAAGAGTCTGCATCCACTTGACTCGCTCTCATCTTAGTGTTCTTCTTCTACATCTGGTTTCTCACTAAAAATGAAGGCTTTGTCTAAGAAATTCCTACACTCAGCGGCGGAGCTATGTGTAAGGTTGGGGGGCCATGCCACCCCCCCCCCCCCCCCCCCAAATTTTGATTTTTTTTTAATATATATAATTATTTTAATGTTTGTAAAATTTAGTCTATAAAAATAAAAGTTGGCCCCTCCAATTATTTGATTTAGTCCAATGATGCTCTTAAAAAAAAATTGGTTTAATAGTTATAGAGACATAATATTATTTTCCGCAATTCTATTTTTTATTGTAAAATGTGCTCTTATATCTGTTAAATATTTGATAAAGTTTGGTACCAAACATGTTTTAATTTATATCTTTTTCAACCCGTTATGTGGCAATTAACAAGTCATTGACTCATTAAAAAAATATTGTCACTAAAACTACACATGAAATGTTTCTTTAGTTGTCACATAATAGATTAGAGCAGGATAGTTTCAAATATGTTTGCAGCTTAACTTTTTCCTCCAAGTTTTAGATAATTTATGTTTTTGAAAATTTTGTTAGTTCATTTGAAAGATTTTTTACTTACTTTAATATAAAATTTGATAATTTGTATAAAAAATGAAACTTTTTAAGAATTTCACTATTAAAATGGTAAAAATGAATTTTATTTTATGAAAAATCACCATCAAACATAATTGTGATTAAAAATACTAAGTTTTTTTTTTGGTGTGTGTATATATATAACTTATCAAATAAAAAAGTGTGTGTATATAATAAAAAAACATGTGTATATATGTGTGTGTGAGGGTTGTCTTGATAAATATATTAATACTGCAACTTTGTCACTATGATGGTAGTGGCTTGGAATTTTGTTTGGGAGAAGAGAGGGTTGCCAAGGTTTGGGCATGAAGAAAGAGAGAGGGGTGAAGGGAGAATTTTTTATATATTCTTCCATTTGGATTGTAAGAAAGTGAAAGAAATTTGTCTTAGTTATTTTTTTGTATGAATTTGAGTTGTTTGGTTAGTGAGATTGTGCAAGAAAGTGAAGAGTTTTTATTTTTTATTTGTTTTTGGAGGATTGAGTTATGTGGTTGGTGAGAAAGTGGGGGAAAGTGATTAAAAACTTGTTCAGTAATTTTATGGTTTTTTTTTTTTTAAATATAAAATTTTGTTAAGTTATTTAAAAGGTTATTTGTGGAAATTCGTTGTAAAATTATAATGATTATGATGGGATATAATTAATAAACCAAAAAATGTAATTTTATATTCCTATAACAATGTAATGTTACAAAAATCTTACATTACACAAACCAAATCTAATATTTTGAACTTTTGTGGGGTTAGTCCTCATGGTATTATTATTATAACTCATTGATTTTTAAATAAAACCAAAATGACTACCACTACCAACCAATTCCTCAGCATGTCTTTCCTCAGGTAATATATGTCGTTATTATCACACTATTCAATCTTTCTTGCGTGGAGAACATGAGTTCATATTGTTTGGTGAGGTAATGATTGTCATTGTTTAATTTCGAACTATAAATTAACTCAACATGGCCCACATTGTTATCTTTCTTTTTTATTTTATTTTTTTAACAAAAGTAATAAATATATTTTTTTTCCTTTTAAAAATCGAAAGTAACAAAGAGTCAAAGATTAACAACGATTGATTAACTTTCTCAATATGGTCTAGCCAAAGTAACAAGTAGTCCCAAATACAACTAAACGACTTTAATTAAATTAAGGAAATACAAAAGAAAACAAAACCTGGTAATTAAAAGTAAAATGATCGAATAAAATATATATAAATAAATTCTGGAAAGTAAGTAATAATCGTGGGTTATCTGTTTGAAGAATTGATTAGATTTAATAGACCTAAAAGGCACCACCAGAATCGGGTACATTAGTTCACCATACAGAGAATCTCAGTTATTTTATTTAAGCAAGAAATTGAAGTCACCATACGATCGTGATGAGTGCTACCCAATAAGTGGAATCAGTTAGTTCAGTTTAAACGATTTTTTTTTGCTGGGGCCAATCTTTTTTAATTTGATTATGGTAGCTATTCTCATTTTGGTATTAACGTCAGAGCATATCTTCTAATTTCAATTCTCTACCTACCAAACCCACTATATATAGTGGGCTTCCCATATTTTTTATCTTAAATAATTAAAGCATGGTCAATTTGGTCACTCACTTAGTTGAGGGAGGCCAACAGCGAGGACTTTAGGGGCCGGGTCAACCTATAAGAACAAAAATAGAAGCTAGCATCAAAGGATAATAACGATAACAACGATGATGACACCCGAAGGCGAGTGTATTTGGCATTAGTGTTTTTGTCCAGCTTTATTATGTATACATTAGGATAGCGTTTTGCGCATTCAGCGTCTGCGCGACCAGCAGTTTTTGGTGGGTTCAGCGGATAACTTCTTAAAATTTTATTTAAAAAATATATAAATATATTTTAATACATTTTCACTACAAAAAAGCTGGACTATTGCAGCAGGCCAAAACCGCTGCAAAAGCCCAAAAACCACCGCTAAAGGTCCATTTGGGCTATTGCGGAGGTTCCACCTGCCAGCCTTGCGTTGCTGCAATAGCTCTATTGTGGCGGTATCAAAAAATGTTGTAATAGATTGACCATTTAGCGGTGCTTTTGTCCTATTGCGGCGGGCAGAAAAACGCCGCCACATGATGTTATCATTCGAGTCAATTGACCTTTTAGCAGCGGGATAGACTCATTGCTATATGTGACAACCTTTAGCGGTGGGCAGTAAGTGCCACTATAGGGTTTATTAAACAACAGATTCTACGCGCCTTTTAGTGGCGGTTACGCCCACCACTATATGTGTGAGGCTTTAGCAGTGGGCCAAAAACGCCGCTATAGGCCTCCAATTATTTCATAGTTTTAGTCCTTCAGTAGCGGTTTTTGCCCGCCGCTATAGGTTAATTCCCCCCCCCCCCCCTCTTGGGTTCTAAAACCACATTTCTATTACAAATAACCTGTAACAATTTTAGCTCCACTAAGACAATACCACAAATATCTCCAAGCTAACATTATATTAACATAGAAATATTCTATTACAAATAACCTATAACAATTTTAGCTCCACTAAGACAATACCACAAATGTCTCCAAACTAACATTATATTAACATAGAAATATATTATCAAATACATAACTTTGTCTATAACCATCATCATAAAATTAACAAAAGAAAGATGTGGTCCTTTGTACACTTGAAAAATATTTTTCAACACCTGCAAAAAATGTGTTTAGAGTTCAAATGTGGTTCTTTGTACACAAGATATCCTCAACATAAACTTTATGAACTGCCTGGTTGATGGGATGCGGCTAATAATTTTTGGAGAGCTGGGGATTGTAGGATCGGAGGAACGTCTTACATACAAAAAAAAAAAATGCAATAATTAGGACACAACATTGAAACCAATGCAATCAAAGTGATTACATAAAAAATAAAATAAAAACCAAGACAAAGAACTATACCTGCACAAACAGTAATACAAAAGTATTAAATACAAGTGCCATGACAATGAAATGTGAAAGAGAAAGTCCTTCAAATACAAGTGAAAGAACCTAGACATGTGCAAGTGCAGTGCAGTACAGCCAAGTACTTGATGCCATCAGCAATTAATTAAAAGTAACTTTAACTTAATTAAAAGTAATTTTATTCCTAATGGAATTAACTGAATCAAAGCTCTTGGTGGGAATTCGGGTTTATTGTTTCAAGCTCAAACCACTGACTCCGTAGTTCTCACAATTCCATAACAACCAAAATTTAAACTATCATCACAAAATAACAAATACACAACAACAAAAAAATCAACATAAGTATGTGTCCAACTAAGAGTTTTTCAACATAAAATATCAATCCCATCATCATTTAACAATTCCAATTGCATTTTCATACTCCTAGTCCAATGATCTATATATAGATAAGATCAACGAAGAAAAAAGAAATCCTTCACCATTACATAACAACCAAAAAAAGCAAGCCAGCATCACACACTAACCAAAAGCCATCCAAAATTTTACTAAAGTATGCATCAAAGTATCAAACTATATATTTATTTTTAAAAGTATAACTTATCAAATCCATCATTGTGCTATCAATTATGTTTTCAACCATGACAACCAATCTCTACAACTCATCTTCAAACACATCATGCTACAAAATTGGCTCATTATCAAGCTTGTTATCTCCAACCAAATCAAAATTAAAACAAACAACAACAATTAATAACAGTATCATACAAAGCTACCAAGCCAAAGAATTGGGAACTTTATAGAGAGCAGTCTCAAGGTATTCAAGTGGCAGTGATCATCAACTGCTTTAATCAAAGAACTCAAACTGCAAACATATTACACCAAAGAATTCTATAACTTGAGAACTAGCCATCTTGTAACCAAACTCCGAAACCCACATTTAAAGATAGAAATCTTTATGCATACCAAAATAACCAATCAAAGGAATTAAACAAACATTAATGCCAACTTGACTGCATTGTGAAGTTATTTGTTGCATTTGTTGAAGCATGCAAGCCATTCTTTGCTCCATCTCTTCAAATTGGCTAAGTCTTTCCTTCATTTCGTCAAAAGAGGACAATTTCTCCTGCATCTCAGCCATGGAAGCCTTCAGTTGTGCAACTTTGTCATCCCTTGATTGACTTGATCGTATTTGAAGGTCCGTGAGAGCATTCTTGCTACTTCGGCCACTTGGGCTTGGACCAAATCCTACCCCACGAATACAACCTTTGCACTCATTACCCATCACTTTGGCACACACATCGTCTGGTGTCCATGCAATACTACCACTTGAGTCAGATGATTGCAATTGATTCAAAGGTTCAGCCAACAACTCCTTCATTTTATCCTTATATATGAATTCAATGAGCAATTTTTAAATAGCATTTAATGAGCAATCATTTATGAATAGTACAAATAAGATTTGAAATTATGGCATAGCAGTACCAACAAGATTTATGCAATATTCGGCAAGAACCAAATGTCTAATAGATTGCTTGTTCAGAAAAAAGCCTCATAGTTCAAGTCCAAACAACCTTTGAAAAGATACGAATATATTTAATAAATCTTGATCCTAATAATTTATTTAGTGCAACATTTTTCTCACATTCAAACACATCCTATAATATTATGCATCTTGGACTCAATCTGTAACAACAGTAAACAATGAAATGCTTTCTAAAGAGGCCTGCTCATCCAACAAGCATGGCAAAGCCTACTAAGTTTACATAATATTGCAACTGTAAGTCTAGAGTGCTTAAAACAACTATAGGCTACAAATTCTACGACCAATGCTAAAATTGCAATTGTAAATTAAAAATCTATAACTACATTTCATATATCTCATCATCATCAACTTCAAGTCAGTCACCACATGAGACAGGGGGGGGGGGGGGAATGGATTTCTGCAATGCAGCATAAAAGGGTAAAGGTTTGAGTATAATTTATTTAAAGAAATAGCGCAATAGGTTTCATTCAAATTTAAGCATGACTTACACCGTTATATCTAAGTTATTTTAAAAGTCTTAAATGCAAGTTAGACTAAATTTGAATGCAAGTCCTCCAAAGGAAATTCCTTTGTATCTTTTCCAATCTAGCTGCCACAGCTCAAAAGAGAACATTTTTAACAAAATTTCACATCCAGTGATACAACCTTCTCAATAAAGAAGAAACACTATGCTTCACCTCAAAATCCCAACTATTGTATTCTTCCAAATACTCCCAAAAAGACAGTGAAACCGTGATCTAAAAGATTAGTGCTATTATGTTGACCAAACTTCACTTCCTAACACTCAAATAGCTCCTAAATTATTTTAGGCACATTAATTCTAGTTCAAATGTAGAGAACACAAACAGTTGTCTACCCAAAGAACAAAAACTTTCTAGGAAAGGTTACTCTCCAAACCTGTCACCAAAGGTCTCCAAACCCCTCTATACAAAGATTGAACCTCAAATTGTAGCAATTCCTCCAAAAAATTCATATTATCATAAAAACATTTGTGATATGAATGGATCTACTTTTCAATGAATGTTCACTCATTTTAAAATGGGCAGTGTTGCGGTGCTAATAGTAGTTAATGTCCCCAGGTTCACTAGTAGATTAAGGTTCAGTGTTCATTTTTGTGGTGGTCAGAAGTCATATTGATCCCAACCCCCAACACCATTTCACCCTCTAACCAAAATGTAGAGAAGACAACAAGATATAAACAAGAACAAGTTTTTTATGATTGGCATAAAGCGAATGCAAAGCAAAATATATACTAGAAGATCAGAATCTAAATAATAATAAGTTCAAAGATACCACCAAATCTTAATTCTTCAAGGAAAAAAATTAATTCAAAAACAAATAGCAATATAATGTAAAAGGAGCAATATAATATAATAGATTGCTTGTTTAGAAAAAAGCCTCATAGCAGGCTCTCTCTCTGTAGAAGCCAGCTAGTTTCCAGCAAAACAAGGAAAAAAAAACACAAATCAAATAACCTAACCTGCTTAATCCACAATCTAGAAGTTCCACCTACCATAGTTTTTTTAGATATTATAGTTCATATCACTAGTGGAGGCCAAAAAAGAACAACAGAATCACTTAACAAATAAAATTCATATGAATCAAATAATGGAGGCCACTGCCTCCATATTATTGTTTTGTTAACCTTCATTTCATTAAGCACCCATATACAAACTCAAAAGCAGGCAGTAATAAAATTTAATGTAATAAAATGGATTACTCACCATTTTTGCTTGCACTACAGGATTAACTGCAGTTCCATCTTTACGAGTATGCAGTATTGAATATAATGTTGCATGCTCTACAGGACGTCCATCTGCTTTTGCCTGCAATATGAATAACATATCTATGTAGTGATTCATATTGGTTCCACATAAACTTAAGATAAATCAAATCATTTACATATTAGTCATAATACTTATTACCTTCTTTGCAGCGTGCACGACAAAGCTGCATGAACCAGTAGTATGTAAGTCCTCCTGTTTAGAACGGCGGTCCCTATTCTTCTCTGACTCTATCTACAAAATTATGGAGTCAGAGAATACAAAAACAAACAAACAGACTTACATTTTTACACACAACCACAAGTGTTCTACTAATTTAACTATTGTGTTATAAAAAATAAAAATAAAAAACCTTATTCATACAAAAAAATCATAGAAAATTAACATTGTTTAGTAAAGGTGCTATTTATCTCATGTGTTTTTCTAACTAGAATAACACTTCACCCTTATGTGAAAAGTTTTTTAACTATTCATAGAGATCTTAATGTAGTTTCACACTTTCACTAAGTTCTTATTATATATATATTTTTAAAAAAGTAAAACAAAACTTGCCTCTTAACAAAGAATTTCAGCAAGCTCAAGATATACAATTGGGCAGCTATGGAATTCTTAAAAAAAAAAAAAAAAAAATTTGCAGAAAATAATTAAAATTCCAAACATGAAATGCTATGATCAAGCAGTCATCTTAAAATTTTTAAACATAAACCATTAAAACTCTATTTTGAGGCAAAACCTAGTTCAAGAAATAGATGTAAATTGTAATCTATTCTACATTTAAGTACAGAAGAGGTTATGTAAGGATTTACACTTTTACAAAGAAAATTGAACTATGAAAATGCTATGTAAGGATTCACACTTTTACAAAGACAACTAAGCCCACCAAACAATAATACCAAAACAATCAAATCCACAAAAGGATATGCAAAAATTTCAATTCCTGGATAAAACTAACTCACCAACCAGTTGCTTTATGTAACCAAAGAACACCATATCCAAAGAAACAAAGCACAATACCAACATGGCAGTAATGAAAACCAAAAACACAGATTAAGCACATCTTAAAACAAAAAAAAAAAAAAAAAAAGATTTAAAAAGAACATACCACTGCATCCTCTGTATACCAATGGTCAACAAGAATATCCTAATCTTCTGGTATGCATCCCTTGGGTCCGTTGCTCTTCACCCGTGCTTTGTTTCTTGGATGTGGTATGTAATGAGCCGTTTTCAGCCTACACTTGTGATCCCTCCAAGCCTTCCTAATTTTTTGTAAGGTAAATGTCTTCAAACCCGCATATGCAATAGGATTATTAGGGACGGCGTATTTTCGCTACAATCAAATAGTTGAGTTAGCAAATTACAATCAAATAGTTGAGTTAGAATTAGAACTGCAACAAGCATGCTAAAATGTCATAATTACAAGTATTATAAGTTCTTGGTTTACCTCTACAAGACGCCAACACTCTTCTTTAAATTCTTTTGGCATGTCCTTCCAACTCAAATATCTAATCGGGCACATGTGGGGTTTCCACGCAATCGTCCCCAAGAAACCAGTGAAAGCCCTCACCCCCTCATCAACCAACTGATGCATACTATTTAGTGGCAAGTCAATTACTTGGTCGTCGGGAAGATCCCAAACATGCAAGTACTTGATTGGCCAGCGAGTGGCACGTACAGGTGGCTGCACATCTGAAATTTAAATCATGCATTACTAGAAATAATTGGCACAGCTTTTAACATAGACACTCATCAAATGTTAAAATTTTAACCGTTATCACTTCCGAAACAACAAAAACAAGCAAAATGTTTACTATTTTTTTTTCCAGTTCAATTAGTTCCTCATAATCACTTTATGGATAAGATAAGACCACAAACAAAGAAAAAAGTAACCATTTTCTTAATTTATAATGAGTATTTCACACACAATAAGCTAATTCCACTAACTGCAAACAAATGCCTATCTAAACAATTAGGAACCAACAAAGATCAAAATAAAAACTAAAAATAAAAGCACACAAATATAAAGATAAACAATGAAAACCCAATAAAAATAAAAGGCACCCATATAAGCATTATCAAAAAATTTTATAGGTGAAATTGCTTGGAAATGATACAATGAGAATTTCACATACAATACAAACTAGCTGCAGATAAATATCTCTCTAAACAATCAGAACCCAACAAAGATTAAGTAAAAGCAAACCAACCCAGAAAGACCCTTATATTAGCTATATACAGAGGATTTCTCATTAAAGATGGCTAATTTATCTAAAAACATACAAATACAAAGATAAACAATGAGAACCCAACAAAAATAAAAAACAAATTGTAAACAAAGGTCTTTTCTTTCTCTATCTTCTTGTTTACTAGTTAGTAGATGGTGGGGCATAATATTAGAAAATTCAACTTAAGAAATTAGCATCAATTTAAATAAAATGGAATTGAATTTTCAGTTTAAATTCAACTTAAGAATTTTTAAATAAAATTCAATTATCTAGGTGGATTAGAGAGAAGGCATGGATACGTGTTTTGCTTATTAAATTTGCAACTATGATTGATACTATTATTGTTTGAATAACATACTTGAACATGATTGTATTGATTAGCAATTAAATGATTTGCATGAACCTAACTATAGAACTTGAGAGTTTCAACATGCATACATGCATAACAAATAAAACTGTCACATTTAAAAAAATATAAAAATAGACAACAACCATCATGAGACATATAGGGCAGGGGCTGAGACATAGAGGCTGCTCCCTTATTTATTTATTTTTAATAGAATTTTTAAGCAAACTAATAGCAAATTTGATATCAAGTTGTAAGCCCATACCTTGCGGAGAAGCTTTGTGTATTTCTTGGTTCGTTTCTTCATCCACATGTTCTGTAGAAGCTCCTTCCACGGTTACACTCTTGGAACGCGTGTGCAAATTTGATTTTTGCCTTGCCATTTCAACTGTCAAAGTGTAAAATAAAAACAAGTATATAAGCACAACGACAAGTAAAAAACAAGTTGATATGAATGAAATATAATGCTGGACACTTTACATAACATAACAAAAAAGAAACAAAAACAAAAACAAAAGCAGAAAAATCTAATATGAATGAAATATAATGCTGCATGTAACTAATTATTATTAACAACAACAATACTTGTAAAAAAAGAAGAAGAGGGAAACAACAACAAAAATAGCCCTCCACTAATAATTCATTCATCTATTAGAGTATAAACCTAGAGCTGTTAATTCGTCTAAAATCTTACTTCTTTGAATCTTCTTTGAATCCAAAATGCATTTCCTCCCTTTTCTAGTAAGCCATCGATGATAAATAGAGTATAAACCCTTAAATCACACAATCCAACAGATCAAATAGAAACATAATTGGATATTTGGGCTTCACCAGTATGGCATTTACACAACTGTCTTATTCTCTTATTTCATTATTTTTTTCCCCTTTTCTGGCAGAATCCATGAGACAATTTCAAACCAAAGGTACATTGTATCTAAATACCAATAACTAGTAAAAACTACATTCTAAAAACTTTATGTTTAATTAGTAAGCATATCAACCACACTAAATTAAAACATAGTTCAGCTTTAAAGAAACCCAGATACAATCTTGCATTTGGCAACCAAAAAAAAAAAAAAAAATCAAAACACACAGACAAACAGCAACAGAACAGTTATTGTTAAACTCCAAACTCCCAAATCAGCCTAACCAAACCTTAATCCAACAACATTATCTTACATGCCTAAAACCCATCATTAAAATTAATTAAAAAAAAAAATACAATAAAGCCCAATCTGTGAAAATTAACCAAGAAGGAATTGACTTTTATAGAGCAATCTAGAACCTTAAAAACTCCAAAACTGAGACACAGCAAAAAAAAAAAAAAAAAAAAAAAAAATCAACCCCTCAAGATGAGAGTGTAGACAGCTTATTTTTGCTACTATTTATGGGTCCTATTACATTTTTTACAACTATTCATGGGTCCTACTGTACTATTTCAACTAACTTTACCTTTATTTAGAGTATTTTCAGTAAAAAAATTTCAATTTCAACAAAATAAGCATTAGGTAATAAATTAAAAGTTGAATATATAGTAATTTACGAATATGTCTGGCAAATTGGCTATGTCGTGAGATATCATATAATTGCTAGTTTTTGACATTGTTTCTGTGCGCGCTAAGATATTATAATTGGGAAGATAAGATTCAGAACCCCCCGTAATAAGTTGTGGAGTGAAAATAGTGCATTGCGCATATGGTACTACTGCATCCCATCACACGAAGAGACTTTTGGACTTTGGGAGTCTATCATTTCCATGTATGAAAAAGACAGGCGGTACTCTCGTTTCTTTGCTTTTTTGTTGATTAGAAATACCTAGGAAAAATACTTTGTATCATATATATATATATATATATATAACTGTAATTTCACTGACAAAGTCACCCCGAAATATTTCAATTTACTCCTATACCATACGTAATCCTATTAAATGAATTTTTACCTAATTTACTTGATAATTTTGCAATCATTTAGAAAATAGTACTGTATAAGGCTGACAATTTATTCCCATTGAATCTATAGGTCTCCGCTTGCGTTGCCCAGTCCCAATTATATTTACATAAATGCCATTAACAGTTTATTATATTTTATTTTTTATACCTTTATATAAGTAATTAAGTATATGTGGTCTCTTGTGTGTGTATATAAGCCTACTCACATAGTAAAGTTCATTATTTTTTTTTTTTGACAAATTGTAATTGTTATACATTAAATGGTTGTTGTAGTGGAGAAAAAAGTTTTTAAATTTTTTGTGAATGTTATTTTTAAAATTTTGTTGTTGTTGAAATCATTGTTATTAATACCGTTCCGTTACGGCCAGAAAATTTCGTACCAGTCCTTAAACCGGTACGAATCACCCTCTTGTTCCACCTCGGACCAAATTTCGGTTCGTTCCGGCCCGTTCCGACCATTTCGGCTTGTTTCGGTGAATTTCGGCCGGTAGACATATTTCGGCCGGTACTGAATTTGCTGATAAATGCAGAAAAAATTTGCCTTTCCAAGTTTTAATGGCTATTACCTGAATAGAGTCACCCATCGCAGTTCATCTTACAAGCTGAATGGCTCACGAAATCATCCCTTTACAGCAGGTTTCCACCACGTTGACGGTTGCCGGAATGAACCCAGGCCATGGCAGAGGTAGCTGCTGCTGCTGCTGCTTCTTCTTTTTCAGTTTTTCTTCTTTCTTCTTTTTCTTCTTCTTCTTTCTTTTCGTCTGCTGGTCCTTCAATTCTATTTTGAATTTTCACTGCCTAGTTTTGTGTCTTCTTTCTTGTTTTGTGAACCTAGCACGTGACTAAGGGTTGGAAATGACAAAGAGACTTGACAAAAAGCTTTAGGCTTTGTTTTTGTTGGTTCACACGAAATATATAAATAATAATACTATTTTAATATTTAACTTTAGCTTCTTTTTTTTTGGTACCGTCAGTGAGAGTAAGTGAGTTAACTTTTGGTTTTTTAATAGTAAATTTTTTGAGAATATTTTAATAGTAAAATTGTTTTAATAGTATTTTTGTTTTTTGAGAATCATAAGTATTATTATAATTATTGGATAGATTTTTAGACTTGAAATTGATATATTATCTAAAGTATAGACTTATAATTTTAAGACTCAATAAATTATATGGATTTTGACCAATAATATATAAGGAAATATAAGTATATAAAATTATAAATAAAAAAAAGTATAAAAAAGGTAACTCCGAAACAGTATGCCGAAACAACCCGGTACCAATCCGGTACCGAAATATTCCATTCCAATAGACAAACCGAAATGAGCACCGAAACGGTATTCATAACAATGGTTGAAATTATAGAAAAACTAGTGTTAGGTAGGCTGTGCAGGAGAATTTTTTAGGCCGGTAATCAAGGCCATGGTAGGGGTGTCTCTTCCTGGCTCCACCTGTTGTTATTCCTATTTTCACGTATTTAACGTGTGTTGCATGTTTTAAATGAAGAAATAGGGAATAGCAGATAGGTCTCTCTCTCTCTCTCTCTCTCTCTCTCTCTCTCTCTCTCGTATCCCCTACCCCCAAATATAAGATTAATTGTTGAAAAAAAAAACTGTAGTAAAAAATAAAGAGTGGAAAGTGATGGCCCTGTAAAGGTAAAAATGGACATGCCTTTCTAAAATTTAAAAAAAAAAAAAAAAAAACAACAACAACAACAACAACGGTACTCAATCCTAGCTTGTTAATTAGTGTATATTCTTAGTCTATCCAACAGTTTTACATTATTTAATTTATTTTTCCTAGCTAGGCTCATATATATGAGATGGGTTCAAGTTACACCTGGTGTAGCTCCATAAGAGTTACACCTTTTTTAAGCCGTAGATTTCTAAAAGATCAAACGGTTAAAAGAAAACACTATTGTTCATCATTTTATCATTAATTACTTACCAAATTAATAGCATCCTCATTATTTCTTTTCTTATTAATTGCTAATTGTGTTTTTTTTCCTCTCTCTCTTTAGTCCTTATTAAGTCCTTTCACTGTAATCTTTTTTTTTCTTCTCCTGCATTTCATCCACGTCAACCCAACAAAAGATAAAGTAAAAAACAACATTGCTCGAGAATATTTTTTCTCCTTTGCATGGGCTGCTGCCTCCTCCTTCTCTAAGCTATCTATCTTTGCTCTAAGCCACGGCACCAATTCTCTACCACGTGCACATGTAGGAGGGTCAAGCCAAACAAAGCATCCACAAGTATCATCTTGCAAACAAAAAAGAGATTAAACATAATTAATACTTAAATAACAAAGAGACAGAGAGATATTATTTTCAGATTCAATTAGTTTAGACACAATAAATTCTACAAATTGTTAAATTTGTATATTATGATTAGTGCTAATAAAAATAACATTATGTTATTCTAATAACAACTTAACATGTAGATCGTTATGAAAAAAAATCATAGAAAATGCTATTAGATTGGCACAATACCCAATATTTTTCACACACCCAAAACCTCCTCCCGGGGCGTAGCTATGTGTAAGGGTGGGGGACCATGCCCCCCCCCCCCCCCCCCCAAATTTTGAATTAAAAAAAATATATATATATATATATATATATAAAATTATTTTAATGTTTTCAAAATTTAGTCTATAAAAATAAGAGTTGGTCCCCCCAAATATTTGATTTAGTCCAATGATTAATTGGTTTAATAGTTATAGAGACATAACATTATTTTTCGCAATTCTATTTTTTATTGTAAAATGTGATCTTATATCTGTTAAATATTTGATAAAGTTTGGCACCAAAAATGTTTGAATCTATATCTTTTTTAACCCGTCATGTGGCAATTAACAAGTCATTGACTCATTAAAAAAATATTGTTACTAAAACTACACATGAAATGTCTCTTTAGTTTCCATGTAGAGTTAGAGCAAGATAGCTTCAAATATATTTGGAGCTTAACTTCTTCCTCCAAGTTTTAAATCATTTATGTTTTTGAAAATTTTATTAGTTCAATTGAAAGATTATTCGTTCCTCAAAAGAAAATTGAAAGATTATTTTACTTACTTTAGTATAAAATTTGATAATTTGTATAAAAAAAATGAAACTTTTTTAAGAATTTCACTATAAAAATGGTAAAAATGAATTTTATTTTATGAAAGATTGTTATCAAACATAATTGTGATTGAAAATATTAAGTTTTTTTTTTTGTTTTTTTTTTTGTTTTTGGTGTGTGTATATATATAACTTATCAAATAAAAAAAATGTGTGTATATAATAATAAATAAATAAAAAAACATTTGTATATATGTGGCCCCCGCAAACAAAAATTCTTGGCTCCGCCCTTGCCTCCTCCCTATGTTTTCACTAGTCCATGATGTTTTCACTGGTGCAATTTTTCCACAGTGACAAAACTGCATCCAAGGACTTCCAAGTGCATGTGATGAAGTTGAAGAAGATGTGGTTGAGGGCAGATGGTGTTGGTGCAGTATATCCATATAATCTGAAGAAAATGGCACAAAGAAATGCTATTATAGGCCTTGGAAAGAGGTAGACTTGTTTCATTCCAGTGCTTAAGATATGCACTTGTGATATATTAGAAATCTTTGATGAATTGCAGGAGAAGGAAAAAAAAAAAGATTACAGTGAAAGGACTTAATAAAGACTAAAGAGAGAGGAAAAAAAAAACACAATTAGCAATTAATAAGGAAAGAGAGCAATTAATAAGGAAAGAGATAATGAGGATGCTATTAATTTGGTAAGTAATTAATGATATAATGATGAACAATAGTGTTTTCTTTTAACCGTTTGATCTTTTAGAAATCTACGGTTTAAAAAATGTGTAACTCTTATTGAGTTACACCAGGTGTAACTTGAACCCATCTCATATATATATATATATATATATATATATATATATATATATATATATAAATTCCTTGTAATACACAGAAACATGCCTATGTATATATATATATATATAAATTCCTTGTAATACACAGAAACATGCCTATGCATATATAGAAAGACAGTCTCTTGTACATCGATTGACATATATTAAAATATACAGACTGTTCTCCTTTTTTTTGGTAAGAAATTATTCTCTCACGTACTCAAGTAACTTTCACTCTCTCTTTTATTTGTGGCCTTTTATTTTATCATAACCATGTTCCTGTCTCCTCCTATTCAAGGTTTTGAAACCTGGACCGTTCATTGAACCGTAAAAGGGAGAGGTCCAAGGTTTTTAAGGTCGAACCAAGGTTAAACCGAGATCGAACCGTGATGACGTCATAATTAATTTAATAATTATTTAAATATATATATATATATATATATATATAAATTTGTAAATATTAGCAAAACTTACTAAAAATATCTTAAAAATTGAAACAAAATACATAAAATAGTACATTATAAGGTTAATAGAAAATAGTACAACATAAATAAGCATAAAAAGAAATTTTTTATAATAATCCTTTAAGAGAAATCATTTCAATTAACTAAAAACGACTTTTAAAATAAATTCATAAATTGCATAGGTATTATTCTTAAATAAAAAGTTAATTTAGTAATATTTAATATGTTGAGAAAGATGACATAGAAGTTTAGAAACTATAAATCATGTAAATTTAATATAAATTTAATAGTATTGCATATTAGCTCCCAAGAAGAGCACGTGGTTCGTTGGTCATGGCTTCAGTCTTACTTACAAGGTGTGAGAGCTCAAGTTTGGATCCTGGTAGCCGCATTTTTCTTTAATTTTTTCCTATTCTATGACCGGTTGAACCGGCCTACAGTTCGTTCGGTTTTTCCGGTTGAACCCCGGTTCGTCCGGTTCTCTAAGCTTAAAAAACTAAATTTCAGTCCAGTTCCCGATTTTTCCGGTCGGACCGTCCGGTCCGGTTTGAGTTTCAAAATCTTGCTCCCATTACATCTCTAGTTTGAGCTATTTAACACGACTGATCAATTTCAGAAAAAATAATAATAATAATAATAATAATGAAGGAAAGTGACAGCCTTTTAAAGGAGCAAAACGGAAGGCCTTAAAAAAAAAGAAAAAGAAAAAGAAAAAGAAAAAATCTTTTGGTCATAATGAATAATTTGACCATTAGGTTTTTGTATCCTAGCTTCTTTTTTGTATTTTATGGTACTTTTCACATTTTTTTTCATTGTCTCTCCCTAGTACTGTAACATGCACGCACCGTTATTTGGGAGGTAATTAATACAAACCACAAAAATATATGACATTAATTTGCACGTGATTCAGGTTCCGAACGAGTCTAGCACTGTTGCTGTGAAAATTAATAGAAAGGCTGCATGAGCCATGTGATCAGAATACAGATCGAGGGAGAGAGACATCATGTATATGCGATTATCGATCGGTCTGGTCTGGAATATCTGGGTGAGTGGGTGTCGAGTAAAAGCTAGCTAGCTACACCAATCATATTCATAGTTGTACGTTGCATTATGGACAACAAAAAATATATATCTTCATTTTTGACAGCAACCTCTCATTGACCTTTGTTAGTGAATCACTGAATCCATGCACGCATCATTAATTTGTTAGTTTATAATTACTAAGTTTGATATTGACTTAAAAAGTCAATTTTTATATAGTGTTTAACTTATTTTTATTATTATTTATGAATTTTATTGTATTTTTTGAAATTAACGTATTAAATGGTAGTTTGACTTAGTTGATGATTCAAATATTTATATTTTGGTGCATATGTCGTAAATAAGTCTAGGAAGGGGTCGTTCGTTTCTCTTTCTCAGTTATGTTACTTTTACATTTATTAGAGTGTTCACATCTCAGTATATTAGACTATTACTCTATTTTAGGTTGCATTTGGTATTGGCTTAAAAATTCAGATTTTTTTTTTTTCACTATTTAGCTTATTTTTCTACTATTCAATTTTTTTGTTACTATTCATAGGTCTCATTGTACTTTTTAGTACTATTCATGAATCTCAATGTATTATTTCAGCTACTTTTTAGCTCTATTTATAATACTTTCAGCAAAAAAGTTTTCAGTTTCAGCTAAATAAATTGTTCTCAAATGGATTCTTAGTATAAAAATCTTGTTTATTTTAAAAAAATTTACCTGACCACTTGTCACTTATTGTAGCAAAATTCACTTATTAGTTTTTAAAGAAAATATTATAGCAAAATAATTTTTAAATGTGTGAATAGTACTGTGAGACCTATTTTTAATATTTTTTAGTGCGTGAATAGTGATTTTTGTCTCCTGTGAACCTATGTGATGTTACTATTCACGTGCAGGGGAAAAAAAAAAAAAAATCTGAACAACGTGAATTCAGTTGAATCCAAACGGGTATAATATGTCCCCCACTTCTCAATGGCTGACCCCATCAAGATTAAGGTAGCAAAAATGTTTAGTCGATTCCTCGATGGCTCCTTCCTAAATTCCCATGACGATAATCAATTCAAATTTTCATCTCTACACCGACGTTCCTAAACTCCAATTACTTAAGTATTTTGTCTTATGAACCAAAACAAAACAAAACACATGAAAATTCTACAAGAAAGAACTATAAAAGCCCATTGTATTTGTATTAAAAAAATTAAATTAAATTAAGAGTATCACCAATTTCAGATTACAAAAGAAAACTTCTCTTAAACACTAGAACAACTATCAAATTTCATATTCGAAGCTTCTTTCCTTCCAGGTTGCAGGTCATCTTCATAGTGGTTGGCACCCTCACCAGAATTCATCTCTTTCTGGTAAGTATCTTGTTAATCTGGTGCAGCTCATTATTGAACTCCTGGTCCCTGTTTTGTTTCTGTGTGTTTCGACCATCCTGCATCTTCACACCAAACTGAAATGCAGCTTTTGGCATTGCTTCTTACTGCTTATTGTAAGTTGCCCATTCCTCCTCTGTCTCAAAGTCCCACCGATGAAGACAGCCCTTTGCCTATTCAAAAACGTTTCAATAATGTAATAAGCATCAATTATTGTGAATACCAGACCAGTCACTTTACACAGTAACCATTTATAAATAAAAAAGAGTGCATCTGAACAAGAATATGGCATTGCAGCATAGAATAAATATTCTATACTATTCAAAACCAATTAAAAGGTAAGTGATTAAAATTTAAGCATCGATTGAACAAATTCAATAAACTAAATGAAATTATTTCAATTAAATTGGACAATATTTTGCTCCCTCAAATAAGAAAAGAAAAGAAAAAATTGCAATTTTTATTAAAAATAATTACTGAAAATAAGAACATTTCAGAATTTGAAATTAGACTTGCACATAGAGTAAGAATAATAACAAAATCTTACAGCTAGAGTTTATTAAGAAAGAAAAATGTGAAAATGAAAAAATAAAAAGAAAGAGCAAGAGAAGTGAGAAATAAAGCAGGTAGATATGTAAAGGAGAGTTTTGCAATATGACAAAGTATATATATACACACACACTGTCTTACAAAACTGGGTTTCCAAATTAAAATATCAGTTTGTGTCTAGGTCAAGTCTGTTCGGTGCTTTTGGGATTATGGATAAAACATATTTCATTGTCAATTCATTGACTGTTAGCAAGGGGAGTATGTCTTTCACCAAATCAAGTTTTACCTCATGACAAGCTCTTATGTGATGAATAAATTTGTTATTTCTCAATAATATAAGACAGAACAAACAAGATTACATTTTTATTTTTCTTGACTTTTGGTTGATAGTGACAATATTGAAGAATAGATTCATTAGCACGATTAAAAAAAAAAAAAAAAAAAAATACAGTACTGCACCTTGTTTCCACCATCATTGAAGCTGCTTCAAGCAGAAGTCTTGACTGATGATCAGTGTTATAAGCTCTAGCATGCATAAGCCACATTATCCAAGACATCAGTCCAAACCTGCAGCATTCAAAACCATTGGCTATAAAAAATAACTCACACTGCAGAGAAGCATATTCAATTTAAGGTAGCTGTATGACACCTTTCTGCTATCTATAAAAGTCTCCGTGGCCTAAATGTGCCCTCTGCACCTCCTTGATCTAATGGAAGCTGAAATGTCAAAGTGTAATGCATTGAATAAATTGACATCATATGTAGCAGACGGGCAGTAGCATGTAAAGAATAGAGATTGATTAATGCTGTACCTACTCTACTCAACAAACTGACCTTTCAGATTAGTAATGAAATATCATAAAACCGCTGAATCGCTGATAAGAACCTTGTTCTTATCTTTGCTTATGTGATTAAGAAAATGGCTTCTTAAAGGGAGCCAGGTCTCCAAGATAGAGAGAAAATTCTAGAGGTAAGAGAGAAAGATGAATGTTATTTCTGTTACGAATCCTTTACAAATCAAATCCTCCTTTTATCTAAACAACTCGGGCACTAACTACAAGAATCAGTTAGTTAGTTACTCTAACTACTCCTTAGCAACTAACCACCTAACTACCTGCCTATTTAACCACATGACTATTTACAATTATCCACACATATATTGAGCAGGAAGTTACAACCAGATTCTCTATGCTACCAAACAGTGCATAACCTCTGCTCCACTATGCAGTACATAACGTGGAATAGCATTACTTAAGCTATCCAATACAATAGTATCATCTGGCAACAGCAAGGTCAGGTGCACATCACATCACAGCAGCTAGGCATAGCAGCCAAGCACAATCATTCACAGAATCCTAACAAGTGCACTGAATTATTATTATTATTATTTTGGATAAGTAAAAGTGCACTGAAATTCTAATTTTACTTTGTAAAGCGAAAAAGAAAGTATGCATCTATGTCATGTGGCATTTGATCAAGCTGCTTTCTGTTGCAAAGCAAAGGTGCAACATGTAATAAAATTTGGGGGGGGGTTAAAATTAGAAGAAAAAGAAGAAGTATTACTTGGCAAGTGACACAGAGTATGTGACACAGCTGAGTCTTTCCAGAGCGAAACTCACCATATATCTTGGTAATAGATCCTGTCTCGATTCCTCCTGTCATAAGCTAGCCATGTCAATTGTCAAGTTACAAATACAAAACATCACGCCAATAATTCTTGTCACAAATAACACTTCCTCACCTCACAAGTTTGGGTGGAGGGTGAGGCCATGGGTTTTAAACCCACAATTAAACTATCTTTAAAACGAAAAACAAAATGAATGATCATTTGATCTCATGTAAAGGGAATTTTAACTAGTGAAAACAAGTAGTCAGCTTGACATTGAATAAGAAAAGCTTGTAGACCATGGTGATTGGTGCAGTAGTACTCATCTTCCAATACCTTGTCAAGTTCTCTTGTTATCTGAATGATCTCAAGCCTCTGGGCATGAAGTTGGCTAGCACTAGTAAAACCCAAAGGCACTAGCTTGGAAGCTGGCAATGAAAAAAAAAAAAGGGCAAAGGATAAATGCATAATATTGCAAAACAAACAAACAACAAAAGCAATATTGAAGGGTTTGAGAGTATAATGATGACAAAGACATGCCAGCTTGGATGATCTTGTCGACTTTAGCGTCACTAATTCCTTTGATTTGAAGGAGTTCCTTCCTGGGAGAGAAAGCAACCGATTCAACAGTGCAGAGACCCGCATCTTTAAGCTTCTTAACGTCAATGGAAGCAATGCCCGCCGCCTTGAGTTGAAGATTCACAAACAAATGTATCAAAATACACAATTAACTAAGCTACTTAACTACAACCAAAACACAATTCATTCCACACATTAGAAACAACCATAACAAATTTTACTAATTGGTATAGCTAGCATAGAGTTTGGCTTCAACTCTATGTACATGTACCTGAGAGAAATAGGCAAAAAGCTTTTGAGTTTTCAGCTGA
This sequence comes from Quercus aquifolioides, assembly GCA_019022515.1. Lineage (NCBI taxonomy): Eukaryota > Viridiplantae > Streptophyta > Magnoliopsida > Fagales > Fagaceae > Quercus > Quercus aquifolioides. The sequence goes on from CM032333.1 coordinate 65,657,054, forward strand.
GAGTATGCAAAGCGGAAGGCAAGAGACAAAGAGTGGAAGCGCAGGTTATATGACGTGAGTTGTGTTGGTGTGGCTTGTGTTTTTTTTTTTTTTTTTTTAAATGGACTCCTATTTTTTGTTGCTCAGATTTTTTTATTGAATTGATTAGTTTTTTTTTATTCATTTATTTTCTCTTTTTGTATTACTAGTCAAATGTCAATTTGGTCATCAGAATTCAGAAAGGTGAAAGGTGAAAGGTGCATATCAGTTTTAATCGATAAATTAACCCAAATTTAAAAAAAGCTTTTAATATAAACAATGACACGCAACTACCTAAACAGACACTACAAAACGCGGGGGTATTAGGCCGCGTTTGCAAAAACGCGGCCCCAGACATACTAAAGCCCCATTTTAAAAACGGGGCCATAGAACTCCTTTATGTCAAGCTATGAATTTTGCAAAAGACAGGTTCCAAGTTTTAAAATAATAAAAGCCTCCACGTTTTGGGGAGTTTAAAAACCTTTAAGCCCATTTATCATCCATTTATTTGGCAAATTTGTTAAAAAAAAACTTTGATATTTGTTTAGTTTGTACAAGTAGATGAATCAACAATTTATTGGATATGGGGTCACAAATTATCCTTTTCATCCATATTATAAGCCGATTATAAACAATACTTGTTACTTCTTCAAATTGCTTGACGTAAAACAGACAACACATGCCTTCTTGGAGCAGCAGGGGCACAAGACGTCACAACGCAAGATCAAAGGAGGGTGCCAGTAGAGGCCATTAGGGTAACAGTGTCGGAATTGCATGAAAATTGGCAGATTGAAGGGAAACAGCGTTCTAATTCAGATTTATGATGCCATGATCATCGCCAAAATTTAGGCAAATTCCTTCATTAAGGCCCCAAAAATAATTTTTTTGCTATTTATAGTAATATTTGTTTTTTCTTAATAATTTTTAGTTTAAAAGTCAAAATAAGGTTTCGTCTGTTTTAGGACGACCTTAAGGTCAGTAGTTTATGATTTTGTATTTAACTCAATTTTGCCATTTTTAGTAAATTTTGGTATTTTGTCACCTAATCGCGTAATTAGTGCGAAGTAAGGTTTTAGACATTTTTCTCAATATTTATATGTTTTGTAGCCGTTAAAGGCAAATTAGAATATTATCAATAAACACAGACTTTTGTTAAATTATTTCTCTGGTGGTTTACTACTAGGAATTAACAGTATAGTTTCTGTCCCATCAAGAGAGTATCGTGTGTGCTTTCTTTAATCTTCTGCGACATCATCGCGTTAATATTTTTTCAATTAATGAAATAAGTTGGGACTTAGGAATGCATATGGCTAGGATCAGTATTTCCATATATTCAAGAAAAGTATGATTTATCCTAAATCAAGGATAACTAAACAATTTACTCAAAAAAAAAAAAAAAAAAAACAAAACAAAGATAGCTGAACAATATTATAAGAAGATAAGAAGATAATGTTACTCGTATTACACAGGTCATAGAAGATTATATCAAAGGTGATAGAGCCAAAAATATACATTAAAAAAAATGTGAAACAGCCAAACACATTTCACTGAAATTCACACACTCCAAAAGATGAAAGGAATGGTATTATGGTTACATTGATGTCAAATGGATAGGATCCAATGACAAAATTGGTGGATTTATTCCCTACAACATTACCAATTATAAAATTTAAGAATGTGATGTGTATAACATTAGAATGCATCAACTCAAACATCATTCATCATGAATAATAAATTTAAGCTCAGGGCTAGATACTTATGAGGTGGACAGGGGTGACTCAAGGCCTAAGCCACTTAAGCTTAGGCCTTTGACCCCCTATTTGTCCCAATTTTTTAAAAGGGTTTTAAGACCCCCATTAAATAAATAAAATGTCAAAATTGTACAATAAACCCCAAATTTGTAATTGATTTTTTTTTTTAAAGAAAAAAATGAATTTTGCATTCTTTCCTCATCCTCAAAATGCCCCTGAAATATTTAGCCAATAGAAATCCAACACAATTAAAATCCTAAATTGCTTTAACAAAAAAAAAAAAAAGTTAAAAGTTTGTCATAAACATTCCAAACAATCATTGATAATCAATTTCCTAACAATTAGTAAAAGAGATATTAATAAAATTTAAATACAAAAACTATATTAAAAATTTTACATCTAAAAAAAAGTCAAAAAATATAAAAAGATGAATAAATAATATTTAAATATTAAAAAGCCTACTAAAATTTTTTCTCTAACTGGAGTTGCTTTCTCCTCCACCCATTATTTGATAACTTATAAAACCATCCATACATATTATTTAAAACAAGTTATATGACTTATTAAATAGGTCATGTACGTAGAAATACATTTACATTGTTTTATTAATTACCACGTAGTAGGTTGGAGGAAATTCCCTCCAAAAGTTAGGAGGTAAAATTTTCCTATCCACCCCTAGAGTTTTCAATTACTTATCAAATCATCCAATGAGTGACTGATGAGATGCACATATAAAAAATTATGGATGATATAGTGTTCTTGAAGAACTAGTTTCATATATTATGTTGTCTTGTAATTCCTCTAACTTGTATTGCCATTTTTTTTATTTTACAACAAAAACTCATTGATGTGGAGATTGGTTGAGAATAAAAGAAACTTTATATTTATTAAAAATATTATTTTAAAACCAACCATTTTAATTGACTTAAAATTCCCTTATTGCTGTTTGTTATGGTTCCAAACTTCGAATAACTAGAGGATAAATAAAAGAATTTATTTCCTGATTAAATATATATTATTTGGAGAGAGAGAGAGAGAGAGAAGGGCCCAATCCATTTCCCTTAATAGGGGTGTCCAGACCCGACCGCAACCCGCCGGACCGACCAACCCGCCCGATCTCCACCCGAGTTCAGCCCGAACCGACGCTCCCGTCGGTTGGTTTCGGGTTTCCGCGCCCAAGGCCCGACGCCGGCAGGTCGAGTGGCGGGTTTTCTTCTCCAAAACCCGAGCCACCCGACCCGATGAAGGTTATATACAATCCGGAGAAATCACGCTCAAATCCGAGGAGATCCAGCGAGTTCTCAACCATATGTGGTGAGATTTAGCCAGATCCGGCCATTCCCAGCAGATTTCAGCGATTTTGGTGCAGATTTCGGCCATTTTGAAGCAGATCTGGTGATTTTTTACATTTTTCGGCGATGTATTTGCAGATTCCGGCGATGATTTGCAGATTCCGGCAATGATCTCCAGCTCCGATGACGACCCGATCTCCACCCGAACAGACCCGATCTCCACCCAAACCCAAAACCGATCCGACCGATCGACGTCGGCGGTCGGTTCCGGGTCACATTTCCATCCACCCGACGCCGACGGGTCGGGTTCGGGCTGGGTTGAAAATTGACCCGGCCCGACCCGTGGACACCCCTACCCTTAATAACTCCCAACAAAATTGTAGACACAGAAGAGAATGATGGGCTCTTCCACAATACAAGAATCAGCCCAGTGGGCCAAACCGTGGGTTGCAAAACAAAAGCTTAATGTGTAGAAAAAGATATATTGTGTTTACTGTTGCTCTAATGCCATGTTGCGAGGAAGGAAGTTGTGGTCAGCTCAGCTCTACCATGTTCTTTTAACCACACACACACACATATATATTTAAGCCAAACTAGTGATAATGATATGTGTAGATATATACATTCTGATTTGCAATTCTTGATCCATAACATTATGGGAACTTCCTCGGATTCAAGCTTACTAAAACCGAAGATTGTATTTGTATTGTATGTTTCGACAAGGCCGGAGATGTCATAGCCATACTACCATATTTATTGATCAGCATCGACCGGCTAAACCATGTCTTTTTATTATGTGTTAGATTTTACCAATTGAAAATTTGAGCCACATAATTAAACTGGACTTTAAATTGCCAATACTAATTCCACTTGAGGTCTAATTCGATGCAAAGGGTTTATTTAGCATTGCTCTGTCAAACATCGAGAAGACAAATTTCCTTGTACGTTCTCATGCATGGTTGTAAAACTAAGCTTTATTGTTGATAGCTAATTAACCAACCTTGGCCACCTGGGAATATTTTTAGAAAACCATACCAAGCGCGGCCACCAACAAATTAACTTTGAGGCTTTGTAGCTCTAATTGCTCAACCTCCCCTAGAAACCAAGACGATGAAGAAAAGCCAAGAAGATAAAAAAACATTGAACCCAAACCATCCATATAGAGCCCAAATTATATAGTAGAGGGTCTTATTCCATTCCATAATATATGTTATGTTTTGTGTGATTACTTTTCATTTCTATGAATCAATCTTATGCATGGGATGATGAAGGAGAAGATCCAATTGAACAGAAAAGTTATAACAAGTAACAACTCAAGGAATGCTACACTCCAAAAGGACTACTCTAGTCACAATTTAGGTTTCATGAAGTTTTTTATAAAGCCTGGATCAGCTCAATATATGTTTCATGTAGAACTCTACACATGCCCACACAACATACCTAAAAAAGTCAATATCAGTCTGGGACCTCCCAAAAGTTTTGTGAGAGTTGTCTATGCATGAACCATATGTGTGGATCTAGCCAACGTGATAGCCTATACAATGGGCTTGCATCAAGAATTCTACTTCAAGTAGAATTAAAGCATCAGTATCCAACATGCTATATGGTATAATATGATATATTTTAGCATCAAAGCACAAAAAAAGCTCATTACCCAGTCTTCCAATTGTAAAAAATTTTACAATTGTGCTACAATACCATCTTAAATATATGATGGTACTGTAGCAAGTTTCTATAATTTTTTATTATATTTTATTCTCTCTCTCTCTCTCTCTCTCTCTCTCTCTCTCTCTCTCTCTATATATATATATATATATATATATATTACTTTTCTCTCTCTTTCTTTCATTTCTCTCCGTCTTCCTTCTCTTCTCTCTCACTCTTGTTCTTGTTCTGCTCTCTCCTTTACTTAAACTCAAAACCCCCTTTTCTTAAACTTGAAATCCATGTGGTGGTGGTAGCGGCAGAGGTATGGGTTGATCTGGGTTGCGGGGTGGTTTGTGATGTGGTTTGGTGGTATGGGTGTAGGGTTTTGATTTGGGTGGGAGTGGGTTTTGGGTCGGTGGGTGGTAGCGCCGTGGTGGGTTGTGGGGTTATAGGTTGTGGTGGCATGGGGGTTTCGGTTGTGGAGGTGCAGTGGTGGCATGGGGCTGTGGTTATGGCTGGGTTCTGATGGGTTTGATTTTGGGCGGGTTTCGATGGGTGTTGTCGTGGTGGTGGGGTGGGTTGTTACAGTAGTGGTGTCTAGTGGTTATGAGATCAGCATGGGTCTAGTGGTTGCTAGATCGATGTGGTTCTGGTTGCAAGATTGGTGCTAGGTTTTGGCCGTGGGTATGGGTGGTGTTGGGTTTGTTTGCTAATGGGTTTTTGTGATATTTTGGCCGTGGGTGGTGATTGATTGATGGTGGTGGTGGGTGTGATTGGCTTTTTTCTGGTATTGCTAATCGGTTGTGGATGTTGGTTGCAGTAGGGAAGAGAGAGAGAGTAAAAAAAACATATATTTAAATAAAATGGCAAAAAAAAAAAAAAAAAAACTTTGGGATGTTGGGTGTGTTGTAAAATGATATAGTATATTAGATAAAATAACTTTTAAGATGGTAAAATAGGATAATTTGTAGATATCAGATGCTAATACTCTTAGGAGTCAATAAATTCCTAGGAAAGCAAAAGAACTAATCCTACTTGAAATAGGAGACCATGGTTAATGGTTTGAAAGACTCCTTATTTGACTTATATTGGGATTATGGTGTGCGGCTAGGTTTTTATGGTTTTGAGGTGTGCCGCATATGGAATAGAAAATAGAGAAAGAGGAAGCTGCACAAGAGAAAAGAGAGAGCGGCTGCAAGAGGGAGTTGCTTAGGAAAAAAAAAAAAAAAGATAGCCAAAAGAGAGGTATGTGTGAAGAAGAAAATAGAGAGGAAAGAGCAAAGTGTTGCTACATTTGAGAGAGATATTTAGTGTGTGTGAGAGTAAAGAAAAACAAGATAGATTTTTCTTAATTGTAAGATATATACAAGAATTATTATAATTGATTTGATAATAGTGAATTAATTTGAAATTTGTCCCATAATTTTTTTCCTTTCAAGAAAAAAGGAAGGTCTTTCATTGTATAATTGGTCATGAAGATTAGTTAACCTTCTTAATCAAAAAGTACGTTAGTTAGTGGAATTACTGATATTTGATTGTGATTGATTGCAATGCAGTTGAGAATTTGTCAAAAGCTGATAATTAGGATGGACTGATGGCGGACATAAAAAATATTGGAACTATTCCAGGGCTGACGTTTAAAGTTTAAACTGCTAAAATCGTCATCATGTTATCCTAATTAACCAAACGTAGGTTGCAAGAAAGACAAATGGTGTATAACCCAATGACCCATTTATTCCATTTGAAAAAATGGGCATTAAAGGTCTGTTTGGATAGAACTTATTTTGTTAAAATTGAAAACTGAAAACTGAAAATATTGTAACAAAATAATTTTTAAATGTGTGAATAGTGCTTTGGGAATCATTTTAATAAAAAAGTTGTTGAAAAGTGAAGTTTGTGAGTCTCATAAACAGTACATGGACCCATAAACTGATAAAAAATGGTTGAAAAGTCAAGAATATACGGCTACTGTTTATAAACAGTAGCCATTTGTCCCCCCTGAAACGCGTGCTTTAGCAGGAAAAAAAAAGGAAAAAAATAAATAAACAGGAGCCGTTTGTTCTCCCTGAAATGCATGCTGCAGCAGGGAAAAAAAAGGAAAAAAATAAGGAAAAACGCAGGAAAATTGAAACGAAATACACACAACGTGTATCCAAACCCCACCTAAGTCATTCTACTATCGATAAGTCAGTCTACTATCGATAGGTGAGATAGCATTATTAAGACACGGTTGCAGACAATTCTTCATTAACCCCCACTTTTGTAAGTGGAAATAAGCATCATTTAGCCCCACGGACATAAAGCATGATAACGAGTTATCATGTGGTTTGACTCATCATAGGACTTCCTTTACGTTTGTTTCAGTGTTAATAGACTGTTTGTTTCAGTGTTAATAATTTGTCATCTTTGCGGTCATAAGGGTCCTATTTCTCTACTTCAAGTTGGTAAGACATTAGAATCTCAACATTTCCTTTATATGCTGGTCTATTTTCTTCATTGTGAATCTAACTAAACTTCTTGAATTTGTAGCTGAGGTTGATTCTTTTCCAGATTTTTGTTATTCCTTTCTTCAATGAGTTCCTTATGTGTATGCATGTCTATGTTCACAGGACATAAGACAATACAATCTCCTCGTTACGAAGGGAGTAAACACGAAATTACCAGATTTGTGAGATACAAAAATAGAGAAAAAATATGCGCCAAAGTAAAACAATCACACTAGACAATATTTATGTGATTCGGCAATTTGCTTATATCCACAAAGTTGCAGGAATTTCACTTTTCACAAGAAAAAAATACAAGATACAACAATACAATTCTTTCTCTCAAAAAACAGCACAAAACTCTAATCTCCAAAACCAATATTTTTTCTTTCCTACACACAGGATTCATAATGGGCTGTAGATGGGTCAAAAAAAATTTCGGGTGTTGTCCTCAGACCCCTTATAAGGCTTCTCTATGAGCGCTCCGGCTTGGGTCTATTGGCCCAAGTCTCCGCTCCATGAACTAAGCCTCAGAAAAACTCTCATTAAAAACTATAGCAATTTTATATTGGATCGGATCATAATCTAGATTAAACATATCTAAACTCCACAAAACCCAACACGTTAGAGACGCAGCTTGTTGCAACCTGCAACTAGAGCTGCCAAAGAAACGATTAGTAAGAATAAGGATCTCCAATGGTTATACAAAATAAGGAAGTGAGCAATGAATTGAAGGAGTTCCTGAAGTGGCCCTTGTTTCTAATCCAAATGGAAATCCTTGAAGGTCAAAGTAGTTGTAAATAGTCAATATATATTTACCGTTTATTGGTTGAACCTTATCTAGGCCTTGAATCATGTTAACGTTGTAATAAGGAGCACTACTGATGTAGTCCTGCATTTCACATTGGCCTCTATTCCTGTTTTTTTCTTTAATAGTTTTTTATTTATTGTTGAATGCCTTCTTCCAAATTGTTAATTGTTCCACAAATCTTTTCTAATTAATGATTGAAGATTTTTCTCATATAACTTTGAATAAAATATGGGTCCTGTTAATGAGTGCTTTTAGGACAATTGTGAATAAGCCATTTGACACTACTTTTATGGAAAATATAAAAATTCGTTAAAAGACAAATAGTTTTTTTTCCCCATAAAATATTGATGTGGAATATTTATAGTTCAAATGAAACCTTCCTTTGGAATGAGGTGGTATTACGATGTATCAGATGCATGTTTCTTCCCTCCATCTCCATGCGAGAGAGAGGAAAAATGCATCTAATGCATATTTTCTCATTTGGAAGAGTAGGGTGGAACTGGAAGCTGATGTCATGATTTGAAATTTAATGTTATCAATAAATTATAAAGAAGAAGAAGAAGAAGATATAAATTATAAAAGAACTTTGCTACATATAAAATTTGTAATCGGTTAGACACTATAATTTTCTTCTGGTGGCGGCAGATAGCTAAATTTGGTAGAAAATAGCTAGGCCATTTAAAAAAAAAAAAAAATCATATTGGCTTTTGTATTTCAGTACTAGTTGGGGGAGTTTATTATTCGGTTGTTAGATGAATAGTACTTAATTTATTTTTATTGTTTTTAATTAATTTATGAATGAGGAGTTAGAACTTATAATAAGTCAAGTAGCTGCGGATACATGCACAACACTTGCACTAACTAAGGGTCTGTTTGGATACAATTTATTTTTATTGAAACTGAAAATTGAAAACTGAAAACTGAAAACACTGTAACAAAATAATTTTTAAATATATGAATAGTATTTAGGACCCGTAAACAGTGCATAAATAGTATACTTTGTCTTCTACACAATAAATTCATGTGATGTTACTGTTAAGGGCCCGTAATATATAAACTTAACCACTTGGATTCCCCCACTAGCTAGTTTTATAGAGTAGGATAAGCTTACATAATATCAACTGCTACGTACAGTCATACCAAATATTTCTTAAAAAAAAGAAAGTCATGGCAATTACGCAAATATTTTCTTGTCAAAAAAAAAGAAAAAAGAAAAAAGAAAAACGCAAATATTTAATAAAGATAAAAAAGAAGTGTGCGTTTGTCGAGACATACATATATGATATATCTATCTTAGAAAACAAAAGTTGCTCGTTACTTAATGCAATATAGCTGCAATATTTATATTAATGAATAGTAGAACATTTTTCACGATCGAGTCATGAACTAAAGTTTCAACAGTGGATAAAAAGAAGGAAAGAAAATTGGGTCAGACACGAAAAGTGGTGCAGGAAAGGAAGCGCTATCCTAATTTGACCAACACATGGTGCTGTTAGATTGTTCATGTTTATGCCAAGAAGAAACGAACCTGCTTTATTGCATTTGTCAATTTCATCTACACCATTTTTGTAATTTTGTTGCACTACTTGTACTTGTTGGCTATGGCTATATATATAAAAGTAAAAAGCAGCATGGGGCCGGGGACATTCAAATATGGATGAAGGAACGAATCTTCCAAGATGACAGTAGTCCTGTGGACGTGACTTTCCCGTTCCACGCTAAATAATAATGTCTGCAGCTTTACTCCTCACACCATTCCTTTCCCACTGGACTACGTTCACTGCGCAATAATTCGTTATTGTAAACTTTTTTACTCAGACTTTGTTGTATGTGTAGAAAAACTCTAATTCAAGACCAATAAGTCTAATAGTGAGATTATTTGGTCGGGTGAAAAGTGGGAAACAGAAATGAGAGAAATAAAAGTGAGGAAAAACTAAGGAAGGAGAGGGTCTTTGATGGTAAATTATCCATTTACTTCTCTCTTCCCTCCATCCATATCTAGAAGTTTTTATTTATTTATTTTATTTAATAAAAATATGAGAGTAAATTTATACAAATTATATTTTTTATATACTCGTTTTTCAACCTCGAAAAAGAGATTTTTATCTCTTATTTTTTTTATTCTCTCAACTAAAAGCATATGATAGAAATTTTTTTTTTCTACTATTACTTTTCTAATATCCCGCAATCAAAATAGCATAAAATTAAAAAATGCTTTAGAATTATGTATGTGACAAAATTTATATCTATATATATATATATATATATATATAATAATAGGTGAAACTGAGAAAAACTCAAATTAGAATTCCAAATTAGAATTTCAATTTTGCGTCATATGTCCTAAATTATTTATTCTTAAAGAGTTTTATTTCTTAATTTTAGAATCAAATGTGATACCACATCATAAATATTCATCCAAGTGAGTTATTAAGTACAAAAACCAAAGAGTCTAGAATAAATGAATCGTAAAAAAAAAAAAAAAAATGCTTCACAATAATTTTTTTTTAAATGACAATTTACATTTTATACCTAATAATATCCTTACATATTTTTTTTAAAGAGTTAACAAAATATAAAAATGACTATCAATAGTATTTTAATTATATATATATATAAGAATTATATTATACATCTTATTATATATCTTTAAATGTATCTATATATACATATACATGGAGTTACAAGATAGTATTAATGATGGATAATAAAGTGGTGTTAATGATTTTTTTTTTTTTTAATAGAGTGGTGGTGGTCACGATTGACCTACATAAGAACTAACTTCTTCTTCTTCTTTTTTTTGGATAAGAACTAACTTATCAAAAAAGAAAAGAAAAAGAAAAATGGTACTAACTGATCATTAATTAGTACTAGTTCATCCAGTGGCGACTCCATAAATTTTTTTCAGGGTGTTCCTCAACAAGCACAAATTACACAATCTAATAAAAAGAAAATTTTATATATTGACAATAAAAATAATAAAAAAATACACAAATACATAAAATTTACAATTGCCTTCTACGAGTTTTCATTTTTTGAAATCGTTGCATAATAGTCTCATTATCAATGCTACAAGCTACATCTTTTTCAATATACACAACCAAGCAATCATTCATCCATTGATCTCCCATTCGATTGCGCAGTTCATTCTTTATATATTTCATTGCTGAAAAACTTCTTTCTACTGTTGCAGTAGCAACTGGAAGGGTCAAAGCTAGCTTCACAAGCAAGTAGACTAATGGATAAGTCTCGTGTTTTCTTGTGCTCACTAACTTTTCAGCAAGTTCACTAACTCCTTGAAGCTCTAAAAAGAAGTCATTGCTGCGCATATCAAAAATGTAATTCTGCAGTTGAGAGTCAAGTGCCAAAATATCTGTCCCAAGAAAATCAGAGGGATAAAACTTAGCTAGACGTATCAACTTTTCCTTATCGAAAGCCACAAATGAATTACTTGGATTCAAACCAGGCATACAAAGTAGCAAATCAGTATTCGCCTCAGAAAAGCGGTTGTTAAGCTCTTGAAGTTGCATATCTATAACTGTGTAGAATAGCTCAACACGATAATGATGTAAATTTGAATTTTTTTGGGTGTTGCGTCGCGGCCTCCCACTAATTACAAATATCGCTTCCATGTCCAAGATAGGAATATCATGTGAGGTACAAAATAAAGATACTTCAGCCAATAAAGATGTCCATCCATTATCTCTCATCACTTGCAACCGTTGCTTAGACACTTTAACAAGATCCATAGCATTTACTATATCTTGATTTTTTTTTGTAATGCTATTGACAACTCATTTGTGATCCCTAAAATATTTTTCATCAAGTGTAGAGCAAAGACAAATTCAAAAGAGAGAATTGACCTTATAATAGATCGAGCTTCAACTTTTTGGTCGGAGAGGCCATCTTCTTCAATAATCTCTAATACATCACCAACAGCAGAGAACATCAAAATCAAGTTAAGAATAGTCCCATAATATGATCCCCAACGTGTATCACCAGGACGTTTAAGATTTGTCTCTTGATTCAAACCTTGCCCACTTCTACGTACACCATTTTCCAAATCTTCTTTAATTTTGGCAAATTGTGTATCTCGAAGAGCATCTCGTCTCTTACAAAAGCCTCCAACAACAGTTACTAAATTACTAACCACATAAAAAAATTCAGTAATGTTAATGTGATTTTTAGCAACAGCAACAAGTGTCAATTGAAGTTGATGAGCAAAACAATGGACATAAAATGCTGACTTGTTCTCTTTCAAAATTAGAGTTTTGAGACCATTGATATCACCTTGCATATTACTAGCCCCATCATAACCTTGCCCATGTAGTTTCGATAAACTCAAATTATGTTCACAAAGTAAACATTCAATAGCATGTTTAAGTGACAAAGCGGTAGTACTTGCTACATATACAATACCAAGGAATCGCTCTATAATAATTCATTCTTTGTTCACATAACGAAGAACGAGGGCCATTTGTTCTTTCACTGAGATATCACGTGACTCATCAACTAATATTGAAAAGAACCCATTGTCAAGATCCTTGATGATGGCTTTGGATGTTTCACGTGCAATTGCATTCACAATGTCTTTTTGAATATCAGGGTGGGTAAGCTTGCAATTTTTTGGAGCTTTTTGCAACACTTCATTGATAGATTCATTGTGATCTCCCAAAAATTGTACAAGCTCAAGGAAATTTCCTTTGTCACTTGAACCTTGAGATTCATCATGACTACGAAAAGCTAATCCCCGGCATAAAAGGAATCTTATGCAATCAACTATTGCATTTAATTGAATCCGATATTCAGTTTTATCTTGATTTGATTGCTTAACAAAAACACTTTGAATGTGTTGCTTCTCCTTCAATAGATCTACACTCTTCTGGACAGCTTGGTTATGAGCACTATTAACTCCTCCAACATGGGAATTTAACTTATCTTTCTGATTCCAAAGTTTGAATCCTTTCGTTACAAAAGTGTCACCTCCTCCTTGCTTTCCAACATCTTGTCCAAATAGGTAGCAATAAAAACAAAATACTGCATCCTTGTCTATACTATATTCCAACCAGTATCTATTTGTATACCATTCGGATATAAATCGATGGGGTTTTCCAGAAAAATATGATATAGGGTAATCATCACTGTGTAAAACAGGTTGACAAGGGCCTTTGGTTAAATAATATCTTCTTATTTCATCATGATGATTAGGATGATAAGATGATATTTTTTCTCGTAGCCCAGGATCTGAAGGAAGATTCTCTAAGTTAAAGTCAACACGAATTCGCTTAGAAGATGAAGATGAATCTTGCGCAGGAGCTAAATCTTGGGTACGTGGTTTTCTTATAAAATATATGTCCATAATTCTAGCAAAAGAATAAACAATAAACTATAAGTTTATTTGAAATATTAATAAAATTATTAATTATTGTTGTTTAGTCGTTTCATTAATTTGTTTATCTTTTATAAACTATAATTTGTTATATTATTGTTTCATTAATTATAAAATTATTAATTATTATTTAGCCTAACATAATTTAATTTATTTGTCTTTTATAATGTATTGGTTAATTATACTATTATAATTATTGTTGTTTAGCGTAACAATAAACTATATTATTTTAATTTGTTTGTCATTAGTTATATTACTTTAATTTGTTATATTATTTAGTTCATTGTGCACATTACACTAAAATAGCCAAACATTATACATCCTATGTTTAGCATAATAATTAAAGCAGTGTAATGTACAGTACATTACACTGCTTTAATTATTATTTACTACCCGGCCCATGTGCCCATCAGCCCATCTACCCCCACCCTACTCAACACACAAGCACAAGTCATCCCTCAATCACAACCTGCCAATCAGAAAATTTCACAATCACAGTCCACATTACATATTTACACTAAAGACAATCAATATCACCTGTACCGACACACACTGACCAACAGCAAGTCAGCAACAGATAAGACAAAGGCAAAAAGCAAAATAAATTGAAAGAGTAAAGTTGTAAAGATTGGTTCTCAAAAAAAAAAAAAAAAAAAAAATTTGGCAGCCAATCAGACCAACAACAAGTCAGCAACGGATAAGACAAAGGCAAAAAGCAAAATAAATTTAAAGAGTAAAGCACTAAAGCAGTAAAGACTGGTTCTAAAAAAAAAAAAAAAAATGGGCAGCCAATCAGAGTCTTACAGTTCAAAAGGGCGAGAGATACTGAATTAGACAAGTAAGACTAGAATAAAAAGAAAGAAACATCCAACGGACCAACATTCATTTTCATTTTTCATCTCAGTGACATAAAGAGAGAGAGAGAGAGAGAGAGAGAGAGAGAGTGAGAGACTCAGAGACTCAGAGAAAAAGAGAGAAAAAGGGAGAGAAATACCTTGACGCCGAGGCTCCGAGCACCGGAGCAGCTGAGACGGCGAGACGAGACCGATCTGCGACTGCGAGCTGCGACGAGGTCACGAGGACGACAAGCGACGGCTAGTCGAGGAAGACGATGAGCGACGGAGCGAGCAGCGAACTGTGCCTGCGAGCGACGGCCGACGTGACCGTCTCACTGTGGGTAACTGGGTTTGTTTTGCTCTGGGGTTTGGTTTGCTCTGTATAATTGTATTGGGTTTTTTTTTTTTGTTGATAAACACCTCTGTATTGCAGTATTGGGTAATGGGGTTTGGTTTGATTTTGCTCTGTATAGGCTGTGTATAGGCTGTATTGGAGATTGGTTTTCTCTGCAATGACGTGATCCGTGGTTTGATTTGCTCTGTACTGTTTTTTTTTTTTTGGGTGAGAATCCATGGGTTTGCTACTGTTGGGCTTGCCGTGGGCAGTGGGCTTGGCTTTGTCACAATTTTTTTTTTTTCAAATTTTAGTTCAAAATTTTTTTTTTTGGGTTTTATTTTTTTTTTTTGGCTTGAAAGTAGAACAAATAATTTTTTTTTTTTTTTTTTTTTTAATTTGAGGGTGTTCCTCATATGGATTAAATATAAATTTTTTTTTTTATTTTTAATTTTTTTCAGGTCAGGGTGTTCTTGGGAACACCCTGGCCTGTGTGTGGCGCCGCCACTGAGTTCATCAACATAAAAACCAAATAGGAAGTACGTTACGTATATTGTGATGCGGACTTCTTCTTCTTCTTCTTCTTCTTCTTTTTTTAATTTTTTAATTTTTTCACGTTGCTAAATAATTACTTATATTATACGAGCTATATCATATGATAGACTTTAGTCGCACCAATGAGTCATTTTAATTTTATACAAATGCATCATCATCATCACTGAACATATGTATCATTGGCTATAAAAAAAAAGCCAAATAGACATATATTGAAGTGAGATGATGCATTTGTATAAAATTATTGAAGTGATGATGATGCATTTGGCTATATTCGAAATGTACCATTTCTATGATCTATTTCTGCATTTTTGTCGGAAGCATGGTTGTTAAAAGTCTAGGCAGCGGAATTTGAACGTTTCAGCGTCTCTATTCCAAGTAAAAAGCCACCATAGGACGTTTGCAGCGGAAATTGAGGATGTGACAAGAACGACCAGTACTGAGTCAAAAAAAAGGAGAAGAAACTAAAAATATAATAATAAGCCCATTTCACTTACTCCCTCGAATGCCACAAAGGACCAAATAGGTTTGTATGTACCTCGGGCATACAGCATCCATATCTAGCTGTTATATATAAATATAACTATTTTATATATATGATTTTTCTTTTATAGCTATATCAAAATGATCAATTTTGTTTGGTGGCCGTTCCAATTTCTTTATTGTAACATAATATTTTTAAATTGATTTATTTTGGTAAAATATTGAGTGATGTAATATTATTTAAAGTTGCATCAAGTTTAACTTGAACTAAACTCTATTATTATTATTATTATTATTATTATATAACACAAAGTAATAATTAAATTTTTATCACATTGTGTTATACAATTTTCAGTATCTATCAATTCAAAATCAAATTAAAAAAAAAAAACACATTTTTAATGAAAAAAATGTCATATGTAGGAAAAATAACAAAATTTCAAATAGTTGAAAGAAAATATCAAACTTTTATCGGGCTTAATAAAATTTCCCTTCCTTGATTCGACAACTCCACCAACGCCTTCAAGTTAGGTTGGAAATTTTCCGATTTAAGAAAGTTGGGTTGGGTTGGAAAATACCCCAAATCTAACCTCACCTCTAACTGTGAGGATGAGCCATATATATAACTTTCCTAAACATGATTTGGTTACATGCATGTAGACTACTCTTCAAACCTTTTTTTTTCTTTAGAAAATTTGTTAAATTACTATAAATTTTATTATAAATGATTTACAAATTAACATGAAAATAAATGTGATTGGTGATTTTTGTATAATATTTAAAAGTTGACATATTGGTTTGTAAAATTTACGTAATGAAATTTGTAATATTCCTATAGAGTCACTTCTTTGATGTAATATCCCCGTAGCATCAATTTTTGAAGTTGGTTTACATAATTGATGATGTGGCTTGATGTGCCTTTTTTTTTATTCACCAAAATTACTTAATTGAATAACAATCACCGCCTATCATGAAGACATCAGGGAATATTTTTTAAAAAAATTATTGCATATCTAGACTTATTGTGTTATAAAAAAATTGTGAGTGGTTGACTCATATAAAAGTGATTTAGTCTAATCAAAACTTGGCATGTTAGCAAGTAATTTTTTTTTTTTTTTTGTGTCTCTAGCATTTTCCCTAGAGTTTTTATTGTTTCTTTGGACAACAAAATAACAATAATAAAATAGACAGTGCAAGTATTGTCATGCAATTTCTTTGTTGTGGAAAAAAAAAATTGGCAAACAATATGAAAGCAATAAACAATTACTCATAATTTATCACATCAAAGTTATGACAAAAGTTAAAAATTGCAACTCAAAAGTTTATTATAAGTCTAAGTGTAGCTAGGGTTTGGTTTACTTTTAATACTTTTTTAACTGAAATCTCCTTTTATTTTAATAAGAAACAGTCACATCGCCCACTAACTAAATAAAAGGTGGAGATTAAAGTCCACCATCACTTGCAATTGTGTATTTAAAATAAAAGGAGATATCCAGTTAAAAAAGAACTGAAAATAAGCTAAACCCGTGTATTTGATAGTGACATTCAGCACTTTTTTAACTGGAATCGCCTTTTGTTTTAATAAGAAACTGTCACATCGCCCACTAACTAAATGAAAGGTAGAGATTAAAGTCCACTATCACTTGCTATTATGTATTTAAAACAAAAGGAGGCATCTAGTTAAAAAAGAATTGAAAATAAGCTAAACCCATGTAGCTGATAGTGACATCCAGTACTTTTTTAACTAGAATTTACTTTTGTTTTAATAAAAAACTGTCACGTTATCCACTAACTAAATAAAAGGTAGAGATTAAAGTCCACTATCACTTGTTATTGCGTATTTAAAACAAAAGGAGACGTCCAGTTAAAAAAGAACTAAAAATAAGCTAAACTCTTGTAGCTGATAGTGAGATTGTCCAAAGTTAATTTGGATTAAATCCAAGGATTAGGTGGTTGTAAGTGGAGACTTCTTTTTTTTTTTCTTTTTTTTTTAATTTATTTTTTATGACAGTGAGTCCTTGTTAAGCTAGGTATATAAAATTATACAAATAGGCAGAAAGGGTCCAAATTAAATTATACTCTTTGCTTTCTTTGTTTATATTATTGATTTGTTAAACATGGTAGTTACTTTGTTGGTATCGCAAGGGCTGTAAATAAGTTATAAGTGCCACTCCCATGTTGGAGAAGCCAAAGCCTTTGCTTTGTCTTTGTTTTGAACAATCAGCTGCTGTCGTGTATACCTTTTTTTATTTATTTATACGAACTGCTTTGTATTTCATATTTCTATTTTGTAGCTTTACTAGCTAAAAGATTCCCGCTTTTACCAAAAGAAAAAATGTTTATAAGAAGAAAAGATGTAAAAAAGTTTACCCCAAAAAAAAGAAAAAAAAAAAAAAGATGCATGTACAAATTAATTTTGGGTAGTTGGCTTAGTTGCTACATAGCTCTTTCCTAGGTGTAATACATTTCTATTCTACAAAGGCCTACCTTGACTAAATGATTAATTAAGAAAAATCTCACACACTGTCCCACACAGGGGCCTCTATATATCCACTCCCCTATCAAACCCCATCAACCATATTTCAAAACTATTCTCTTGTAGTCTCTTACTGCTGTCTCTCTTTCTCTCTGTAAACATGGGTTCAGAAGGAGGAGGAGGAGAGTTGATTGTGAAAGTGAGCAAGAGGGAGGTTGTGGCTGCAGTGCTGCCACTGCAAGAGCATTGGCTACCACTATCCAACCTAGACTTGCTTCTACCCCCAGTTGATGTGGGTGTGTTTTTCTGTTACAAGAAGAACACCAGCTTATTGGGAAAGGACCTCTCTAATAATTTTGGTTCCATGGTTGGGGTTCTTAAGAAGGCCTTGGCCCAAGCTCTCGTGACATACTATGCTTTTGCTGGTGAGGTGGTGTCAAACCCTGTTGGTGAACCTGAGATTCTTTGCAATAACCGTGGTGTGGACTTTGTCGAAGCTTTCGCTGAGGCAGAGCTTAAAGACCTCGACTTGTATAACCCTGATGACACCATTGAAGGCAAACTTGTGCCTAAGAAGAAGCATGGTGTGCTCGCTGTCCAGGTTCGTCACGTGTTTCTTATTCCCAATGTATTCTCGTACATCCAACACGCACACGCACACGCACATAGCGGTAATATTTTTGGCTTCTGCGAGTGGGATGTACAACCAACCCATCAACCCGTCAAAACCGATCTGATTCAATCCAACCCATTAGGTTGGGTCGGTTTGTAGGCCTTAGTGGGTTGGGTTGGGTTACAAAAAATTTTTTGATAGCGGGTCGAGTTGAGTTTGGTTTGAATCATAAAATTTCAAATCCGCCAAACCTAACCCAATCCATCCATATATTTAATATATATATATATATATTATATAATTAATAAATTTTTTAAAATAACCAACTCTTCTTATCCTATATAAAAGTCAATTAGTTCACACAAACCCTAGTAAATTACTATTGTTGTTTAGTCATTAGTGTTGTTTGCCTTTAAGGAGTTATATTGATACTAATCTTTGGGTTTTTTTTAATATATTAATATTTATATTTTTTTCTACTCAATTTAATAATAATAATAATATTTTTTTTCTAATCCATGGGTTCAACCTGATCCATGTGAGTTGGGTTAGATTAATGTGATAGTTTGGGTTAGGTTGAATTTTTTTGACCCACCATGGTAGGTTGGGTTAAAAAATCTCCTCAACCTGACTCAACTCGACCCATGCACACCCCTACCTGCTAGAGCGAAAATTATCTTAGCGTATAAAACTAAAAATCTGAAATAATAAGAAATGAGAATAGTTTTTGAAACTACTTTGAAAGAAACATTATGCCTTTTTTATTTATTTTATTTATGATTATCTATTTATAAATAAATAGATCAAAACCAAAATAGATTTTATCTTAATTAAAACCACTTTTAATGAAGTAGTATCACTTTATTTGTTTTTAAATCAGAAATATACGTTGTCTTTGTTTCGGCATCTCGTGGAATCCAGTTTAAATGTTACATTTGCTTTATTAAAAAAAAAATTTAGGTTTTATAAACCGTGCATGAGACCTAAATTTGGACACAAACATCAACCGCGTTTGCTATTCAAACTCACTCATAATCCAATGCAACCGCTGATCAAAGTTTGACGTACCTTTCAGTTTAAATGTTCCCCACAAAAGAAACTATTATGAAAAAGATGCGTTTTACCTTTTGGCTTCTTCCCAAATGCCAAACTGCTGGTTTTGAAACTTTCATTTGGATTGTACGGTTATTCGTAGTTTCAGTCTGCCTGTGTTTCTAAACCATGCCGGCTGCCGCTCCTTAATTTGCCGCTTCAATTATATTATATTATGATCAATAATTGCTTTGAACAAATCCTAGCTACTATTTCTTATGTGTTCTATTTTTTCAGTTTTTCAATTTAAATTAATTTATATATATTTTTTGAGGGTGAAAATTAAATTATATGGTTCGTGATATTGAACAATAATTCATAAATTGTTTTATTTTCTAATGGTCTTGGCTTGTATGGAAAATAAAAGGTAAACTGTTATTGATAAGAAAATATCTTATGTGTCGGATATGTGTTCCTTACTAATGTGTAGGTTCCACGTGCTTATAAAGTCTATGTTAAAGATGATTTTTTTATTTTTTTGTAAAAGTAATTAAATTTCACATTATTATTAATATTTTTTGTTTTTACTCACTTTAACTGAATTTGTCAAAAAGTAAGGCATTATTTTCACACACGTGATATTGCTATAGTTAATTATTATTAACTATTTAGAAAAACAAGCTGTAAAAAATGGATTTTTTTTTTGTAATAAAAAAATGGAATCTATTATATATGTAGGACTAACAAACTTCATAAATTAATCATATTTCGGAGAGAAAAAAAAGAATAAAATTAATTAAAAAAGAAAGGCTCCTTTTGATATTAATTACTATTATATACCAAAAGTCATAACCTACTAACCCAATAACTTGTTAAAATTAAAGCAGCAACCAATCCAAATAAACGCAACAAGTACATGAATTTGGTGAGGACGAATTAGTCAAATATTAAATGTTTGACAAGGCACGTAGTAAAAAAATAAATACTAATACTGACATTTTTGGTTTTGTATTTGGAATATGCAGGCAACCGAGCTCAAGTGTGGTGGGTTGGTTGTGGCGTGCACGTTTGACCATAGAATTGCGGACGCCTACTCGGCCAACCTATTTCTTGTGTCATGGGCTGAGATGGCTCAGTCAAAACCCATCTCTACGGTGCCATGTTTTCGTCGTTCTTTACTCAATCCTAGACGC
The DNA here is from genome assembly GCA_019022515.1 of Quercus aquifolioides. Lineage (NCBI taxonomy): Eukaryota > Viridiplantae > Streptophyta > Magnoliopsida > Fagales > Fagaceae > Quercus > Quercus aquifolioides. The sequence continues at coordinate 65,677,967 of CM032333.1, forward strand.
CCTGGTTCAATTCATCCATCCTTGAACGACATGTATGTTCCAGTGACCTCATTGCCACCACCCAAAGACCCACAACCTGGTGATGATTGTCTTATTAGCCGCATATACTACATTAAAGCTGACCAACTAAACCAGCTCCAATCACTAGCTACCACAACCAATGGTTGCAGGAGGACTAAACTAGAGTCCTTTAGTGCCTTCTTGTGGAAGATGGTTGCTAAACATGCTATTCTTAACAATGTGGACAAAAAGGTAACCAAAATGGGCATTGTTGTGGATGGTAGGACAAGGTTAAGTGATGGAGATAGAGACAAAGCTTCACTCATGGGTTCTTACTTTGGAAATGTGCTATCCATTCCTTATGGAGGCAAGGAAGTAAAGGAGATTGATGAAAATCCATTGAGTTATGTGGCAAATGAAGTTCATGATTTCTTGGATGGTGCAGTGACCAAGGAACATTTCTTGGGGCTCATAGATTGGGTGGAGTCTCATCGTCCAGTGCCAGGGTTGGCTAAGATATATTGTAGTGGGAGTGAAGATGGACCAGCTTTTGTGGTATCATCAGGGCAAAGGTTCCCGGAGTCAAAGGTGGATTTTGGATGGGGTAAGCCAATATTTGGGTCATACCATTTTCCATGGGGAGGTGACTCAGGTTATGTGATGCCAATGCCAAGTCCAAGTTGCAGCGGTGACTGGGTTGTGTACGTGCACCTCTTGAAAGGCCAAGTGGAGTTGATAGAGACTGAAGCTGCTCATCTCTTTAGACCCTTGACTTTTGATTATCTCCAACATTCCAACGAAGAATAATTTTCCTTATATAATTAAATTATATTTTCTTGTGCTACAAAATTCAGCAATATATATATATATATATATATAGAATTAGGTGTGCTATTTAATTACTTATTTGTCGTGCTTTTGTTCAATTTGGACGGCTTCAAATGGTGGAGTTGGAATCTTGGAAGTCATATGCGTACTTATGTATGTAATAAGTGTGCTCAATGCCTAGTGGGAGTGGACAATCGTTCGCTTCGCAACTTTATCATTTACTTTGTTGTATTATTATATTATGATGGGGATCTTTATCTACTGTTTGTAATTACCTTTTTTTTTTATATATTTTATTTTATTTTATTCAATGTACCAACCCACCATCTCTTTATCATTGATAAGTGATAACATTAATTGACGACTCTCTCAACTCTTTCAATTCTTCTTCTTCTTTTTCTTTATTTATTAATTTTACATTCATAAATGAAATTTTTACCGTTCATTGATTAAGAAAGTATGAGTATAATTAAGAAACAAACAAACAAACAATAAAAATTAAACACAGTGCTTAAGAAATTAGAAGTGTGGTAATTAATTAGTGAACATATCTTTGGAAAAGCGAATAATTATTATACTGAATAATAGGAAGACAAAGACGAAGAGCTTGTGAAAGAGGACATTTCCATTTTCGTTTTCAACACGTAATAAATACATGCCTCACCTACCACACGTGTTTAACCAAGATTGATATCATCGTACACAGGACAACAGCCTTTTTGATTGGACAGGAAATGGATATATAGTGCGAATCACATTGAGTCCATTTCCTAGGGTGAGAAATGAGAATGAGAGGGGCTAGCTATCTATCTCACTTTTGGTGAGATATTTTAGATGTCCCAAATGATCCTATAAAATTCTCTTCTTAAATATATGTAAAAAGATCTACAAGCTACTAAGGCTACAATACTCAATCAATAAATAATAAATTTTAAAATTTTGCACTTGATGCGTATTTATTAATTTAGATTGAAACTTGATCTAATATCGTATTTGTTTAGAATCCCATAGTTTTTGGTAGCTTATTAGTTAAAAATGAGACAAAAATAATATAATTTTTAATAGCTTTTATTCTAATTTTTTGTCAAAAAAGATTAAAATTAGCTTATTTTGAAAAAAAAATTTTAATTTTGTTTTTTTGTTTTTGTTTTTTTGTTTTTGTTTTTTTGTTTTTTTTGTTTTTTTGTTTTTTTTTTATAAAAAGAAACTAAAACAAAAGGTAAAAATGTTTTGCCGAATGAACATTTAGGATTTGGTCATTGATTCAGTCAAAATTTAGATTAAAAATTGGAAATATTTACAAAAAAAATTAAAATGGTAAACAAATTAATAGATCACATCCTTTAACAATTTTTTTTAATGATAACATCCTTAAGGTATAGTATATGAATATAAATAATATGTAAATAAATACCTAGATAATAAGTTATAATAGAATATTGATTTAACTTATGAAGAAAATATATAAAGTTGGGCCAAACCGAATCTAGGTTGTGGCCAAGAATAATTCTAGGTAGTATCACACATTTTCACACACAGTTCATCACAATTATACTATTTGGCAAGCCATAATTGACTATCTCTCACTATCACATGAATTTACCATTATTTCTCTACCACTCAGTCTGCCACTTAAAATAGTTGTGATAAAGTGTGTGGTACCAAAATTATTTGTGGACCAATCCAAAACTCAACTTTAGTCATTCGGTTGAACCAAAAATGGAGCAAGCTAATTTGCTCCAAATAATGTCGTTTGTCTTAGCTAAAACTTCATGAGATGTAGTTTTGCAACATAGAGTGAACACAATTATGAATGACACATAGTTTAGTGAAATGACATGCTGAATTGGATTCAATTGTATATGTCATTTAGGTAGCAATAATAGAATTGTCCTAAATGACACATAATTTAGTGAAATGACTTGTAGGTTAGTAGTAAATTTGTATTAGTTCAATAATATATATATATATATATATATATTATTATTGTATGCGCATTCCTTCTTCATCTTAAGGGGGTGTTTGGTTTGCGCTATGTTCATTTATTACATTACGGTCACATTACCGTTGTAGGGTCCAGAAGAACCAGCAGCCCAAGCCCGCTAAGAATAGTGGCTGGATCGGTCCAACCGTGGCCCAAAACAATGAATTTATAAGAGAGAAAAACAAACAACTAAAAGGGGCTCCGCCCGAGGAGAAAAATAAGGAAGAAAGGGCCGATCCTATTATGGGGATGAACCACTTTCTCCATACAAATTGGCCCGTGGAGACCACATTTATATAAGAATTATTAATGTTCACTCTCTTATCTCTAAGTGTTCTTCTTGTTTCTTCTTTGTCTCTGTGAACGTTTCTTTTCTTATATACTCCTCCCCTTATCATATCTCAACCATCCATCCTTACCTAACATCCCTCCTCTCATAACACTTGTCACTTTTTACATCTGAAGAAGGTGGTGGAAGGAGTCTATTTAGCTGTGACTTACACTGTTCAGGTCACTTCCTCAACAATGTGGCTGATAAAACTGTTGCCCACAATTTAATGCGGAGGGGACAGGCTACTCAAAACTAGAAATTTCCCTTATGACCACTGATTCTCTCTCTCTCTCTCTCTCTCTCTCTCATAGAATGCCTTAGAGTACTTTGACTCATCTCTTCCTCTCCTCGGACGCCTTTCTTCCTCGGGTCCGTGGACCGTGGCATCCCCACAATTATATGGCAACTCTTCATATCCATCCTCGGTCCTTGGGCACCCACAACTGTAATGTGAAAATTATGGTATTTTGTTCATTTTTTGTGTACATATATAAGATTATGATAATATAAGACTATAAAAAAGCTCACATTACCAAAATCTACATTACCTATTTGTGGGAATGTTATAATTTATTTAATTGAAGAGATTGGCCTTTCCAATACATTTTAATTATAAAATTGTCCTTATTTACTTTTAACTCCTAGCCCCTTCTCTCTCATCAAATCCAAACCTAGCCCCTCTCTCTCTCTTTAGATCAAACTCCATTAACGTCTCTCTGTGGTAAAGAATTGGGAGAGCTCAGCGATTACAGTAATCAATGAGAGCTCAACGATTTTCGTAGAGATCGTCCATGGGTGCATTGTAGAAGGAGGCCTAAGAGTCTGCGGCCACTTGCCTCGCTCTCGTCACAGCGTTCTTCTTCCACATCTGCTTTCTCGCCAAAAATGAAGGTTTTGTCTAAGAAATTCCTACACTTTGTTATTGTTGGGGTTTCATGGACGAGTTTGTTGTTCTAGTTTGGAGTCACAGTGATGGTAGTGGCTTGTAATTTTGTTTGGGAGAAGAGAGGGTTGCTAAGGTTTGGGCATGAAGAAAGAGAGAGGGGTGAAAGAAGTTTTTTTTTTTTTTATATATATATACATTCTTCCATTTGGATTGTAAGAAAGTGAAAGAAATTTGTCTTATTTAATTTTTTTTATGAATTTGAGTTGTTTGGTTAGTGAGATTGTGCAAGAAAGTGAGGAGTTGTTTTTATTTTTATTTATTTTTTATTTTTTTTGGAGGATTGAGTTATGTGGTTGGTGAGAAAGTGGGGGAAAGTGATTAAAAACTTGTTCAGTAATTTTATGGTTTTTTTTTTGTTTAATTATAAAATTTTGTTAAGTTATTTAAAAGGTTATTTGTGGAAATTCATTGTAGAATTATAATGATTATGATGGGATATAATTAATAAACCAAAAAATGTAATTTTATATTCCCATAACAATGCAATGTTACAAAAATCTAACATTACACAAACCAAACGCCTCCTAATTCCCAAACAAGTCTAATATTTTGAACTTTTGTGGGGTTAATCCTCGTGGTATTATTATTATAACTCATTGATTTTTAAATAAAACCAAAATGACTACCACTACCAACCTATTCCATCAGCATGTCTTTCGTAAGGTAGTATTTGTCGTTACTATCACACTACTCAATCTTTCTTGCGGGGAGAACATGACTCCACATTGTTTTGGTAAGGTAATGATTGTCATTGTTTCGTACTAGTATGAATTAACTCAACATGGCTCACATTGTTATCTTTCTTTTTTATTTTTTTAACAAAAGTAATACATATATATATTTTTTCCTTTTAAAAATCAAAAGTAACAGAGTCAAAGACTAACAACAATTGATTAACTTTCTTAATATGGTCTCACTTTTATAACCGACCTAATATTCCTTACACACTCATTTTCCCTGTAGCTAAACCAGATAAACAGAAAAGAATAATTTTACTCAATACCTAAGTAGAGTCTTGGGAGTATATAGCTCCTAAACTACTCTCTCTCTCTCTCTTGGCATGTAAACTTATGTTACAAAACAAGAAAACTATTATAAGTTCACAGGGGAATGTTGAGTTAGCAGAAGCTCTGACACTAAATTATTGAACAGAAGACTTAATAAATTTTTTTTTATTTAAAACTTAACTTTTTAAATTACAATACTTTACTAGTACTAATATTGCATCAATACACACACGGCATTGTTACAATCACACACACTATCCTCAAATACACTGGCACACACTTAACACCTTACACCTTACCCCTAGACACCTAGCTACCAACCATTGACTTTATTTTCTTCACTTCAACTGCTGCACTTCACGTCACACACTACTTCACCTTACACACACTACTTCACATTACCTCACTTCACATGTCACAAGTCTCTCACAGCTCATGCTTTAGGGCACATGACATCCTATTTATACTAGTCTTATGTCGGTTAAGAGAACCGACTTTGAAGCTACTAGCTTCATCTTTTTAAGTACTTTATTTACCAAGCTTTTAGACTATTCTATAAATATGTGGCTGAGATTAACTTATGGAGGATGTTCTAGAGATTGTGTGAGACATTCTAAGAGTTTCTAGAGAGAGGCAGTATTGATTTTTAACTGGGAATTCCCCAGAACTACAATAATTTATCTTGGTCTAGAGGACTAACCAAAGTAACAAGTCCCTAATACAACTAAACGAATTTAATTAAATTAAGGAAATACAACAGAAAACAAAACCTGGGGAAAGGAAAATGATCGAATAAAATATATAAATTCTGGAAAGTAAGTAATAATCGTGGGCTATCTGTTTGAATTGATTAGTTCACCATACAGAGAATCTCAGTTTTTTTTATTTTATTTAAGCAAGAAATTGAAGTCAGTCGTGATGATTGCTACCCAATAAGTGGAATCAGTTAGTTCAGTTTAAACGATTTTTTTTTTTTTTTTTTTTTGTGCTGGGGTCAATCTTTTTTAATTTGATTATGGTAGCTATTACTCATTTTGGAATTTACGTCAGAGCATCTCTTCTAATTTCAATTCTCTACGACTCTACCTACCAAACCCACTATATATAGTGTGCTTCACATTTTTTGTCTTAAATAATTAAAGCATGAACCAATCGGCAATCGATCGCAATGAGTGACACTTCCATATAAACTTATTTTTTTAGGTCTGTAGTTGGGTTTTGGATATGGTTAATTTGGTCACTCACTTAGTTGAGGGAGGCCAACAGCGAGGACTTTAGGGGCCGGCCGGGGTCAACCTATAAGAACAAAAATAGTAGCATCAACTTAATATATACTGTTTACGTACTTTGAATAAGGAATGGAGGATCCAATAATCATTCATATTTTGAACAAGATTGCTCCACAACCATATAGCTTCCTGTGGTTGTCGTTCTTTTGCAAAATTCCTGTGGCTCAGTGGTTCTGCTTATATCATGTCTTTATGCAAGCTATTTGCTAAACCTGGAATGGTGCGTAGGGTAGCTTCAGAGTCATTGACCACGGCATAGGGCCAAAGAAAAAATGAAAAGTGAGCCTCGAGGTTTAATTTTTAATTTTTAATTTTTAAATATTTTTAATAAAAACGTTCAGGGTTTAAATTTGTCTTTCCTTAATTACCAAATTAAAAAAAAAAAAATACTAGTGATATATATGTTGCGATCAAATACACAGTGCGTACATCAGGGACGGACCCAGGTGAAGGCTCGGGCCCCCCGGCCCAAAATTTTTTTTTAGTAGTTTAGTTTTCAATAAAAAAATAAAAAATTTAGACTTGAGCCCCCCTTACTTTGTAGCTTGGGCCCCCTCTAAAATCTTGAATCATCAACTTAGCCTATGTAAATCTTAAAAAAAAAAAAGTAAAAAAAAAAAAAAAAACAATAGTGTTTTGTGTATTAAGAAATAATAGTGTTTTGTGTATTTTATTTTTGTTGGTAGATGATTGCATCTTAATATATTAAAAAACAATGATTTTTGTGTATTTGTCTTGGTTGAAAGTTTCTTAATACTATATGGATGTGTATTTGAATTTTATTTTTTATTTTTTTTCGCTTATCTTCGGGCCCCCTACCTAGAAGTCCTGGGTCTGTCCTTGGCGTATGTGGGGAATCAAAAGAGGGCACATACTTTTGAAACAAAACATCAACCACATATTTTACCTTTTTTTTATATATATATAATTAATGAAATGAGTATTGATTACAAACTCTTGATATTTAGACCCCAAATTAATTACGACTTAGTTAATTTTATGCTAATCTAATAATTAGGTCTAATTATATACATGATTAACCAATTAACACACACACACACACACACACACACACACCCACACACACACACACACCCACACACACACACACACACACACACATATATATATATAAGTATGCATGAAATAATATAAATAACAACACAACCACAAAAAATTACAATCATATTTAATAACATGCGGATGTGTTATCAAAAAGAAAAACATAAGTATCAGGCGTAAAAATCTTTCAACAGCCTCAACATTGAAAATGATCCACTTAAAGAGATAGTTGCAATACAATTTACATACAGAACCCTCTAAGCTTCTGCTAGTAACAGACTTTGCGAGTCCTTTTTCCACTGTAGCTTCAGATCCACAATTGAGCTCCAATTGTAATCTCCAAGTCTCATTGGCTATTCTGTGGTGGCTCCAATTAACACAAACAACTCAGAGGTAGTGATGTGTGTGACCTCCTCTCTTGAATTGGCATTTGAGTGAGGGAGAAGATAGAGAGATAGATGAGAGTTTTGCTCTAGGATTTATGGGTTCTAACTGAATCTTCAAATGGGAGTTCATGGTTACAAATTCATGGAAAATGGGGCTTAAATAGGAAGGCTAAAGGGCCGAAACTATAGAGAGAAAAAAATAAACGTAACTAAATTGTCTCAGATTTAGTTAAGTTCATACAAAAAAGATGCAAATTCAATGTCCCATTGGTTTTCAAATTTGAAGTTCGTATCATAGTTTGCCTCTTGCCTTTGCCATCGATCATCTACACCACATGTATGATATACATAATGCCTGACCAAATTGACTAGTTCTAGTTACTAGCCAAATCCACCAATGGGTGTAGGTCGTAAGTGTGTGAGATGATCATATTATAATATGGTGCATTTTTGTGTATCTTCATCCCCTCCTTAATTTCCTTTCATATTATCATTGTGTATTTTTTGCTAATGTATATTATATTAACCCTTAAGAAAGATACAAATCTTCAAAGAGGTTAAACATGAAATTTCAATGCTTCTTACATTTCCATGAATATATAATAAAATATAACAAAGGTTTTCAAGGTTGAATTATATCTTATTATAGACATATATATAATGGAAAAGGTCATGATCCTCTCTTCCAAATTTCTAGATTTAAATAGATATACTAACATCCGTTTTTTTAAGATCCAAATTAAATCTCGTGTTATAGACAAATCTCTTTCATTACGGCAGGAGCTAATGAGGGAGGAGGTTTGACTATGGCAGCTCGATGTGCAACTTTTAAAAAGACTATATATATGCTTTGTACTGATGCGTGCTTTTAGCAAATTAACAGGGTTGCGCTCAAGAGGAAGATGATGTTTAAATTTTTCCTCTAGCACCTATAGGGTTTGGAAGTCTCCTTTTGTTAAATTACGTTCTCTTGTGTCTTTATAGTTCTATTATTGTACCCTTTCTTGTTTAAAAATAAAACAATTGCTAATAATGTCAACAATTAGGTCAATGGTGCAATTTGCAAGTGTCACAACCTTTCAGCTTGGAGTTGCTGATAGATATAATATATGGGTTTGGTTAACATGTGTCCTTAAAGTACATATTAATCATCAATTTTAGAAATTTTTTTTATGAAAAATTAAAAAATATCATTTAAAAAATTAATTACTTTTTCATCTTTTTAATAAAAATTTCCTAAAATAATTTACTAATGTATATATACACACTAATATGTCTATCAAATTAACTATGGTGTGAGATATCGATATTATAATTGCTAGTTTTTGACATTGCTTCTGCACGCACTGAGATATCATAATTGGGAAGGTGATGTTCAAAACCCTAGTGATGAGTTGTAAATTGTCAGCCTTATACAGTACTACTGCATCCCATCACACGAAAAGACTTTTAGACTTTGGGAGTCTATCATTTCCATGTATCTATCTAATCTCTCTCATCAAATTATTTACCTAACTTCAAGTCTCTCATCAAATGATTAATATTATGCTCCAGGTGAATCACAATCCATTTGATAAGCTACCCCATATCATAGCCGATGATTTGACCATTTTTGATAGTGTTTTTTCACTCATATTTAATATCCACTTATTTTTATGAAAAAGACAGATCGTACTCTCGTTTCTTTGCTTTTTTGTTGATTAGAAATACCTTGGAAAAATACTTTGTATCATATATTACTGTAATTTCACTGACAAAGTCACCCCGAAATATTTCAATTTACTCCTATACCCATATGTAATCCAATTAAATGAATTTTTACCTAATTTACTCGATAATTTTGAATGACAATGATCGGATGAAAGAATCAAAGAATGCAATCATTTACAAAATAGTACTGTATAAGGCTGACAATTTATTCCCATTGAATCAATAGGTCTTTGCTTGCCTTGCCCAGTCCCGACAATATTTACATAAATGCCATTAACAGTATATTAAATTTTATTTTTTATACCTTTATATAAGTAAGTATATGTGGTCTCTTTTCTGTATTTATTTATTGTGCCTTATATATAAGAACAATCCTCGAGTCAAGTTTATTAGATTATTCAACAATATAATAAGCCTACTCACATGGTAAAGTTCATAATTTTTTTATTGACAAGTTGTAATTGTTATACATTAAATGGTTGTTGTAGTGGAGAAAAAAGTTTTTAAATTTTTTGTGAATGTTATTTGTTTATTTATTTGTTTATTTTTTATTTTTTTGGTTGAAATTATAGAAAAGCTAGTGTTCGGTAGGCAGTGCAGGAGATTTTTTTAGGCTGGTAATCAAGGCCATGGGACTATGGGAGGGGTGTCCCTTCCTGGCTCCACCTGTTTTTATCCTATTTTCATGTATTTAATGTGTGTTGCATGTTTGAAATGAAGAAATAGGGAATAGCAGATAGGTCTCTCTCACTATCTCTCTCTCGTAATGAAGGAAAGTTTTTTTTTTTTTTTTTGAGAAACTCGTAATGAAGGTTAGCTCAACATGCTAGGAACTTAGATTGTGATTTGTATTGGATGGAGGACTCTCCTCCACCAGCTTTGGAAGCCTTGTATCAGGATTTGATTTTATTATGATTGAATGAATGAAGTTCCGTTCTCAAAAAAAAAAAAAAAAAAAAAAAAAAAAAAAGGAAAGTGATATCCTTTTAAAGGTGCAAAACGGTCGGCCTAAAAAAAATAAAAATAAAAATAAAAATCTGTCGGTCACTACTTTCTGTGGTGTGGTGTGGGTTTTAGGGAATCCTAATGAATAATTTAACCATTAGGTTTTTGTATCCTAGCTTCTTTGTATTAATTTTAGAGAAATGATATGTCTACAAAATTTTTACAACAAATTCTAAGTGGTAGACTGTTGTTGGTTGTTATTATTGGAGCAAAAAAGTAATCTTCGTGTTAGTTTCAAATTTGAACTAATAACAACTAACCACTTGTGATTTGTGATTTGTTGTAAAATTGTTGTAGACGTAGCATCTCTCTTAATTGTATGGTACTTTTCACATCTCTCTCTCTCTCTCTCTCTCTCATGCTGGAACACGCACCATTTAGGAGGCGATTAATACAAATCACAAAAATATATGATATTAATTTGCACTTGATTCAGGACCTCAAGTTCCGAATGTTGGCTAAGATCCAAACGAGTCTAGCTCTAGCTAGTACTGTTGCTTTGAAAATTAATGGCCTATTTGAAGTTTAAAAAAGGAGGAGGAGTAGAGTAAAGGGAGGAAGAGTAATTCAATTACTTTATTTGAAAGGTTTTTAAGGAAAGAAGGGGAGGGGTTTCAACTACTTCTAACCTCAAATTTTTAATTCCCCCAAATTGGAGAGATTTGGAGGGAGAGTAGAGTAGATAAATTATTGATCAAATGAATTTTTCAAATTACTCTTTCTAAATTAACAAAATTACAAACCAATTTTCTTTTTCTTTGCTTTCTTTTTCCACTGTAATAACCTACGTCGCGTTTCACTATAGCGAATGTGCAACTGAACTGGTTGAGACTTGAGAGAGATCACTGTGACCGTTCGATCTTTTCCAGATCAATGGCCAGCCTTTCGTTGGAGGAAGCCTCCGGCTCCGACTCCGACTCTGACCAGGAGTAGAGCGAGTGGTGCGGCAGCTACAACCTGAGCACTGACGTCAGCCACTCAGAGAGCTGTAGCAGTAGCTTCTCGTGTTGGCAGTTCGAGACTGAGTGTGGAGCTTCGAGCTCGATGACATCATCTCCTCGTCCGGTGGCCAGTAATTTCCTTTTTTCTGGTGCCATTTGAGATAGTGTTCGTCCTTGATTTGCGCCAAAATCTGGTCGACAGGCATCACCAAAGGTGTGAACTTTACTGCACGAGGGTTTTTGTCATCCCTTCTTTTGTTCCCTTCAACATTCTATCGATCAGCTCGATCCCTTATTTTTCTTTCTTCTTCTCCTTGGGTTTCTATTCTCCTTGGGTTTCTCTTCTCCCCTTATTGCTGCCAGGGCATCCTCAGCATTCATATACTTCTGCGCCTTCAAGAGCATCTCTACCATTGTCTTAGGGAGATTCTTTGCCAGGGAGACCACGAATTCTCTGGACTTCAATCCAACCTTGAAGCTTGTTAACTGCACTTTGTCATCTGCTTCGTCCACCTCTAAAGTTCCTCGGGTGAAACATGTCACATATGATCCCAAGGTTTCCTTCTCTCCTTGCTTGATGGTAAGCAAATGGTTAGCTGGTCTTTTTGGACACTGCCCGCCGACGAAATGACGAAGGAAGGAACTGCCTAACTGCTTGAAGTTATCAATGGATGATGTTGGTAGTTTAGTGAACCACTCCCTAGTTGCCCCTTTGAGGGTAGTTGGGAAAGAGCGGCATAGTATTTCGTCAAGAGGCTGTTGGAGACCCAAAGTCATCTTGAAAGTGTTGAGGTGATCCAAAGGATCCGTCAATCCGTCAATCCGTCAAATGGCTCAAGCTGGGGCAGACGAAATTTTGAGGGTACTGGGCATTCCTGGACCGCTAGGGTGAAGGGTGAGTCAGTCTTCCGGACCATTCTGTCCAGACTCCAGTCCGTTTTCTCTTTGATAGCGCTTCTCAGCTCGTCCATCTCTTTTCTCATTTCCCTGAGGAGATATGAGTTTACCCCTTCTGGAGTGCTTGTTCGTTTTCTCTGGCTGTCTCCTTCATCACCTCGGTTAGTCTCCGAGTGATTATCTTCTTGTTGTAGTCGCTGCCTTGTCTCCTAGTTCTGCCTGGTAAGCTCTTCCACAGTGGCTGCAAGCGTCTGAATTTGTAGAGCTAATGCTGCTGGATCTTGGTTAGCGTTGGATTCCATTTGGACTTGTAGATTGAATGGAACAGTACTTTCGAACTAAATGCAAAAAGCGTTTCCCACATATGGCGCCAAACTAATAATGCTTGAATCGTTAGTCAAAATGATCGTCCAGAGTGAGGTCGTCCACAGCCAACCTGATCTTGAGAAAATGGATAGCGAAAGGAAGAAGTGTGGGTCATCGGTGTGGTGTCTGCCACAAAACCTCTGATGCTAAAGTTAGAATGGCTAGAATGATAAGAGAAGTATTAGAATATCAGTGTGTGTGAACTAGAGTTTTTTGTGTACCTTTGGTCAGGCCTTATGAGTAGGTATATATAGGTGCTTACTTCTTCCTTTTAGTCGTTGGTGTTGCCTTAATGGTGATTTCATTTCCATATCAGTAATGCCTCTGTAGGGTGTTAATGGTGAGATATCTCTCCAACGGTACGGGAGCTCATCATTGTTTTGTAACGCTTCATTAATGATTGAGGACAGATGGATTCGTCCTCGCCTGATGGTCACCACTAGTTGGAAGGATCTTGGAATTACTCTCATCCACTGCTTTCTCTATGGATGAGGATATGATCAAAACTATCAGTAAAAAAAAAAAAAAAAATGCTTCACAATAATTTTTTTTAAAAGGACAATTTACATTTTATACTTAATAATATCCTTACATATTTTTTTTTTTAAAGAGTTAACAAAATATAAAAATGACTATCAATAGTATTTTAATTATATATATGAGAATTATATTATGCATCTTACTATATATTTTTAAGTGTATCTATGCATGGAGTTACAAGCTAGTATTAATGGTGTATAATAAAGTGGTGTTAATGATTTTTTTTTTTTTTGAATAGAGTGGTGGTGGTCACGATTGACCTATATAAGAACTAACTTTTTTTTTTGGATAAGAACTAACTTATAAAAATAAATAAATAAATAAATAGTACTAACTAATCACTAATTAATTAGTACTAGTTTCATCAACATAAAAACCAAATAGGAAGTACGTTATGATTGTGATTCGGACTTCTTGTTCTTCTTTTTTTAATTTTTTCACGTTGCTAAATAATTACTTATATTATACGAGCTATATCATATGATAGACTTTAGTCGCACCAATGAGTCATTTTAATTTTATACAAATGCATCATCGTCATCATCATCACTTGAACATATGTCTCTTTGGCTATAAAAAAAGCCAAAGAGACATATATTGAAGTGAGATGATCCATTTGTATAAAAATTATTGAAGTGATGATGATGCATTTGGCTATATATGTTCATCAAAATAAATGTCCCTTTGGCTATATTCGAAATGTACCATTTCTATGATCTATTTCTGTATTTTTGTCGGAAGCATGTGTAGAAAGGGAAAATTCCCGACCTATCACAAGCTGACACGTCACACTACCAAGTCTACAAAATACAACCAATTACAAAACTCCACGTATTGCTGCTAGGTTTTGCTATCACTGCTCAAAAACCAACAGAAATTTGCCAAGTGTCATGCAAAAACCAATCACACATCGGCGCACATGTAAGCGATGACATAATCAGGCTCGCACGTGTAAGCGATGACCCAAGCAGCCTCGCACGTGTAAGCGATGACACAAGCGGACCAATCAGATTGTGACATGTGTCACCAATCAAACTCCGCCACGTGTCGCTCATCCACCCCAAAACTCCTATAAATAGAAGCCTTCCTGAGACATTTAGGAGGACATCAAGCCATCAGAAGCCATCTGAAGTATAAGCAGCATCAGAGAAGATTCAGAAGTCCAGAAGTTCTGCCGGAACCAAGCTCTAAAGCCTCCAAGAACTTCAAGAACTTCAACCTTCGAATAAGAAGAACATTCGAAGAGAAATCATCAAAATCATCCGCCTAGATCCAAAAGTCTGCGGGAATCAAGCCTAAAGTGTCCGAAAACATCAACAAATCACAAATCGGTGAAGTTCAACGGATTCAAGCCTCTAAAGCACCAAAGAACTTCCACCACAAACCTTCAAATACGAAGAACATTCAAAGAGGAATCATCCAAATCATATTCCTACATATCAAAGTTCACTGGAATCAAGCTCAAAAGCCTCCAGAAACCTCAACAAATCACAAATCAGCGAAGCTCTACGGATTCAAGCCTCTAAAGCACCGAAGAACTTCCACCACAAACCTTCGAAGACGAAGAACGCACCAAGAACACGAAGAACACGAAGAACGTGAAGAACAAAGGATTTCTAACAAGCTCATAGCCAAAAATTCATTGTAATTCCGTTTCAAAGATCTTCGATCCATTCTTCAGCCAAATTGAAGTATATTTGGTGTTCAAATCAAAATCACATTACCACAACTCCAATCAACAAATCTTTCAAGGAGATCGAATCAGAGGATCACACTTTTGTAATCACAGAGAATTGTACCACACATATCATCAATACAAATTCGCACTTGTGACGCTATTTTACTTATTTGACTCTGTTTCGAACCGAGAAATTTAGTCGTCCACATATTCTGGCACGCCCGGTGGGACCTCTCTGCCTCTCATCTCATTCTCCTTCAAAGAAAGAAATCTTCATCATCTTGCTACCAGCTCAAATGGCCTCTAGCAAGAATATTCAAGCTTCAACAATAGCTACTTCAACTAAACTTGGTACGGCTACCACCAACAACTGCATTGGTGCAATCGATCATAGCTAACCTAAAGCTCATAATCAATTTCAATCTTAATCAACCAAGGAAGCCAAGGTCCAGACAGTCATCTCCTTAGACCCCCTTACAAGAAACAAGGTCATCAACAAGGACATCTCCACCTTGGAACACCTCAAGTATGGGGGCAAATCCCCTCCTTCCTTCACAAGAAGTTGTTCGCACGATTTCTCTCCCAACAAAGGGAACCCAAAAAATGAGATTTCACGTGCTCACTTCAATTCACTTCCTTCTCCATCATCTTGGGAAGTTGTGTCAGTCATGATGACTAACACCTCTACCATGGAAGAAAAAATGGCTGAAATGGAGCAAAGGGTTGTCCTTCTCACAAAAACACTTGAAGATAAGGACCTCCAAATTGCAACTTTAATGAACAATCTCGAAGTACAAGATCTTGGTGAATTAAGCCATGGTCATAAATTCACATCTGCAGAGGATGACGAAGGGAGAGAAATTGAAACAATCCTCGACGAGAACAATCTACTTCAGTTGCTTCATTGTCAGTCCAACAATTACAAGACATGATAACAAATACCATTCGAGCACAATATGGAGGTTCTTCTACAAGTTCTCACACATATTCAAAACCCTACACAAAGCGCATCGACAACATGAGGATGCCAAATGGATATCAACCCCCTAAGTTCTTGGAATTTGATGGCAAAGGAAATCCTAAGCAACACATTGCTCACTTTATAGAAACTTGTGAGAACGCAGGGACTCAAGGAGGCCTCTTTGTAAAACAGTTTGTCCGTTCACTGAAGGGGAATGCCTTTGATTGGTATACAGACTTAGAACCCGAGTCAATCGATAGTTGGGAACAACTTGAAAGGGAGTTCCTCAACCGATTCTACAGCACGCGTCGTACGGTGAGCATGATGGAGCTTACCAATACCAAACAATGGAAGGATGAGCCCGTCATTGATTATATCAATCGGTGGCGTTCTTTGAGCTTGGATTGCAAGGATAGACTTTCTGAAATTTCTGCTGTAGAGATGTGCATCCAAGGCATGCATTGGGGACTTCTTTACATCCTTCAAGGGATAAAACCTCGAACATTTGAAGAGTTAGCAACTCGTGCGCATGACATGGAGCTGAGCATTGCTAGCCGTGGAAATACAAAACCTCCCATACCTGAGGAAAGCGTAAAGGAAGTAAGGAGGAATGATAGGAATGCAAAAGTCAGCCTCAAAGACCCAATGGTTGTTAACACTGCCGAAGTCAAGATTCCAAGAAGAGAAGCGAAGGCAAATGAAAAACAGCTTGAAGGATGGCAAAAGAACGAAATGCGTCGCCTGACTTTTAAAGAACGTGAGCAGAAAGCATATCCGTTCCCTGATGAAGATGTGCCAAACATCTTAGAACAACTATTGCAATTAAAGTTGATTGAATTGCCAGAATGTAAGCGGCTAGAAGACATGGGGAAAGTTGATAACCCTAACTACTGCAAATATCATCGTATCATTGGCCACCCAATCCAAAAATGCTTCGTCTTCAAAGAACAAATCATGAAGCTTGCCAAAGAAAACAAGATTGATCTAGACTTTGATGAAGCTGTTGGGTCAAACCATGTGACCGTTGCTTGTGATGTACTTCCAACTCTCAAGCAGGGGGCAAACACCAACCAAGCTTACAAGTTGATCAACAATGATGATGCAAGGATCGGCCCCATCAATGGGAAGTTCCTTAAACACTTCTACGCTTGAACATCGAGGATTGCTCCTTGGTAAGAGTTTAAACTGCCCACTGTAGCGCTGCAAGAGTACATGATGTCTTCCCATTACCTCTGAAAGCGTACCAATAAGGAGAAATTAATCCCACTCTATGTCACCAATTGCTAGTGTGGCGTAGTGGTTGGATGCCCAAGTCGCCCTTGAGAGGTCTCGGGTTCGATTAGTGGTGATACCCACTATTACACACTGAGCCCCCCTTTTTGCAAAAAAAAATTGAAAAAAAAACAACAACAAAAAAATTAAAAAAAAAAAATCATCAAAAAAAAAAAATCTTTTGAACTACGTGATGACTTGATCCCTCTCGCGGGTACGTAGGCAACTTAGTATCTTTTGTTGAGTTCAATCACGCACTAAAAAAAAATTATTACCAAATTATCAAAAAAAAAAAATGAAGGAGCAGAGAATGAAGTTTTCTTTATTGATTGACAAAAGGAAAATAGTACAGGAGAAAGCTTGATGACACATATGAAGGGAATTGAAACAAAAAGCTTACAACATCCATTTCAAGTCTTTCAAGCTAGAACAATTATCTTCTAGAAGGGCTCGTATCTTCTCTAAAGCCTTCATATCCTGGTCTTCAAGTACGGGAGTGGATTTGACTTCTTCAAGTTGTTGTTCTTCTAAGGCTTGCATAACATCGTCTTGTCTAACTTGATGAGATTCAATTTGAGACACTGATTGCTCTAATTGGACAAGCTCGGTTCGCAAGTCAGCCATCCTCAACCTAGTGGTATCAAGCTCAGTCTTCAAAGATGCTTTCTTGTGCGATGCTTCAGAAAGGAGGAGTTCAATTTCGGCCTCATGTTGAAGTTGACAGGACTAGGTCGTTTGTTCAAAGATTCTTTCATCCTCAAAAAGTCTGCAACCCCTTCACAATGTTTGTCAACATGTTCGCGCAAGTGTCGAGGATCGACTCCAAGACTTTCAATCCCACTATAGATTTCATTTATTTCAACTTGTGGGAGGATGTTGTCCACAGAAAGAGTCGAAAGCTTGTTTAAAAGGACATCTCCCAACATAGAAGCCCCTTTCCTACTCACAGAAGAAACATGCGCCATGGCCTGGAACACAGAGACTTCCGGAGGATTGGTCGGTTGCAGTGATGAGAGAAATGTCCTTCCTGTCTCAGTCGGAAGTTTGGATGACGTACCAACATCGGCAAACTTGCGCCTCTTAAGATCCGAGCTCTTCGTAGATGGCTTCGAGATGGAAGACTCACTATTTGCAAGGAGATGCGCATGATTAATAGAAGTCTCTGCATCAACAACCTTCATTGGACTCTTCAAATGTTTCCGATTGTAGTCCAAGTCGTTACACACCTTCTCTTCAGAAATTTTAATGGCATCCCTAGCTGGTACGACAAGTGAACCTCTAGTACCTTGGCTTCAAGCAACTCCAGTATGTCGAGATGAGTCTTTTGAATGACGACCATCTTCAAGAGGATGTTGTGCAAACTCTGACAAGGGCTGTGGAATGTATGGGTCTTGTAGCTCCCTCTTTCTTTTTTGAGATTTGTTGGGTGTTAGTGATTTAACATGGGAAGAGGCAATGTCAGCCAAAAAATTTGTTCCTTTGGTAAAATCATTTCCGCAAACTCCTTCCCACCATCGCTTATAGCTATGTCTGACCCGGCTTCCAAAGTCTGTGGCAAAAGCCGGAATGAGTACCTTTGAGTCTGTGTTGCAACGAGTGAAAGATTGGTAGAATTGGTGTAGATCTTTTAAAGAGCCTGTACGAATTTCTTCCTTCAAATCACTTGGAATATCTTGGTGAAACCCAAAGCGCCGGCTAAATCTGTGAGGACTATATGCTTCTATAGTGTGTTGGTCTTCACATCGAAGTGACAAGTACCCCGAACGAAGGCTCATAAAGTAGTCAAACTTTTGAATGGGTAAATGATCATTGTCAATGAATGTCTGGTCATAGCTTTTCTTGAAAGCAGTCCCGTGCCAAAGGAAGTCGGTGGTGGTTCATATATGCTTTCGTGCGGAGAATTCACTGAACGGAGAGGCATAGCCTACACCAGAATATTTTTTCATCAAAGGATCAGATAGTTTGTCATTGGTGATGCGATTGCTTCTGAAAAAATGACCTACCCAGGCATAAACATAATGAATGGCAAAACTAGCTCCAGACTTGCTCGGAGTAGGAGAAGAAGAAATGGTGTTAAGTCCGCGATAAATGCTAGCCAATACTGGGGTAGCAAGGCCAAACGAACGACCATTGGCCATGGAACTAGCAATCTTGAAAGTTCCTGGACGGATGCTATTTGGATCCTTGATAGGAAAGACGAATACGCACAGCCAACAAGAAAGAAGTGCCGATAAGTAAGTCTCCTCCTTTAAGTCACCCTCAACTTGAAGATCCGCAAAGACCCCGTGTTCTTTATCAGACCATGGTCCACGCTCGTTTATCACACCAAAGGGATTCTGACTACACTTGGGAATGGTCGTTCGTCTTGCTGGCTTTCTAGGAGCCGTGTACCTGCCATTTCCTCTATACCAAAAAGTAATCCAGTCGCGAACACTCACTTTCCCTTGTCTCTTCAGCCGGTTTTGAAGGTGATGATATGCCATGAAAAGGAAGCGACAGCTGTACGGCAAATAGGGTCGTCCTTGGTCGTTGGTTCCATCCAGCTCTTGCGCATTGGGTACCACTTCATCATAAAATGCACCTGTGCAAGGAAGTCCACCAAGAATGGAAAGATCCCATGGTGTGATGGAAATTTCTCCAACTAAGGTATGAAGAGTATTGGTCGATGGACTCCAACACTCACAAAATGCTTTCATGAGGTTCTCATCATGATCGTATGTGAACAAGGAGGCAAAGACAGCGCCGTAAAGGTGGGTTGCATCAAGGAGGTGTTTGCATCGACCAAGCACATCTTCTAGCCAATCCCAATAAAGGGAGAGATAGGAAAACCCTCCGTTCGCATTAAAGGAAGAATCCCAATTGGCGCGCTTTGCAATTATCTCTCGTCCCAAAGTGTTATATGGCTTTGATTTGGCAACATTTTTGTGATGCGAAGCAAGAAGGATAATTGTCTCCAAGTTAGAGCTGCCATCAGAAGGAACAACCTGTGACCATTTCGGCAAATTGAGAGGATAAGAGTTATGGCCCCATCTTTCCGAAAATCTTCCAATTATGGGCGGACGAACAATCAAAGTTGTAGCCTTTGCATCCTTGTCATCTTTCTCTTTACAAATAAACAAAGCTGGTTCTTGACCAATCTTCGAATCCCTAAAAAAAAGCATTGTGATAGCTGTAAAAAAAAAAAAAAAAAAAAAAAAAAAAGATTAGACAAAATATTAAAAAAAAAAAAAGAAGAAAAAAAAGAAAGAGAAGTAAAAAGGCAGAGTTTCTCTACACTTAAAGAGTATTGGTAGCTAAGACAGTGCTTGTGCAAACTTAGTGTATGCTCCGGATGGCTTTATATAGGGATCCTTGAAAAGCTTGTGGACAAAATAAAAAAAAAAAGTGCATAAATAGTTACGCGCCATATTTTCAAAAGATACTGCACCGAACCTTGAAAAAAAAAAGGGAAGAGAGTAAATGCTCATAAAAGGATCACAGAAAGAAATGGTCACGCTAGACTTCAGAAAGAATTGGTCTACAAAGGGTAACATGTCTTCTAAGAATAACCATGGCACTGACTTTGGATGAAGCTATAGGCCGGCAAAGAGGAGTAGCTTATTTTACTGGGTCACCAACTCTTGAGAACAGCAGAGACACTCAGTGGTTAGCTGGAACTACTCCCCGCCTGGGTTGTCAACACTGTCAGAATAGCCTAGACCAAAAGGGGAACAAGTCCAACAATGCTTGCCGGTCTCCTCTTCCAGGAGTTCACAAAATTCAACCCACAGAAATCTTCTACGACCTTCGATTTACCTAACCTGAAAAATCCAGGTCCAGATGCCCGGCCATGCGCTGCCATTCGCCGCCAAAAGCTTCAGAGAATCGCAGCCTACTCCTTCATATTGGAAAAAATCCAGACTTCATTTCAAGGAAATGGTATTACCACTCGATCCAGCGGCCCTCGATGTGCAAAACCCAGAAAGCTCATCAACAACGGAGCCATCACGCGCCACCACGCGCCGCCATAAGCTCGCGATGACCAACGGCTTAGTCCTTCAAACCTGTGTAAATATGTTCACAATTATACGAAATTGACACTACAGAGGTTTAGTACGGCCCATGATCTACAAAACCTGAAAATTTCAGGCCCAAAACCTCAAGCACGCGCCACCACGCGCCGCCAAAATATCTGGTGGTGCTGCCTTCAGAAACACGCGCAGCTCTTGATTTCACGCGCTCACACGCGCCGGCGTTCTCTCGCGCGCGTACACGCGCCACACGCGTCCAGCTCCATGACGTTAGGGATGACGTCATCCTCCACTATCCGGTTTGACCCACCTGTACCGATCCAACCCGGTTTGACCCATTGATCCTGACCCGGTCCGAACTGCCAGAAACTAAAAAAAAAAAAAAAAAAAAAAAAAAAAGAGAAAGAAAATGCTTTGACCAAGTTTGACTTTTGACTTTGA
The DNA here is from genome assembly GCA_019022515.1 of Quercus aquifolioides. Taxonomy (NCBI): domain Eukaryota; kingdom Viridiplantae; phylum Streptophyta; class Magnoliopsida; order Fagales; family Fagaceae; genus Quercus; species Quercus aquifolioides. The sequence continues at coordinate 65,699,621 of CM032333.1, forward strand.
CCAAAAAGTTGAAATTTTCAAAAGGGGCCCGTCCCACTCGATTTTTTGCGTACATTCCGATTTTGGAATCCGTTTCTTTGTCTGAGATTCAGAAATTGTGCAAACTATCCAATTCCAGAAAGTTAACTTTTGTACAAATCCTAACCAAAAGTCAAAATTTTCAAGAAGGACCTATTTTGCCTAATTTTTCGCGTAGATTTCGATTTTGGGGTCTATTTCTTCATTTGAGAATTCAAAATTTCTCAAATCGTGTGATTCTACAGTTGTTGGCTTTAATGTGAACTTTGACCAAGAATCAAGATGTCCAAGCAAAGTTTGTCCTATTCAGATTTTCACATAGATTCTGATTTTGAAATCCGTTTATTTGTTTGGACTTGGAAACTACCTATGTAACCCACTTCTCCGAAGTACTAGCAATGTCCAAAAATTAAGCTCCCAAAATCAAAATTTAAGATTCATCCACTTGATCTAGATCCCCTCAGGGTTATTCTCCAGGCTTCATCAAGGCTTCCCTTTCAAAGTACAGATGAACTCTCACAAATGTGTCTTGAACTTGAAATTACATCGGGTCACCCGTCCAACCTACCATTCCCCTTTCGGTGCCAAACCTTCCAACCTACCATTCCCCTTTCGATGCCAAACCTTCCCACCAACCATTCGGTGCCTACCAACCGAAAAGCTACCATTCTCACCAAAAATTCTCAACCACCATTCTCAACTACCTACCTACCATTCTTTGTTTCTCCACTATAAATAGAAGGGCCGGGTTCAAAAAAAAAAACTGTAAAAAAAAAAAAAACACACTGAGTCATGAGATGAAGGTTTCCTTCTTTCAAATTTTCAAGTCCTCCTTCTCACGGCCATTTCTCACTATGGCCTCATCATTCTCAACACTTAGCGACCAATATTGCTTCATAATCCGTTTGAAATCAACCCTCTCAGGGTTCAGTATAAACCCTCTTCACAACATCATTGTAGTTTTGAGATCCAAACAAATTTTGTTTCTCCTCTTAACGACCACAGTTGTCCATAAAATTATTCATAACAAGGTCTGCACTGTGGTTCCATGCTTCCTCAGACTTGGTTGGCCAGGGAATCCAAGTCCAGCAGAAGCACCTGTTCCTAACCTCAGGTCTCCCGTAGTCTCTTTCCAATTGCTTGGTCTTCCAGTAGAGGCAGCGGTTCGGAACAAACAGCAACTTGGCTGGTTTTTAAGACCAGAATCACAAGTTAGCTCCATCTTTCATTTTTCTGTGCTTTTCCAACAAGAAGCAGTAAATGAAGATGGTAAAAAGTGTTGGGGTATTCTACAAATTGTCTTTCATCCAACACTTGAAACAACCTTCAAGGCACCAGCTCATCAGAGTTCAGCCTTTGGAGCCGGTAAATGGTTACCAGAGCCTTATTCCATGTCCCCACCACTATGGGACTCGAAGGTCATCGTTGCTGGTACCTCAAAACACACTTTCTGGAATTACTCCAACTTAAATTTAGCTTGAAGTATTTTAGAAGGTACTCTTCTGAAATTACTTCAACTTAACGTCTGTCGGCATAGTCCCATCACGCATGCACATTCTACGACTTGCTGTCAGACCCCATGCAAACATACAGTCAGTCCCATATTCAAAGGTGTACTTCATAGGAACATCTACACCAGAAGGTCCCCAACATACAGGGCCAGTACCATGGTGGCGTGTGTTTCACCCATTCACTTTGCTTCATCCCCGTCTTCTTCACCACCCTCATCAACATCCCCAGAATCCATAAGCTTCTGAAATTACCTCAACTTAACTTGAGTGAAACAATTACACATGTGCATTCAACCACTTTCCCACATGGCCTCGCCATAATCCAAAGCATATTCTTCCGATATAACTTCACCAGAAGTTCTCAAAAACACAAGGCTGACCCCATGACTCTGTATGTTGTACCCAACCAACATCTTCACCTCTTCCCCATCTTCCACACCCTGTGATCGCCGCCAACGATCCAAAAACACTCTTCTGAAGTTACTTCAACTTAACCTCTGCTGAGAAGGCTCGGTCACGCAAGTACATTCAAGTACTCGCAGACCTCTTTTCGGTCTCATCAAAACCTTTCATATGGGTAGGTCTACTCCTCGGAAATTATCTCATCCTGCTGAAAGCTCCACCACCTTCAACTACTTCACTTAAAAAGTCAAGTGCAAAAATCTGTTTTCGAAACTCATTCCCACACTACACTCCGAAACTGTGTGCGTGAACGAGTCTCGAGGGGGCATTTGTAGAAAGGGAAAATTCCCGACCTATCACAAGCTGACACGTCACACTACCAAGTCTACAAAATACAACCAATTACAAAACTCCACGTATTGCTGCTAGGTTTTGCTATCACTACTCAAAAACCAACAGAAATTTGCCAAGTGTCATGCAAAAACCAATCACACATCAGCGCACGTGTAAGCGATGACATAATCAGGCTCGCACGTGTAAGCGATGACATAAGCAACCTCGCACGTGTAAGCGATGACATAAGCGGACTAATCAGACTGTGACATGTGTCACCAATCAGACTCCACCATGTGTCACTCATCCACCCCAAAACTCCTATAAATAAAAGCCTTCCTGAGACATTTAGGAGGACATCAAGCCATCAGAAGCCATCTGAAGCATAAGCAGCATCAAAGAAGATTCAGAAGTCCAAAAGCTCTACCGGAACCAAGCTCTAAAGCCTCCAAGAACTTCGAGAACTTCAACCTTCGAATAAGAAGAACATTCGAAGAGAAATCATCAAAATCATCTGCCTAGATCCAAAAGTCTGCGGGAATCAAGCCTAAAGTGTCCGAAAACATCAACAAATCACAAATCAGTGAAGTTCTACGGATCCAAGCCTCTAAAGCCCCGAAGAACTTCCACCACAAACCTTCAAATACGAAGAACATTCAAAGAGGAATCATCTAAATCATATTCCTAGATCTCAAAGTTCACTGGAATCAAGCTCAAAAGCCTCCAGAAACCTCAACAAATCACAAATCAACGAAGCTCTACGGATTCAAGCCTCTAAAGCACCGAAGAACTTCCACCACAAACCTTCGAAGACGAAGAACGCACCAAGAACACGAAGAACACGAAGAACGTGAAGAACAAAGGATTTCTAACAAGCTCATAGCCAGAGATTCATTGTAATTCCATTTCAAAGATCTTCGATCTATTCTTCAGCCAAATTGAAGGATATGTTGTGTTCAAATCAAAATCACATTACCACAAATCCAATCAACAAATCTTTCAAGGAGATCGAATCAGAGGATCATACTTTTGTAATCACAGAGAATTGTACCACACATTTATCAATACAAATTCGCACTTGTGACACTATTTTACTTGTTTGACTCTGTTTCGAACCGAGAAATTTAGTCGTCCACAGCATGGTTGTTAAAAGTCTAGGCAGCGGAATTTGAACGTTTCAGCGTCTCTATTCTAAGTAAAAAGCTACCATAGGACGTTTGCAGCGGAAATTGAGGATGGGACAAGAACGACCAGTTCTGAGTCAAAAAAAGAAAAAGAGAGAAGAAAATAAAAATATAATAATGAGCCCATTTCACTTACTCCCTCGAATGCCACCATAGGACCAAATAAGTTTGTATGTACCTTGGGCATACAACAGGCATATCTAGCTGTTATATATAAATATAATTTTATATATATGATTTTTTTTTTATAGCTATATCAAAATTATCAATTTTGTTTGGTGGCCGTTCCAATTTCCTTATTGTAACATAATATTTTAAAATTGATTTATTTTGGTAAAATATTGAGTGATGTAACATTATTTAAAATTGCATCAGGTGTAACTTGAACCAAACTCTATCATTATTATTGTTATTATATAACACAAAGTAATAATTAAAATTTTATCACATTGTGTTATACAATTTTCAGTATCTATCAATTCAAAATCAAATTAACAAAAAAAAAAAAAAAACACATTTTTAATGAAAAAAAAATGTCATATGTTGGCAAAATAACAAAATTTCAAACTTTTATCGGGCTTAACAAAATTTCCCTTCCTTGATTCGACAACTCCACCAATGCCTTCAAGTTAGGTTGGAGATTTTCCTATTTAAGAAAGTTGAGTCGAGTTGGAAAATACCCCAAACCTAACCTCACCTCTAACTATGAGGATGAGCCATATATATAACTTTCCTAAACATGATTTGGTTACATGTAGACTACTCTTCAAACCTTTTTTTTTTCTTTAGAAAAAAATTTTAAATTACTGTAAATTTTATTATAAATGATTTACAAATTAACATGAAAATAAATGCGATTGGTGATTTTTGTATAATATTTAAAAGTTGACATATTGGTTTGTAAAATTTATGTAATGAAATTTGTAATATTCCTACAGAGTCACTTCTTTGATGTAATATCCCCGTAGTTTTTGAAGTTGATTTACATAATTGATGATGTGGCTTGATGTGGATTTTTTTTAGTATTCACCTACATTACTTAATTGAATAACAATCACTACCTATCATGAAGACATTAGGGAATATATTTATAAAAAAAAATTATTGCATATCTAGACTTATTGTGTTATAAAAAAATTGTGAGTGGTTGACTCATAAAAATGATTTAGTCTAATCAAAACTTGGCATGTTAGCAAGTAATTTGTTTTTTTGTGTCCCTAACATTTTTCCTAGAGTGTTTATTGTTTCTTTGGACAACAAAATAACAATAATAAAATAGATAGTGCAAGTATTGTCATGCAATTTCTTTGTTGTGAAAAAAAAAAAAATTTTGGCAAACAATATGAAAGCAATAAACAATTACTCATAATGTATCACATCAAAGTTATGACAAAAGTTAAAAATTGCGACTCAAAAGTTTGTTATAAGTCTAAGTGTAGCTAGGGTTTGGTTTACTTCCAGTACTTTTTTAACTGAAATCTTCTTTTGTTTTAATAAGAAACAGTTACATCGCCCACTAACTAAATAAAATATGGAGATTAAAGTCAACTATCACTTACTATTGTGTATTTAAAATAAAAGGAAATATCCAGTTAAAAAAGAACTGAAAATAAGCTAAACCCGTGTAGTTGATAGTGACATCCAATATTTTTTTAACTGGAATCTCATTTTCTTTTAATAAGAAACTGTCACATTGCCCACGAACTAAATAAAATGTGGAGATTAAAGTCCACTATCACTTGTTATTGTATATTTAAAACAAAAGGAGACATCTATTATGAGAGTGAGTCCTTGTTAAGATAGGTATATAAAATTATACAAATAGGCAGAAATGGCCCAAATTAAATTACACCCTTTGCTTGCTTTGTTGGGCAAGGCTTCTGTCCAGTGGAAATTTCCACTGGACACGTTCAGATTTGGACACGTGTCTACCATCCAACGTGTCCAGTGGAAACTTCCACTGGACACAAGCCACACCCTTCTTTGTTTATATTATTGATTTTTTAAACACGGCAGTTACTTTGTTGGTATCGCAAGGGCTGTAAATAAGTTATAAATGAAATAAGTTATAAGTGCCACTCCCATGTTGGAGAAGCCAAAGCCTTTACTTTGTCTTTGTTTTGAACAATCAGCTGCTGTCGTGTATACCTTTTTCTTTTATTTATACGAACTGTTTTGTATTTCATATTTCTATTTTCTAGCTTTACTAGCTAAAAGATTCCCGCTTTTACCAAAAGAAAAAATGTTTATAAGAAGAAAAGATGTATGAAAGTTTACCCCAAAAAAAAAAAATACATGTACAAATTGATTTTGGGTAGTTGGCTTAGTTGCTGCATAGCTCTTTCCTAGGTGTAATACATTTCTATTCTACAAAAGCCTACCTTGACTAAATGATTAATTAAGAAAAATCTCACACACTGTCCCACACAGGGGCCTCTATATATCCACTCCCCTATCAAACCCATCAACCATATTTCAAAACTATTCTCTTATAGTCTCTTACTGCTGTCTCTCTTTCTCTCTGTAAACATGGGTTCAGAAGGAGGAGGAGGAGGAGAGTTGATTGTGAAAGTGAGCAAGAGGGAGGTTGTGGCTGCAGTGCTGCCACTGCAAGAGCATTGGCTACCACTATCCAACCTAGACTTGCTTCTACCCCCAGTTGATGTGGGTGTGTTTTTCTGTTACAAGAAGAACACCAGCTTATTGGGAAAGGACCTCTCTAATAATTTTCCCTCCATGGTTGGGGTTCTTAAGAAGGCCTTGGCCCAAGCTCTCGTGACATACTATGCTTTTGCTGGTGAGGTGGTGTCAAACCCTGTTGGTGAACCTGAGATTCTTTGCAATAACCGTGGTGTGGACTTTGTCGAAGCTTTTGCTGAGGCAGAGCTTAAAGACCTCGACTTCTATAACCCTGATGACACCATTGAAGGCAAACTTGTGCCCAAGAAGAAGCATGGTGTGCTCGCTGTCCAGGTTCGTCACGTGTTTCTTATTCCCAATGTATTCACGTACACCCCACACGCACATAGCGGTAATATTTTTGGCTCTTGCCAAGATATTTTGGGGACTTAGGCAAGAAATAAAATGATGTTTTTTTTTATTATATTTATGTATTAATTAAATTAATATTTATTTAATATTTTTATATTATAATAGATTTCATTTAAAATGTATTTTTCTTGCATTTTAAGAAACAAATTGACTAATTAAATTTTTGTATTCAAGTTCTTCTAACATCTAATTTTTAATCGATAGTATAGTTAATCTACTTAATCTTTCTTGAGACATTGTTGATCTTAGATATGACATTATTAATTTTAATTTTGAAAAATTTCTTTCTGCAGAAGCAACTGTAATAAGTATTATTAGTAAAATTTTATAAGCAATACATGTATTTGGAAATGAATCTAACATTTTTATATAATTTAGTATGTCAATTAGAGTATATTATTTTATTTGTAAAATTTCTTTTAAACCTTTTAACTTTGAAAGTAAATCTAAATCATCAATATCATAATAAACATCATGTTTAAGAAAAGATTCAAATTTAAGACAGTATTTTTGCAAACTATCATCCTCTAGCCAAGAGAGAGAGAGGCAGAAAGCAAGAGTGAGAGAGAGAAAAGGTATGAGTAAATTTTAGGGATTTGAGATATTTGATTTGTTTTGATTTGAGATTGTTTTGTGGGTAATTTTTTAGACTGGATTTGCATTTTATCCAGTTGATTTTTTATTTGTCTGGAGGTTAATGGTGATATTTTTGGGATAATTGATTTTGTTTAGACCAGAGAATGTTTTGGGGTACCAATGTTTACAAGAATGTTCCAGTTTTTTTGTTTTTTGGTTACAAGGATATATCAGATTTTTAAAAATTTCATCTAAAACTATATTTTTTACTTTTTTTTTCTACCCCTTCTTTTTCAAAATTTTGGGGCCTCCCTTCCACTTGGGGGCCTTACGCAATGGCCTAATTGGCCTAGTGGAAAGGCCGGCCCTGGCTCCTGCTAGAGCGAAAATTATCTTAGCGTATAAAACGTCCTTATCACATTATAACGTCAATCTTTCTCCAACCCTAATACATCTCAAACGAACCTCTTTTTTTTTTTTTTTTTTTTTCCTTTAAAGGGAGAAAATCCTGGAAACTTTTTTTGGATATATATTTTTTTTCTCCCTAAAATGTGTTTTTGGAAGATGCTAGCCACATAATTTTACATCAATTCAATTTTAATAGCCAGTAGAGTATTTTGCGATGAACTAAAAATCTGAAATAATAAGAAATGAGAATAGTTTTTGAAACTACTTTGAAAGAACCATTCTTTAAAAAAAAAAAAAAATTATTTATGATTATCTATTTATAAATAAATAGATCAAAACCAAAAATAGATTTTATCTTAATTAAAACCACTTTTAATGAAGTAGAGTAGTATTAATTTTTTTTTAAAAATCAGAAATATCCCTTATCTTTGTTTAGGCATCTCGTGGAATCCAGTTTGAATGTTTCATTTGATTTATTAAAAAATTTATGGGTTCTATAAACAGTGGGACCTAGATTTGGAGAAATTATAAGATCCACATGGTAGACAAATGATGTGGTCCACTATTCTACTAAAAAACGGCCACTTGTTTTAAATTGTTAGTTAGAAATTTTTTTTAAACATAAATTAATTACTGACTCAGCAATTTTAATTAAATAGAAGTTTTTTAGTAGAATAGTGGACAAGTGACATGATCCACCAGAAGACCCTATAATTTCTCCTAGATTTGGATGCAAACGCAAACCGCATTTGCTATCTAGACTCACACATAATCCGAAATTAGGCGGCTGATCAAAGTTTGACCGTACCGTCCCCACACAAGAAACTAATTTGAAAAAGATGCGTTTTATTTTATGGCTTCTTCCCAAATGCCAAACTGCTGGTTTTGAAACTTTCATTTGGATCGTACGGATATTCGTAGTTTCAGTCTGCCACTGTTTCTAAACCATGCCGGCATGCCGCACCTTAATTTGCCGTTTCAATTATATTATGGTCAATAATTGCTTTCAACAAAACCTAGCTACTATTTCTTATGTGTTCTATTTTTTCAGTTTTTTAATTTAAATTAATTTACATATATTTTTTGAGGGTGAAAATTAAATTATATGGTTCGTGATATTGAACAATAACTCATAAATTGTTTTTATTTTCTAATGGTCCTGGCTTGTATGGAAAATAAAAGGTAAACTGTTATTGATAAGAAAATATCTTATGTGTGGGATATGTGTTCCTTAATATATAGGGTCCGTTTGGATACAACTTATTTTGCTAAAAACTAAAAATTGAAAATTGAAAACACTGTAGCAAAATAATTTTTAAATGTGTAAATAATACCGTGGAATCCATTTTTAATTTTTTTCCTGAATAAAGTGGTTGTGGGTCCCGTAAACAGTGCGTGAACAGTGCATGAATAATGCACAATGTCCCTTGCACAGTGTAATCCGTGTGCACGAACTGTGTGAGTTACTGTTCATAAGCCTAAATGCACTGTTCATGTCCCATGAACAATGCAAGAGCCGCTAAAAAAAAGAAAACGCAAAAAACGCAAACACAAGGGGAGAAAATGCAAATCCAAATGCTCACATAATGTGTAGGTTCCATGTGACTATAAAGTCTATGTTAAAGATGAAATTTAATATTGTTTTTTTTTTGGTAAAAGGAATTAAATTTCACATTATTATTAATATTTTTTGTTTTTACTCACTTTAATTGAATTTGTCAAAAGTAAGGCATTATTTTCACACACGTGATATTGCTATAGTTAATTATTATTAACTATTTAGAAAAACAAGCTGTAAAAAATGGATTTGTTTTTTTTTTTTTTTTTGGTAATACAAAAATGGAATCTATTATATATGTAGGACTAACAAACTTTATAAATTAATCATATTTCGGAGAGAAAAAAAAAGAATAAAATTAATTAAAAAAGAAAGGCTCCTTTTGATATTAATTATTATATACCAAAAGTCATAACCTACTAAGAGCATCCACATTAGTCCATGTATAGTCTTCTAAAATAGAAAAAAGTACAAATTTTACACATTTTGAGCAAAAAAACACCCACATCAGTGGGTGTAAAAATGTGTAAACATTTCCACAAGTTACAGTAACCGTGTATATTTACACGGTTACTGTAGCTCGTTTATAATTATTTTATTAATTTTTTCTCTCTCTTGTCTCTGTTGGTCTCCATTTTTCTCATTTTTTCTCTCTCGGCTCTGCTTCTTTTTTCCTTCTCTCTCACTCCTCATTAACTCTTTGCTTCAATGGGTCCGATCAACCTCTTCGTCGGCCTCTTCTTTTCAACCTGCTTTAATGGGTCTGATCAACCTTTTCTTTTCTCATTCACTCTTTGTTGGTCCTCTTCGTCGGCTTCGACTTCAGCTTGAATGGGTTTGATCAACCTTTTCTTTTCTCATTCACTCTCTGTTGGTCCTCTTCGTCTGCATTGACTTCGGCTTGAATGGATCTGATCAACCTTGGGTTTCTGCTTGAATGGGTCTGGGTTTCGGCTCCGATCAACCATGAGAATGAGAAACGAAAAAATCACAAAGCTTGGGTCTGAGAGATCTGGGTTTCGGCTTGATGGTGGCTGGGTGATGATGACGGTGGTTGGGTCTGAGAGAGAGAGAGAGAGAGAGAGAGAGAGAGGCCATGAGTGAGAAAATAATAAAAAATGTAAAAGAATGAATATTTTATTGAATAAATGTGTAGAATAGATAAACTGATGTGGGTGTTTTGTAAAAATGGATGTGTAAAATAAAAAAAGTAAGTTTTTTCTTGTAAAATAGACAGAAAATTTGAACGAACTGATATAGATGCTCTTAGTAAAAAAAAATACACGCAACAAGTACATGAATTTGGTGAGGACGCATTAGTCAAATATTAAATGTTTGACAAGGCACGTAGTAAAAAAAAAAAATACTAATAGTGACATTTTGGTTTTGTATTTGGAATATGCAGGCAACCGAGCTCAAGTGTGGTGGGTTGGTTGTGGCGTGCACGTTTGACCATAGAATTGCGGACGCCTACTCGGCCAACCTATTTCTTGTGTCATGGGCTGAGATGGCTCAGTCTAAACCCATCTCTACAGTACCATGTTTTCGTCGTTCTTTACTCAATCCTAGACGCCCTGGTTCAATTCATCCATCCTTGAACGACATGTATGTTCCAGTGACCTCATTGCCTCCACCCAAAGACCCACAACCTGGTGATGATTGTCTTATTAGCCGCATATACTACATTAAAGCTGGCCAACTCAACCTGCTCCAATCGCTAGCTACCACAACCAATGGTTGCAGGAGGACTAAACTAGAGTCCTTTTGTGCCTTCTTGTGGAAGATGGTTGCTAAACATGCTATTCTTAACAATGTGGACAAAAAGGTAACCAAAATGGGCATTGTTGTGGATGGTAGGACAAGGTTAAGTGATGGAGATAGAGACAAAGCTTCGCTCATGGGTTCTTACTTTGGAAATGTGCTATCCATACCCTATGGAGGCAAGGAAGTAAATGAGATTGATGAAAATCCATTGAGTTATGTGGCAAATGAAGTTCATGAACTCTTGGATGGTGCAGTGAGCAAGGAACATGATGGGAATGACGAAACCAGTGACATCATGACGAGGAAGTCTTTCAGTGACGAGGCTAGACGAGACTGACGAAGGCATTCTCGGACGAACGTATCTTATATCCACGTCACTGACGAGGAAAACACAAGACATTCATTACAGCACAATTAAGTTCAGAGCGGTTATAGAGCCAACTGTATGAGCCGTTGTAACACATTAAAGTCACATTACACCAGACCAGACGTTACGAGGAGGAGCATTAAGATCTCCATAACTACTCCAACGGCTAGAAGCCATGAAGGTATGCATATAAAGCCCTCTCATTGTCAAGAACAAGGTACATACACAGATACACTAAGAGAGAACTATTATTTCTTGCATTATCCATTTTTCTGAGATTTTCTTGCATACTAACTTTGGCATCGGAGGCGTGGTGGCAGGCACCACACCGGTGACCCTTTCAAGAGGCTGCAGATTGGCTTCATCCGACCACATTGACTGACGAGTTCACGCTCCATCAGTTTGGCGCCGTCTGTGGGGACGACATTTTTCGCATTCAGTCGCGAAAAGGTAGTTTCCTGTCAAATACTTATTTCAGATGGAGTCCAATCAAGATTCCGCAGCCTTGGCGCAGCAAATTCAGGCCCTTGCAGCTACCGTCGAAGAATTGTCCAAACAAAATGAGGAAATGAAGCAGAGGCTTCAGCAGGAAGAGAATCGGTCCAAGGGAAATCGAGATGACGAAGGGGATAGCCATAGAAGAATCGACCACCGAAGGCCTACCACTCCAACCGAGCAGAACTCGGATCTACTCCAGGAGATGAGGAAGGAGATGGACGAGCTTAGGAACGCCATCAAAGAAAAAACTGAACGGAGTGTGGACCGACTGGTGAGGGCAACAAATTCGCCATTCACTGTAGCCGTCCTCGACTGTCCAGTGCCGTCAAAATTTCGGCTACCCCAACTTGAACCCTTTGACGGGCTAAAAGATCCCCAGGATCATCTTAACACATTTAAGACGACCCTAGGACTCCAGCAGCCCCCAGACGAGATTTTGTGTTGTTCCTTCCCAACCACTTTCAAGGGAGCCACTCAGGAATGGTTCACAAAGTTGCCCACATCGTCCATCGACACCTTCGAACAGTTGAGCAATGCCTTCCTGCGTCACTTCATTGGAGGACAACGACCAAAGAGAACCGCAGATCACTTACTCACCATCAGGCAGGGAGAGAAGGAAACTTTGAGGTCATATGTGAAACGTTTCACCCGGGAGACACTGGAAGTAGACGAGGCTGATGACAAGGTGCAGCTAACGACCTTTAAGGCGGGGTTGAGATCCAGAGAGCTCGTCTCGTCACTTGCAAAAAATCCCCCGAAAACGATGGCTGAAATGCTCCTCAAAGCACAGAAGTACATGAACGCAGAAGACGCACTGGCCGCCATCAGGGACATTGAGAGGCCAGGAGACAAGGGTAGAAAGGAAGACGACCGTAGGGGGCAAAAGCGCGAGCGTCCAGATCGCCGAATCAGTGACGGAATCAGAAGAAAAGATGATAAGAATCCTCGAACGGTAAAATTTACTCCTCTTGTTATGCCTGTTGATAAAATCCTAACGCAGATTAAGGACGAGCATTACCTAAAGTGGCCGCGGCCTTTACACTCGTCTCCCAACGTCCGTGATAAGAACAAGTACTGCCGGTTCCACAAAGACCATGGCCATTACACCGAGGACTGTCGGGACCTCAAAGAGCAGGTAGAGGAGCTGATACGAAAGGGGAAGTTGCAGAAATTTGTAAAGAAGGGTGAGTATAGTAGATTTCGGGAAGGGAACAAAGGCCAGCCTGAGGCTTCGTCAAGAGGGAATGACCGTCAGTCCCAACCTCCTCAAAATGTGGTCGGGGAAATACAGACGATCACAGGGGGACCCGTCACTGGAGGTTCGTTCAGGTCCCTTCAAAAAGCATGCCAACGTCAGGTGAACAGCGTCCATACGACTCCCCCGTCGAAGCAGAGACGAACCGATCAAGACATGACTTTCAATGAAAACGACGCAAGGGGAGTGAAGCAGCCTCACAATGACCCCCTGCTCATAATGCTTACCATAGAAGGGTTCAACACCAAAAGGATCCTCGTGGACAATGGTAGCTCTGCTGACATCATTTACTTCCCTGCATTTCAACAATTGAAGCTAGACCCCAGAAGGCTACGTCCTTTTGATTCCCCCCTCGTCAGTTTCAGTGGTGACAGGGTCTACCCCAAGGGCATAGTAACGTTGACAGTGACAGTGGGAACATACCCGAAGCAACTGACCCGTCAGCTGGACTTCTTGGTGGTGGATTGCCCCTTCTCCTACAACGTCATCATTGGAAGACCTGCCCTCAATAAGTGGAAGGCATCCACATCTACCTACTGCTTAAAGATGAAGTTCCCTGTGGAGAACGGGGTTGGTGAAGTTAAGGGAGACCAAGTCTTAGCTCGAGAATGCTACCAGGCCGTGTTAGCCGCAAAGGAAAACCACACCTGGATCATTGAAGAGAAGGAGGAAGAAAAGGTGGAGGCTCTAGAAACAGTGCAACTAACTGAGGAAGAAACAACGAAAACAACCAGGATAGGGACGACTTTAAGCCCCGAGATGAGAACAAAGCTCGTCCAGTTTCTTAAGCAAAACCTGGACGTCTTCGCTTGGAGCCATGACGACATGCCGGGTATTTCCCCGGAAATCATCCAACACAGGTTGAATGCAGACCCAGAGAAGAAGCCCGTCAAGCAGAGACGAAGAGTCTTCGCACCAGAAAGAGATCAGGCAGTCGCTGACGAAGTGAAGAAGCTCTTGACTGCAGGTTTCATCAGGGAAGTGTACTATCCAGACTGGCTGGCCAATACTGTTCTGGTAAAGAAAGCAAATGGGAAGTGGAGGATGTGCGTAGATTTCACAGACCTGAACAGGGCCTGCCCGAAGGATAGTTTCCCCATTCCAAGAATAGACCAGCTCGTAGACTCTACAGCCGGGCACAAGCTATTGACGTTCATAGATGCTTTCTCAGGATATAACCAGATAAAAATGGCTGACGAGGATGAGGAGAAAACGGCCTTCATCACCAGCCAAGGCCTCTATTGCTATAAGGTAATGCCTTTCGGATTAAAAAAAGCAGGCGCTACTTATCAGAGATTAGTGAACAGAATGTTCAGCAGGCAGATAGGTAGGAATATGGAGGTCTACGTGGATGACATGCTCGTCAAGAGCAAGGAAGAGCTTACCCATTTGGACGACCTCAGGGAAACATTCGCCACTCTCAAACAATACCAAATGAAGCTGAATCCAAGTAAGTGTGTGTTTGGTGTAGCCTCAGGGAAGTTCCTGGGATTCATGGTATCCCAGAGAGGAATAGAAGCAAATCCGGAGAAGGTTCAGGCCATAATCAACATGGCGTCAAGGAGGTCCAAAAGCTCACGGGACGGATCGCCGCCCTCAACAGATTCGTCTCTAGAGCAACGGATAAATGCCTCCCCTTCTTCAAGACCCTGAAGCAGGCCTTCGCCTGGACCGACGAATGTGAAGCAGCTTTCCAAGAGCTCAAACGCTACTTGAGCAATCCACCTCTCCTAAGCCCGTCAAAGGAAGGTGAGAACTTGTATCTGTACCTAGCTGTTTCGTCTACAGCCGTCAGCGCAGCCCTGATCCGAGAAGAAAACAGAATACAACTCCCAGTTTATTATATCAGCCAAGCCTTCCAGGGGGCTGAGTCCAGGTACCCAAAAATCGAAAAAATCACGTTCGCGTTGATAATTGCCTCACGCAAGCTCAGGCAGTATTTCCAGGCAAATCCGATCTGGGTAATGACGGACCAACCTATCAAGAAGTCCATGAGCAAACCCGAGCCAGCAGGGAGAATGGTCCAATGGGCGATTGAACTTAGCCAATTCGATATAGAGTACCATCCCAGGGCAGCCATTAAAGCACAGGCTCTGGCAGACTTTATCGCTGAGTTCACCCTTCCGGACGAACAAAACCTTGCCAGTAAGGGCAAGCCTTGGGTAATACAGACCGACGGTTCGTCGGCCCAAAAGCGGGGAGGAGTAGGGGTCGTCATAACCACCCCTGACGGAGAAGTATTGAGGTATGGAGTTCAGCTGAAATTCCTGGCGACCAACAATGAAGCCGAGTATGAAGGGATTCTGACGGGGTTGAGGCTAGGGAAAGTGTTTGGAGCCAAGACCCTGTTAGTCCAGAACGACTCAAAGCTAGTAATTGGGCAGATCAAGGGAGAATACGAAGCAAAGGAAGAAAGAATGCAGAAGTACCTCAGGTTGACGAAGCACTTGACTCAGGAATTCGAAGGGGTAGAGTTCGTCCAAATTCCCCGGAGCCAGAATATGGCAGCAGACGAAGTATCGAAGATAGCCTCGTCAGAAGGAACGGGGTCGAATGCAGACTTGATGATGGAAGTACAGAAGAACCCCAGCATAGAAGAAGTTCCAACCTTTGCAATCCAGAACACAAGTAGCTGGATGACGCCCATTGTATCTTTCCTTCGGGATGGACACCTCCCTCAAGACACAAATGAAGCCAGGAAGATCAAGAAGAGGTCTGCCAGATTCACAATTCTTAATGACACTTTGTACAAGAGGGGCTTCTCCATGCCCTACTTAAGGTGTGTGAACGAAGAAGACGCTGAGTACATCCTAAGAGAGGTCCATGAAGGAATCTGCGGAGATCACGCAGGCCCTAGATCATTGGTAGGCAAAATTATGCGAACAGGTTATTTCTGGCCTACTATGCAGGTGGACGCAATGGAGTTCGTTAAGAAGTGTGACAAGTGCCAGCGATTCGGGAATATTCAACGACTGCCAGCCGAAAGACTGACGACGATAGCGTCCCCTTGGCCATTCGCACAGTGGGGAATTGACATCGTTGGCCCATTACCCTTGGGCAAAGGCCAGGTAAAATTCTTACTCGTCGCTATAGATTACTTCACAAAATGGGTTGAGGCAGAGCCATTGGCAACTATCACTGAAGCAAAGATCCGGAGCTTCGTATGGAAGAACATAGTCTGCAGGTTCGGGATTCCAAGGACGATCATATCAGACAACGGGCGACAGTTCGACTGCCAAGGCTTCAAGGACTTCTGCTCTGGCCTGGGCATCAAGAACCATTTCTCATCGCCAGGCCACCCTCAAGCAAATGGACAGACAGAAGTGACGAACCAGACTCTACTCAAAATCATAAAGACGAAACTAGATGATGCGAAGGGTTCTTGGCCAGACGAACTACCCAACGTCTTGTGGGCATACAGAACAACAGCAAGAACCCCGACGGGAGAGACCCCGTTCAGACTTACTTACGGGACTGAAGCAGTGATCCCGGTCGAGGTCGGAGTAACCAGCACCAGGCGAGAGATGTTCAGCGAGGAAGACAATGACGATCGCCTACGAGTCAACCTGGACTGCCTAGACGAAGTCAGAGATAAAGCCTGCAGCAGGATGACAGATTACAAGAAAAAGATGACAGAGTATTACAATAAAAGGGTGAAACTCCGACGACTCAACATCGGCGACCTCGTCCTGCGTGAAGTAACTCTGGCGACCAAAGATCCAACTCAAGGGAAACTTGGCCCCACATGGGAAGGACCGTACCGGGTTGTTCATTACTCTAGACAGGGAAGCTACCACCTTGAAACTCTGGACGGACAAAGACTCCCGAGGCCATGGAACATTGAACACTTAAAGAAGTACCATCAATAGACGTAACAATCAAATGTACTTGTTATCAAAATCAATAAAGAATCCATTCAGCTGATATTATTCTATGAGCAGGTCTATGCAACCGAAGGTAACTGACGAAGGCAATATCCCTAACAAGGGTGTAAGCCACAAAAAGCCAAAAAATGGCTAAGTAACAAGATTCCGCCTTGACGGATGTAAGTTACTGACGAAGGCAATATCCCTAACAAGGGTGTAAGCCAAAAAATGGCTAAGTAACAAAATTCCGCCGTGACGGATGTAAGTTACTGACGGAGGTATCACGACGAAGGTATATAAGAAAAAAAAAAAAAAAAAATGGCCAAGTATCACGACGAAGGTAATTACTTCAAAAAAACAGGTAAGTCATATTAAATTAAAGCCTGGAATAGACTGAGTCATCATTGTCTTTTACAACTAAAAGCCCATAAGGCTAAAAATCTTTCCTGTTGTTCCCAAAATAGACAGAAGGTAAAATTGTTCAGAAATTAGATTTACATAACTGCCCAAAACATGAAGGGCATCCAAAAAAAAAAAAAAAACTTTCTAAGTGTCAGGCTCGTGTAGAGGCATCGTCATCAGGAGCATCCTCATGGGCATCACCACCAGCAGGAACCTCTCCAAGAGCATCAGTTTGAACAGCAGAAGATGGGGCGGCCTCGTCAGCGGCCATCTCTTGATCCACCTCTTCTAGGTCCAGATTGTCCATGTTTACTCCGGAAGGATGCTTGGCGAGGTATCTTCTAAGGAGCTCGAAACCTTTGAAGTACCAGCTGAACAGGACGGTCTGGTACTCGTCCGTAGTCTGGAAAGCCTCTACAGACCTCGCAGCAATAGTCTTCAGACTTTCTTTAGCATTCAAAAGATGTTCGTCCTTCTCCGAAGTCAGCTGACGCTCAGCCCTCAGGTCGTTGTTCAAAATTTTGACCTTCTCCTTTAAAGAGGTGGCCGCGTCCATAGACTCAACAAGGTTCTTCTTCAGCTCCGAGTTCTCCTTCTCCAAAGCCTCCATCCTAGAGGTCAAGGATGCCACCCTAGCCTCTTGTGTAAGATGCTCAGAGGTAATGTGAATGCTTTCCCCCAACACCTGGAAAGGAATGTGAGGACGTTTTTTTTTTTTTAAAAAAAAAAAAAAAAAAAAAAAAAAAAAAAATCTTTTTGACAGTACAGAGAACACTCTACCTGGACGAGTTTCTGAATATGACGAAAGGCGACCTCATTGAAAGGCACACCTGAGAAGACCTTAAGATCATCCGCCGTCAACACCTCGTGGGCCCTGTCCACGGCCAATCTCTCGTCATCCCATATTGTGGACGACCGTGAATCAGCTTTCTCCTTTCCTGATGTTCGCTGCTTCTTCGAGGCCGGAGTAGGGATCTCCTCAATCGAAGTAGCCGGAGAAGCCGTCCTCGTCGGTTCAGTGACGGAGACTATGGCGTTGACAGGGACATTTGGGCTGGCAGGAGTAGCCATCCCCTCGACATGCACTGCTCTCTTCCCAATGATGGATAGTGGCTCGTCCTTCTTATCTCTCATCTTCGCGTACATGTCCTTTTTAAACTTGGTCGTCATTTCTGCAAGAAGGAAATGGTTAGGAAAAAGTCCACATATGCATAAAGGAAGCAGAGCTTGACGAGGTTAGTACTTACTTTTCTTGCCTTCAATACCAATGGAACGAAGAACGTAAGGAGACGGATCTGGCCCGAGGTGATAAAAAGCCAAGGTACGTGGGTTTACCAGGTCGTCCCAGCTCTCTATCGTCTGGGCGTATCTAATGGCGGTCTCAACGCGCTCTTTATGCTTGCTCTTGAGCTTAGGCCGTCTCTTAACTGCACACAGCAAGGGGCAAAGGGGTCAGCAACATCACATAGCAGAAAACATCAAAACTGAAAACGACGAATAGAAATACTGACGCACCTAAAGCCGGGGTTCCCCACCGACGATGCAACCTTGGTATATCACCCCAATCCGTGCTGGATTGAGTCTCAAAATCGTCCCCCGACACAAAGAAAAACCTGGATTTCCAGTACCTGAAGGACGAAGGCAAACCCCTGACGATCCTAGTATTCCTCGCCCAGGGAACTAACTCATAATACCCATACTCCTTGGACTCTTTCAAACGATATAGATATGTGAGTTCGTCTATCCTGATCATATCTCCATTAGCAGCCAACCATATCTCCATACAGTTCACCACTATTCTCCACGAATTGGGGATGAGCTGCCCAGGAGCAATGCCAAAACGATCCAAAAGTTCCATCAGGAACGGATGGACGGGGAATCTAAGCCCGCAGGTAAAGGCTGACTCATAAAAACACACCTCACCCGGAAAGAAGTGGCAGGCCCTATCCTCGTCACTAGGTAGACGAACGCGCACCCTTTCTGGAAATTGAAACCTATCCTTAAATCTAGCCACACTATCCGCGTCCAAACCACACGCCTCCCCGAGGGCGTGAAAAACCCTAACCTCTCGAGGGGAAGAGACGACTGAACCTCCCTCCGCTGGATCACCGTTCGACGATAATCCAGTCTCAAGGTCGCTAGACCTAACTTCAGACATCGTTTCTCCCTCTCTCACTAGACCCTCGAACCAATCAACCGATTGACGAAGCAAAGGCAATAGATCAGCCAATGCAACGCCCAAACAGTTACCCTCAAAAACAAAATTTTCTAAGTGTGGGAAATTCCCCAAAGACCCTCCTAATCGCGCAAATAGGAAGGAAATTGAGGGGCAGTCTATCCTAACTTCAGAGCTACGGACCATGGAAATGCAAAAACGCAAGAAGAAAATGACACTTGCTAAAAACCCAAAAAGAAAACAAATCGAGTATATAAAAGGAAGAAAAAGAAGAGTAAATCAGAAACCACAGCAAGGCAGAAAAGAAAAGGAAAACTTGAAAAGGAAAAAGAAAAACGTACCTTAAAGCAACGGCGGAGAACACCAACGCACGGCGCACCGGTCTGAAGAAGAATGGCAGAACGGAGCTCACCAAGGGACACTCAGCAAAAGTTTTTGTTTGAGAAATGAAAAGATGCAAAGTGGAGAAATTTTAACCCAAAAACTAAGGCAACTGAAAAACGACGGGAAACCCAAGGGTCACAAGAATAACCCCACCAATCCACACACAACACGTGGCAACCACGCAGAGAACGCCATCACTACGCAGTTAATACGGCACGGAAGCCCAACAGGCACTTTTGGCCCAGGAGACTTTTTATCTTCCACGGCCAACATAACATGTCATGACGACCATGGAATCCGGGGGCAACTGATGGGAATGACGAAACCAGTGACATCATGACGAGGAAGTCTTTTAGTGACGAGGCTAGACGAGACTGACGAAGGCATTCTCGGACGAATGTATCTTCTATCCACGTCACTGACGAGGAAAACACAAGACATTCATTACAGCACAATTAAGTTCAGAGCGGTTATAGAGCCAACTGTATGAGCCGTTGTAACATATTAAAGTCATATTACACCAGACCAGACGTTACGAGGAGGAGCATTAAGATCTCCATAATTACTCCAACGGCTAGAAGCCATGAAGGTATGCATATAAAGCCCTCTCATTGTCAAGAACAAGGTACATACACAGATACACTAAGAGAGAACTATTATTTCTTGCATTATCCATTTTTCTGAGATTTTATTGCATACTAACTTTGGCATCGGAGGCGTGGTGGCAGGCACCACACCGGTGACCCTTTCAAGAGGCTGCAGATTGGCTTCATCTGACCACATTGACTGACGAGTTCACGCTCCATCAGAACATTTCTTGGGACTCATAGATTGGGTGGAGTCTCATCGTCCAGTGCCAGGTTTGGCTAAGATATATTGTAGTGGGAGTGAAGATGGACCAGCTTTTGTGGTATCATCAGGGCAAAGGTTCCCGGAGTCAAAGGTGGATTTTGGATGGGGTAAGCCATTATTTGGGTCATACCATTTTCCATGGGGAGGTGACTCAGGTTATGTGATGCCAATGCCAAGTCCAAGTTGCAACGGTGACTGGGTTGTGTACATGCACCTCTTGAAAGGTCAGGTGGAGTTGATAGAGACTGAAGCTGCTCATCTCTTTAGACCCTTGACATTTGATTATCTCCAACATACCAACAAAGAATAATTTGTCGTGCTTTGTTCAATTTGGACGGCTTTAAATGGTGGAGCTGGAACCTTGGAAGTCATATGCGTACTTATGTAACTAAATACCTAGTGGGAGTGGACAATAGTTCGCTTCGCAACCTTTATCTTTTACTTTGTTGTATTATATTATGATGGTAATCTTTATCTACTGTTTGTAATTACCTTTTTATTTTTATTTTTATTCAATGTACCAACCCACCATCTCTTTATCATTAATGATATTAATTGACTACTCTCTCAACTCTTTCAATTCTTCTTCTTTTTCTTTATTTATTTATTTATTTTTTTTAGAAAGTTTCAATTTATGGCGTCCGCTCCTGATGATAGTTCTTTATCATCAGACCAAGACACCAATCAGTTTTTGGTGTAGGCGGAAATTGAACCCCAGATCTCTTATACAACTATCAAAGACTTTACCAGTTGAGCTAACTAGAACTCACCTTTTTCTTTATTTATTAATTTTACATTCATAAATGAAATTTCGATGCGCCTTCCATTGTCTACCGTCTACTACAAGCAAAAATGATAACAGCTGCTGTGGTTATATGATTTATATAGCCACGTTTTTAAGGTGCAATTTTTGTGCTATACACATGTATTATGACATATAAAGAGCATTATGATTCATTAAAATAATAGGAATTAGGAATATTACAAATAAAGAGTAATGCTATTGAAACTACAAATTTTACTAAATAAATCTTATATATCATTGTATCATCAATTATAAAAATAGCTATTCAAACATTAATTCATTTATTATATGTTGTTTAAGTGACACTATTATATTTTTGTCATATCAATTTATAAGTATTATGTAGTTAAAATTTATAATAATTTTAACTATTTTCCTAAATACGTAATTATTAATGCTTGTTTTTCAAAATCAAAATCTCGTGTTATATAGCCCATAAAAATCTATCTCGTGTAATAGATGAGTCTTTTTCTATTGTTTTTTTAATAAAAAACTTATGTACTTTTTGATTCCTTTTCCATTGTCTATATATATTGTAGGGACCGGTTTTGGGCACTTCTACGGGTTGAGAGAGTGGACCCAAGCCCAGCTAACCTTGCAATGAATTTATAGAGAATGGGTTCAAGAACTAGGCCCTAGCGAGGAATGCAACGACCATGCATGGATGCTTGTAGGTATGATAACTTAAGCGTGGATTGGGATGCACAATAATGCTCCTCGGACTAGCCTTTCAGAGCTTGGAGTTCTTATTATTTCTTTGAAGAATGGTTACAAGGTTTGAGAGAATACAAGTCGCTACAGTACTTCCTAATTCTGGTTTCTCCGTCCGTCCCCCCTTCAAGAGGGACTTCTTACATTATATACATCTCTCTCAGTTGATCCTAGCCCTACATTTGTTGATCAGCCAGGCCACCACTTGAGAGCCTGTCCCATCAGCCGCATTCCCATCCCTCCTGTGGGTTGCAGCGCCCAAGACAGCACTGTTCAGGGGTCCTATCCTCATTAATGCGGCCAGGGCGTTAGTTGAGGGCATTAAATGTGGAGGTGACAGTTCATCTGGGACTTGCTCCTCCACCATGCTTCCTTCGCTGGTGCTTGGTACTTGCTTTTTGCTCCTTGGATGCTCAGGGAGACTCCCCTTGATGGTGTGCTGCTTGTCCACTTTCTGATCTCGGACGTCCGAGGAAGTAATCATCCTCGGCACTGTTTCCTGGGCAACTGGGCTTTACACTTTCGTCCTCGGACCTTGGACGCATCCTCGGCGTGGGCCTGGTTCGAAGTGGGCCGGGGTTGCCTGGCTCTTTCTGGCCCCACATATATATATATATATATATATATATATATATATATATATATATATATAGAGGCAGGATAAAAAAGAACCCCTTCTCAGCTTATTTCAAGTTTCTATACGAAGGAACCATCACTATCATTGGCATGAACGTGTGCCACGGTAACAAATGCCGTTCGGTTAATGTATGCCGTACATATAAGGGAATAGTTTATTAATTTTGTTTTGCTTTTTCACAAGACATAAATGACTTTTATGGGAACAAAAGAAAAGCATCTGACATCTGACATTTTTTCAAAAAGACTAAACTACGCTTCACTCATTTCTCCTCCTCCTCCTCGTCGAAAGTAGAAACACAAGTTACACAACTCAAACAAGTTAATTGAAAACTACACTCTACCACCAAACAACTCCTTACAAAAATTACAACTCATACAAATTTCAGATGTTACTAGAATAAAACCAGAACATAATAATCAATAAAAAAAAATATTATGACTTAAATATTTTTTTAAAAGAAATCGATATGGGTTTTAAATAGTTGTGAATCTCGGCGACGGAACAGTTCAAAGCTGAACAACTGTTTGTTGCCGACGACGGGAGGGGCCTTGAAATGGGTGCGTCGGCTAGACGTGGCTCATGATCGGGTGTTCCTTGAAGCCATCCCCATTTCGTGCTTGAGTTCTCTTTGATTTCAGTGGTCTCTGTTTGTTGAGGGAATGAAAGAAAGAAAAAAAACAGAGAAAGAGATGGGATCTGAGAGAAAATGAAGGAAAGAAAGAAAGAAAGAAAATGCAGTGAAACTGAAAGAGAAGAAACACTACCATTGAAGACCAAGACTTTCCTCCCTCACACTATCCTCGGTTGTAGTTATAGCAGTGTAGCAGTTGAAAGGAAGACAAAATTTCTGAAACAAACTTCTACCTGTTGTCCGTACATGGATACGTGGTAAAAAAAAGAGCCACACAACAATTTTTTTATTTTTTTATTTCATAAAGGCCTACACAGTAAATAACTTTTTGACTATGGTTCCTATGCTCCTTGCTACACACAATTATCTAAGTTTAATGATTAAATAATGCTACCAATGCAATTTTTTATAAGTATTTGTGAAATTATTTAAGTATTTATATCACATTTAATTATTTTAACCATAATAAAATTTATTGTGAAATTTATTATAAGTATTTGTGAAAAACTAAATTTATTGTGAAATTTATATTAACTATCAATTGTGTCTATTATTCATGTTATTTTTATTCTGCCACGTGACATTATTTTATTGGACAAACTAAACACATGTAACATTATTTTGTGGCACTTAGTGGAAAAGTATAAATAAAGAGGCTACTTATGCAAACAATATACACCTTCAAGAGGTAAAATCAAAATTCTAAAATTTTAAGATGTAAAATCCAAAAACACCCAAACATTAAGGTTGTAGTTTACACTTTAGCCTATCTTGATATCAAAATTAGTTTGATTTTTTTTAGGGTAAATTGAAAATTATACTCCTAAATTTTGAGAGTATTTAGATTTTGCACTCTGATGTTTCGGAATTTAGATTTAACTTCCAAAAGTTTAGAGGTGTTTGGATTTTACACCCTCAAATTTAGAAACTTCGGGGTGTAAAATCCAAATACCCCAAAACTTTAGAAAGTAAAATTCAAACACCCCTAAAATTTAAGAGGTAAAATCCAAATTTTGAAACGTTGGGGTGTAAAATTCAAACACCCCAAAACTTTAGGAGTATAATTTGCAATTTACCCCCTTTTTTTTATATATATATCAATTGTGTGTTTGGATTTTGCTTTAAACAAACTTTCTTTTTTCTTTATGCAAATAATCTAACTTAAAATTTTTTGAAAATAAACTAACTTTTAGCTTTTTATCACATATTAAAGAAAAATAAAGATCACATCAATAACATCTTTAAATTTCAAGTTTTTATTGAGTATGAATTTTGACAAATACACATTTGCATTACATTTTCTTCTTACAACATCTATGCTTGTAACATTTCAAGATGATATGAGATCAATAAGTATCACGACAATAAATTCTTGTTTCTTGCAACAATGACCAATTCATTTTGAGTCCACAATTTCTATTTGTATATGTGATGGCACGAGCTTGAGTCATTGCATTTTTTTTTCTAGTCCTGTACTGCTAGCCTTATCAAAGTAAGTATGTGAGAGGCCCCACCCTCAGTCCATCAACTTTTTATTGGGACAAACCTGCGTGAATTGGTGGGGTTGTGTTGGTGCCCTGCTATATTTCCCCATAGATTTAGGGTTTTACATGGAGTCGACATTTATTTTATTTAAATAGTAAAAATAATAAAATCCAAAATGAAAGAAATAAAAAATATTTTATTGATTAGTTGTGGGTTATAGGTGTTAGAGATTTTGTGTCCTAAGAAAATAAAACATAAATAGTAATTTTTAAAATTATTTTAAGTTTAAAAATTGTACCTCACTATTTTGTGTTTCAAATGTCGTGAGAAGATAGGTTTGCTTTGGATTGAAAAAGTGTCATGATACAAGATATGATATGGGACATTAGATTTCAATTTTAGTGAAACACTATTATTTCTATGGCAAAATTTTCTATTTTTTCAAGAATGCATGATATTTATTGGCATAATATTGTCAAAATGATAATATAACACCAACAAAAGTAAAAAGTTGGCAAACATCATATTGGTGATTTTTTAAGCAAAAGACCTAACATTTCAAATAAAATATTGGGTTCAATCCCATATCTATTGAAGTACAATTTTTCATTTTCTTTGCACCATTTAAGGAAGTTGAGTTTTCCTTCTCCTTCTTTGGACATGTAGAGATGTTATAGTCAACATGCTTACAAAACCCACAAGTTCTCTTTTGCTTTCCCAATTCTTTTCCATCTTTCATTCTTTTTTGCTTTGGGCAACCTTTCGTCTTTGAGAGCGGAGGACAACAAACAAAATAATCTCCATCAATTGCATCATTAGCATTAGCATCAACCATATTTTCCTTGTCCACTAAATTTTCATCATTCAACACTATCAATTCTTTTCCACCTAATGATGTTTCGCAACACTAACGTGATGTAAGATACAAAGATGGAATATGGTAACAATCTTTGTGAATGAATACACTAAGTGTGTGACGACAAAGTATACCCCAAAATTCAAAATTCTTGCAAATACAACTAGTCATCTCACCATCCCATAAGACCAAGTGCTTTTGACTAGTTTTTTCTTCATAATATTGCAACATAAATTCAATACCGTTTTCTTGAAGCACCAAATTTTGAAAGCATAGGGTGTCAACACACTATGTGCTTGTTCTTCTATCAGTGACAATGTTCTTAAAGAAGAACCTGTATATTTCTCCAACATTGTATCATATGATTGTGTTTGCTCAATATCTTCAATGGCAAGGTCAACCTAAAATTACAAATTGTAAATAATTTAAAGACACATAAAGACTACAAATATTAACAAAAAAAAAAAAAAAAAAAAAAGAAATTCTACAATAAAAGAGAGCAACAATAAATAATACTTACTTGTTCAATAAATTGGGTCAAGTTTATGTGGGAACTAACAAACCGTTTGATAAATGCATTTATACTTTTGGATCTTTTGGTTGTTGTCATTCCCCTAAAAAAATAGCCACGAAGGTAACATGGTACCCAAAAGTGCTTGATTTGATATAAACCACTTACATGCTTGTTAGTAAGCATGTCATATTTTGCCATAACTCAAGACCATTGATGCTCAAATTCTTCACATGAGTCTAACTTATATAGCTTATAGATATCTGTGCACCAATTTGAATATGACTATAAAGAATTGCCGTAAACCAACCACTAAATTTAGCAGTAATGTGCCATATACAAAAAACATGTTTTGTGGATGACAATTCTTTTGATATTGCCTCTGTAATCTATGAATCTTGGTCTATTAAAATTGTCTTAGGTGACTTCCTCATTAAATTTGCAAAAGTCTATTAATCAAATACAAAGTTATTAGCACATGAAAAAATATAGAAGGATATATACTATTAAACTACTAATTAATCAAATAAAATCGAAAAATAATTGCACAACCTTACAAGATAATTAAATAATTTACGTACCTTCATTAACCATTGAAATGCACTAGTTGTTTCATTTTGAAGAAGTGCACAACCAAAGAGAATTGTCTTTCCATGATTATTGATACCAACAAAAATACCAAAAGGTATGTCATATGCATTTACTTTGTAAGTAGTATCAAAGACAACCACATCTTCATATTTTTGGTACCAATCAAAACAAGGAGTAGGCGCCCAAAAAATATGCTCCAACCTACTCTCTTCATCAGTTGTATATGCATATTGAAACTTAGAATTCTTTTCCTTAGCAACTTTGCACAATTGTAGGAGACCCATACCATCATTCATTGCATACATTCTTCTCATTTTCACATAAAGGTTATGAATATCTCTTTTAAAAAATGGAAGATCTCCATGCTTCACACATTTCTCAAGCTCCATAACACGTATTATTTGCCTAACTGAAAGTCCACCCTTTTTCAATAAGAGAAATCTTTACCTTCTTTAGTGATAACTCGATTGGCCGGAAGAAATCTCACTTCCGAAGGGGACAGCAATTCATGATTGTGATCTATAACAAACTTAGTGACATGCCATTCTTGTGAAAAATGTCAAATGACTTTCGCAATGTGATTCTTAAATGAGCTTTGCATCCATATCTTGTAGATATCCTATTTCGTTACTCCTTAGATGAATCCACTCTTTTTAAATGTTGTCTACCTTCTCGGTGACAAAAGAAATTACGTCTTACATTTTCTCCATTTTTTGTGACAAAACGACCTTTTCGAATTATAAAATCATATCGATTTGCATAATTTTTATTGAAAATGAAAGCCTCTTCTTCACTAAGAAAACATTGACCAACAAAAGGTTCAAACTCATTTTCTATTGAATTAATATCTTCATTTTCTTCAATAACTCCTATTTCTTCCATTGGATATTCATTCCAAACCACTATTTCCTCCCCACAAATGTCATTATTTTCTCCATCATTTGAAAGCTCATTTAAGTCAACATAATTCCTTGAAACACTTTGATAAATCTCACTTGCAATTACAGTATCATTCATTTGTTCTATGTTGTAACAAGGATTAAAAAAAAAAAAGGCGAAAATGCACTTTTGGTCCCTACATTTTGGGCCAATTTTCGATTTGGTCCCTAAATTGATTTTGCTCCTAGGTCAGTCATTGATTTTAGAAAATCGATTCTATTTTAGTCCCTGCCGTCAACCCAGTAACAAAAAATTCAGACGTGGCAAACGGAATGCATTGTCGGCATGTTAGATGCTGACATGGCTAATAAAATAATAATAAAATATTTTATTTAACATTTTTTAATGCCAGATCAACATTTTTTGAATTAAAAAAAGCCACGTCAGTAAATAAAAATAATTTTTATATTTCAATTTTAGTTTAATTAAAAATAAATAAATAATGAAAATAAAAAATTATTTTTCAGTTTTAAAGATTGAGAAAAAAAAAAATATAGCAACTTTCTCAAATATTGTTGAACTTTCTTGACAAATAAACACATCACAAAATTTAAATATATAAATTTTTAGTCACAAAATTAAAATTTCAAAAAAAAAAAAAAAAAACATTTGAAAACCCCCACAGACCCAAAACAAAATCCAAAGATTCATAACTCTTTCAAGCTCTCTCTCTCTCTTCAAAAGCAAGTTCAGATCTCTTTCTCTAACTCACTCTCTTTCTTTTTCTCTCTTACTAATGGTGGTGGTGGAGTCATCCCACGATGAGGAGAGGAATGAGTAGCGGTGGACGGATCGAGTTGTAGTTGATGGATGGACCTGATCAGTTTGCATTGGAGGGAGCCGATTGGGTTGGAGGTTGGGTGAAGAAAGAGATCGTAGATCTGGGTTTGCTTACCCAAACATAAATCTCTAATGCTCTATTTCTTATATCAAAATCTCCCTCTCTCTTTCAACTTTCTAAAGCTCTAAAGCTCTAAAGTCTCTCTCTCAGATCGTGGATTTGGGATCAAAGCTCTAAAGATCAAAATCTTCCTTGGGTGAACCTAGCGCCGAGTTTGGCGTAGGAATTGAGCTTAACGTCGAGATCGCCTTCGATCTTCCGAGCCTCTCTTCTCAGTTCCTCCCAACCCAATTCCTGTAACTCCAGATTCTGATCCGTCATTCAGATCTCCAATTCGGATCCTTCTCTTTCTTGTTCTTTTTTTGATCGGACGGTGAATATTGGTTCAGTTATTACAGTTGAAAAAACTGTTGGCTATGTTTTTCTACACTGAATTTGATTTTTGGTTCTCAGAGAGAGAGATAGACAGTAATAGAGTTTAGAGCTCAATGTGTTGGATCTACTGAAACTGTGGGACCCAATCAATAGGATTCAATTGGGAAGTAGCTTCAGATCGGTGATCATTGGTTGGGTTTGTTGTTGGTTTGGGCTTTGGATTGCAAGGTATTTTCTGGGTTTCGATGAGGCGATTGACCAAAAAAGTTGAGCGCAACAATGTCGGGCTACTGCGGTGTTTATTTTAAATTTATGGGTTTGTTTTTTTCATGTGGATTTTATTATTTTTCTGGGTTTATGGGTTTGATTTGTTGGAGGATTCGGTGGAGGATAGGGATTTTGAATGAATTTTTGCATGTTTATTTGCTGAGAAAATGTAATAAAAGAAAAGAAAATATTGATTATTTTAATTTTCTAGGCAATCTTCATGTTCTTTCCTGAAGAACATGAAGAACATGTTACTTTGTTCTTCTGAAAATAATGAAAAGAAAAAAGAAAAAAAATTTAATTACTCTTTTTAACTAGATTGTATTTTATTTTATTTTTATTTTTTTACAATTAAAATAAAAATTGAGAAATTAATTTTTTTTTGCTTTTATTTTTAATTAATTTATTTGCTGATATGGCTTTTTAAAATATTTTTTTAATGACCACGTCAGCTCTATAATTAGCCATGTCAGCATTTAACATGCCAACAATGCATTCCGTCTGCCATGTCTGATTTTTCTGTTATTGGGTTGACGGCAGGAACCAAAATAGAATTGGTTTTCTAAAATCAAGGACTGACCTAAGAGCAAAATCAATTTAGGGACCAAATCGAGAATTGGCCCAAAATGTAGGGACCAAAAGTGCATTTTCGCCAAAAAAAAATGAACATCATATTCAATTTCGTTCGACCATTACAACCTGAAGTATAATTATAGGGGAAAAAAAAATACTTGCGTTTGTGCCTTAGCAAGACTCATGAGAAGCTAGGGAAGTTATTTTATGAGACCCGTATCAGGCACAGATTCCTTTATTTTGGGACCTAGAGCAAGTTATAGTTTTTATTAAATATTTTGTTGTTGAGTTTTATTAATGGTGTCCTTAGGACATTTGTTAATGAATAATTTTAGGAAAATTTTGATATCATTTTCATGGAAAATATAAAAAATTGAAGAAAAGAAAAACAATTGCTTTTTTTCTTTTCGCGTAAAAAGTTGCTAAAGATATTTTCTAAAATAATGTTCTTAGGGTATCTGTTAATTTTTTCTTTATTTGTTATATAAATTTTTTAATATCATAATGTATTTTTTCATTAAAATTCATTCTTCTTGCATGTTGAGATTCAAAACTACTAATAATTATTAATCTAGTAATCTATATATATCTCTCTCTCTCTTATAAAAGAAATTTTATATTCATGTACATATTTTCTAGTAAACATTTATATTTATGAAGAGGGGCTATCTATCTCTCTTTTGGTGTGATATTTTAGATGTCCCAAATGATCCTATAAAATTCTCTTCTCAAATATATGTAAAAAGATCTACAAGCTACTAAGGGTACAATACTCAATAAATAAATAATAAATTTAAGAATTTTGCACTTGATGCATATTTATTAATTTAGATTGGAACTTGATCTGATATAGTATCTGTTTGGAATCCCATAATTTTTGGTAGCTTATTAGTTAAAAATGAGGCAAAAAGATATAATATTTAATAGCTTTTACTCTAATTTTTTGTCAAAAAATATTAAAATTAGCTTATTTTCAAAAAAAATTAATTTTGTTATTTTTTTTATAAAAAGAAACTAAAACAAAAGGTAAAAAATGTTTTGCCGAATGAACATTTAGGCTTTGGTCATTGATTCAGTTAAAATTTAGATTAAAAATTGGGAATATTGATTTAACTTATGAAGAAAATATATAGAGCTAGGCCAAACCGAATCTAGGTTGTGGCCAAGAATAATTCTAGGTAGTATCACATATTTTCACTCACACTTCATCACAACTATCCCATTTGGCAGGCTATAATTGACTATCTCTCACTATTACATGAATTTACCATTGTTTTTTTACTACTCAGTCTGCCATTTAAAGCAGTTGTGATAAAGTGTGTGGTACTAAAATTATTTGTAGATCAATCCAAAACTCAAGTTTAGTCATTCCATTGAACCAAAAATGGAGTAGGCTAATTTGCTCCAAATAATGTCGTTTGTCTTTGCTAAAACTTCACGAGTTGTAATTTTGCAACCTAGAGTGAACACAATTATGAATGACACATAGTTTAGTGAAATGACATGCTGAATTGGATTTTATCATATATGTCATTTAGGTAGCAATATTTGAATTGTCCTAAATGGCACATAATTTAGTGAAATGACATGTAGGTTAGTAAATTTGTATTAATTCAATAATATATATATATATATATATGTATGTATGTATATTTTTATTGTATGCGCATTCCTTGTTCAAATGCTCTGCCAAACGTGGAAAATTTGAAGAGGAGGAAGATATTGGAGGATGCTAAATGCAAAGCGTGCCTCGCGGCCCAGGAGAATACACTCCATGCCATCTGGAATTGTGAGAAGCTTCATCACATTTGGTTCCCCTGTTTCAGCTGGATTCGAACAGAGTTTCCTCAAATTCAGGATGTTCAGGAGCTTATTCATTTGGTCGGGCAGCGGAATGATAGTCTAGAATTGTTTGCAGTAATGGCTTGGTTTATTTGGAACCATAGGAACAGATTGCATCTAAATGAGAAGGGGATGGCTTTGGACAGAATTTTCCAAGCGGTAAAGGCTTATCTCTTGAAGTTTCAGGTGAAGTTTCCAAAGGCAGTGACAAAAAAATCTAGGGGACGTATTCAGTGGAGACCTCCTCCGAGTGAGCTATACAAAACAAACTATGATGGGTCTGTTTTCACTGAATCGGGAGAGGCAAGTATTGAGGTGGTTGTTCTGAATGCAAAGGGAGAGGTAGTAGCTGCTCTTGCCGAAAAAATATCTC
Organism: Quercus aquifolioides; assembly: GCA_019022515.1. Taxonomy (NCBI): domain Eukaryota; kingdom Viridiplantae; phylum Streptophyta; class Magnoliopsida; order Fagales; family Fagaceae; genus Quercus; species Quercus aquifolioides. Next base: position 65,731,666 of record CM032333.1, read on the forward strand.
ACCCAGGTTCAGTGGAGGTGTTGGAAGCCTTAGCTGCAAGAAGGGCTGCAAAATTTATTGTTGAATTGGGTATTACGGATTCTGTATTTGAGGGTGACTCGGAGATAGTGTGTAGAGCGTTGCGGACAGCGGATTGCGGTCACTCGTCCTTTGGTCAGATTGTCAAAGACACCATGTCTATTGTGGCTTTGCTTAGAACTTTTTCTTTCTCTCATACTAGGCGGTAGGTTAATTGTGTAGCTCATGCTTTGGCTAAGAGAGCAATAGTTTCTTTTCCTTTATTAGTATGGATGAAGCATGTTCCATCTGACATACATTAGTTTGTTATTTCATATTTTCCAGATAATTAATAAAAGTGTTCGGTGTTGTTTCTAAAAAAAAAAAAAAAAACATTACGGTCACATTACCGTAATGTGAAAATTATGGTATTTTGTTTATTTTTTGTGTGCATATATAGGATTAAGATAATATAAGACTACAAAAAAGCTCACATTACCAAAATCTACATTACCTATTTATGGGAATGTTATAATTTATTTAATAGAAGAGATTGACATTTCCAATACATTTTAATTATAAATTGTCCTTATTTATATTTAACCCCTAGCCCCTTCTCTCTCATCAAATCCAAACCTAACCTCTCTCTCTCTCTCTCTCAAGATCAAACTCCATTATCTTCTCTCTGTGGTGAAGAATTGTAAGGTTAGGAGAGCTCAGTGATTACAGTAATCGATGAGAGCTCAACAATTTTCGTAGAGATTGTCCATGGGTGCATTGTAGAAGGAGGCTTAAGAGTCTGCGTCCACTTGACTCGCTCTCATCTTAGTGTTCTTCTTCTACATCTGGTTTCTCACTAAAAATGAAGGCTTTGTCTAAGAAATTCCTACACTCAGCGGCGGAGCTATGTGTAAGGTTGGGGGGCCATGCCAACCCCCCCCCCCCCCCCCCAAATTTTGAATTTTTTTAATATATATAATTATTTTAATGTTTATAAAATTTAGTCTACAAAAATAAGAGTTGGCCCCTCCAATTATTTGATTTAGTCCAATGATGCTCTTAAAAAAAAATTGGTTTAATAGTTATAGAGACATAATATTATTTTTCGCAATTCTATTTTTTTTTGTAAAATGGTACCAAACATGTTTAAATCTATATCTTTTTCAACCCATTATGTGGCAATTAACAAGTCATTGACTCATTAAAAAAATATTGTCACTAAAACTACACATGAAATGTTTCTTTAGTTGTCACATAATAGATTAGAGCAGGATAGCTTCAAATATGTTTGCAGCTTAACTTTTTCCTCCAAGTTTTAGATCATTTATGTTTTTGAAAATTTTGTTAGTTCATTTGAAAGATTTTTTACTTACTTTAGTATAAAATTTGATAATTTGTATAAAAAAAATGAAACTTTTTAAGAATTTCACTATTAAAATGGTAAAAATGAATTTTATTTTATGAAAGATCGCCATCAAACATAATTGTGATTAAAAATACTAAGTTTTTTTTTTTTGGTGTGTGTGTATATATAACTAATCAAATAAAAAAGTGTGTATATAATAAAAAAATGTGTATATATGTGTGTGTGGGGGTTGTCTTGATAAATATATTAATGCTGCAACTTTGTCACTGTGATGGTAGTGGCTTGGAATTTTGTTTGGGAGAAGAGAGGGTTGCTAAGGTTTGGGCATGAAGAAAGAGAGAGGGGTGAAGGGAGAATTTTTTTTTGTTGTATGAATTTGAGTTGTTTGGTTAGTGACATTGTGCAAGAAAGTGAAGAGTTTTTATTTTTGTTTTTGTTTTTGGAGGATTGAGTTATGTGGTTGGTGAGAAAGTGGGGGAAAGTGATTAAAAACTTGTTCAGTAATTTTATGGTTTTTTTTTTTTTTTGTTTAAATATAAAATTTTGTTAAGTTATTTAAAAGGTTATTTGTGGAAATTCATTGTAAAATTATAATGATTATGATGGGATATAATTAATAAACCAAAAAATGTAATTTTATATTCCTATAACAATGTAATGTTACAAAAATCTTACATTGCACAAACCAAATCTAATATTTTGAACTTTTGTGGGGTTAATCCTCATGGTATTATTATTATAACTCATTGATTTTTAAATAAAACCAAAATGACTACCACTGCCAACCAATTCCTCAGCATGTCTTTCCTCAGGTAATATTTGTCGTTACTATCACACTATTCAATCTTTCTTGCGTGGAGGACATGAGTTCATATTGTTTGGTGAAGTAATGATTGTCATTGTTTAATTTCGTACTATAAATTAACTCAACATGGCCCACATTGTTATCTTGGGGAAAATAGGTAACTAATTTTTTTTTCTAACTATCTAGTTAGTAGTTAAGGTTTTGAAACTATATATTTTACTAGCATCTCGAGTCTAAGAGACTCGATTTAGGGTCTATAAATCAAGTTTTTGGGACTCGATTTTCATGGGTTGTTCACGTCTGATGTGGCATTTTTTCCACGTGGCGCACATGGAAATCGAGTCTCTAAGACTCGATTTATAAAACAAACATTTTATAAGTCTCAAGTCTTCCCAGAAATACCCAAATTTTTTTTTTAAGAAATCCCATAAATACAGCAATCCCAGCACAATGAACTTGAAGAGAGAAAGAATCAAATCAGATCAGAGATCGTTTTTGAACCCACACCGAGACCCAAAACTGAATCTGATCTCACCTCACCTCGCCGGGTTGTTCGCCAAATCCAAAGAATCTAGAGACCCAGACCGAGATCGTCGTGGGTTGTGCGATTGAACCCAGATCGTTGTTGGTTGTGCGATTGAACGGAGAGGAAAGCGAGATCGGTGTTTGGGTGTGGGGTGGAGATCGGCGTTGGCGCACTCAGGCCGCAGGGGCGCACCCAGGCCACGCGAGTCTTTCTCTCTCTCTCTGATCTGTATTTTCTCTCCGATCAGTATTTTTTTTTGGGTGTTTCAGCTTATACATCTTAAAATTTTTATAAATTATTTTGGTTTACAAATCAAGTCTTAGAGACTCGATTTCCATGTGTGCGCCACGTGGAAAAAATGTCACATCAGATGTGAACAACCCATGAAAATCGAGTCCCAAAAACTCGATTTATAGACTCTAAATCGAGTCTCTTAGACTCGAGATGTTAGTAAAAAATATAGTTTCAAAACCTTAACTACTAACTAGATAGTTAGAGAAAAAAAATTAGTTACCTATTTTCTCCTTGTTATCTTTCTTTTTTATTTTATTTTTTAACAAAAGTAATAAATATTGATTTTTCCTTTTAAAAATCAAAAGTAACAAAGAGTCAAAGACTAACAACGATTGATTAACTTTCTCAATATGGTCTAGCCAAAGTAACAAGTAGTCCCAAATACAACTAAACGGCTTTAATTAAATTAAGGAAATACAACAGAAAACAAAACCTGGTAATTAAAAGGAAAATGATCGAATAAAATATATATAAATAAATTCTGGAAAGTAAGTAATAATCGTGGGTTATCTGTTTGAAGAATTGATTAGATTTAATAGACCTAAAAGGCACCACCAGAATCGGGTACATTAGTTCACCATACAGAGAATCTCAGTTATTTTATTTAAGCAAGAAATTGAAGTCACCATACGATCGTGATGAGTGCTACCCAATAAGTGGAATCAGTTAGTTCAGTTTAAACGATTTTTTTTTTTTTTTTTTTTTGCTGGGGCCAATCTTTTTTAATTTGATTATGGTAGCTATTCTCATTTTGGTATTAACGTCAGAGCATATCTTCTAATTTCAATTCTCTACCTACCAAACCCACTATATATAGTGGGCTTCCCATTTTTTATCTTAAATAATTAAAGCATGGTCAATTTGGTCACTCACTTAGTTGAGGGAGGCCACAGCGAGGACTTTAGGGGCCGGGTCAACCTATAAGAACAAAAATAGTAGCTAGCAACAAAGGATAATAACGATAACAATAATAATGACACCCGAAGGCGAGTGTATTTGGCATTAGTGTTTTTGTCCAGCTTTGTTATGTATAAATTTGGATACCGTTTTGCGCATTCAGCGTTTGCGCGTTCAGCGGTTTTTTGTGGGTTCAGCAAATAACTTCTTAAAATTTTATTTAAAAAATATATAAATATATTTTAACACATTTTCACTACAAAAAAATTGGACTATTGCAGCAGGCCAAAACTGCAGCAAAAGCCCAAAAACCGCTGCTAAAGGTCCATTTGGGCTATTGTGGCGGTTCCACCTGCCAGCCTTGCGCTGTCGCAATAGCTCTATTGTGGCAGTATCAAAAAACCTCGTAATAGATTGACCATTTAGCGGTGCTTTTGTCCTATTGCGGCGGGCAGAAAAACGCTGCCACATGAGGTTATCATTTGGGTCAGTTGACCTTTTAGCAGCGGGATAGACTCACCGCTATATGTGACAACCTTTAGCGGTGGGCAGTAAGTGCCACTATAGGGTTTATTAAACAACAGATTCTACGCGCCTTTTAGTGGTGGTAGGGATGTACACAGTTCGGTTTGGTCGGTTTTAAAGAGATTTTTCGCACCACACCTATAAGGTGCGGTTTCACACTATGCTTAACCGCACCTCACTTTTGGAAGATAAAACTCGGTCTACACAAGGTGCGGTTAATTTTAGTGGCTCGGTGCGGTTCGTTCGGTTATATGGGCTAAATTTTTAAAAATTACTATTCTAAGCTTTGGGCTTTTAGACCTTTAAAAAATAGCATTTTTAGCCCATTTTGACTACTTTTTAACTGACTTCTTTTTAACTAAGCCTTTCTTTATCAAGTTTCAACCACAAGAAAACAACTCCAAACTTGTCACCAGACTAGCATCAAGTCTCAAGTCTCAACTATAATATAACTTAAATTCAACCTGTCAAATTAAACAAGTGTTTATTAAACACATTAACACATACATACTAATAAATCAAAACCTGTCACAACATTCTAAATCAAACACACAATTATAAAGTATCAAGGCTCAACCATAATAGGAGAATTCTAGCATGGCAGTAACATTAACATTAACATTTCTATTATAGTAATCACATCAAATATAAGCAGTAGCACAGCCTCAAGGAGGAGTAATAGTGCAGCACTACAAAATAGTCAAGTAGTGCTTGAAAAACACTATACAAATATACATAATGGATGTTGGGCCAGAATATACAATTGGTGCACTACACAACTAAATATTTTTCACAAAAAATGGAGGCAATCCAGTCTACTAAGACTAATAGTCTAATAATTTCCAAGTGTGTTCAGTGCTTGTGTTGTCATGTGTGCATCTAGTAAACAAAAAAAAAGGAGAGAGTAGCAAAGAAGCATCAAGCTAGTAACCAGCAGCAGCCCAAGCACCCAAACACTCCTTTCCATGATTAAGTCAGCAATTCAACCACAAATAATTTCTGCAACCAGCCAGCCAAAAACTCCAACTCCAAGTCATCATATACAAAAAAACTCCATCCCTACAATGTCAATCCCCAAAAAATAATGATAAGTAAAGAGTAGAAAGCAATACATGACAGTTAACACCATTACAAACAGCAGCCAACAAACATAAGCAAATTACTAAAAACAAAATCAAACAACATGAGTGAACCTTTAAAAAAAAAAAAAACACTAAAACTAAAAGCAAAATCAAACACAAACATGAAAGTTCGACACAGCATGGTGAACTGAAAACAAAATAAAAAATAATCCTTAAAACAAAATCAAACAAAAAAGAAAAAAAAATAGTGAACTTAAAACAGAGATAAATAGTATGAGAAAATACCCAGGAAATATTTAAGCCTTTGAGATTTATTCCTTTACTAGGCTGAAGTTGAATCTCTTAAATTACCCCTGAAATTACAAGAAAATAACCAAAAAAAAAAGAATCAACAACAAACATTTAGTGACTATAAAATGAAACTAAAACAAAGTAGGGGTTAGGGTTACCAAAGACAGAACTACATAGTGGCAGAGCCACGGTGGAGAACGGAGATGAAAAGGAGATTGATTGTCTTAGGTATTAGAAATTTCATGAGACCTTGGGAGGAAAGTCTTCCTTTGTGAGAGAGTGAGACTGAGATTCAGAGATGAGTCTTGAGAGTGAGACTGAAAGCTTGTGTTCTTAAATAAAGGGAGGTTAGGTGGAGCCTAAGACTGAGAATTTGCGAGGGAAAAACTACTGTTTGTTCGGCGGGATTAGGGTATGGAAAAAAAATTATGTGGCTGAGTGCAAAAGAGAAAAGAAAAATGGTAGGTGAGAGCCTGAGATTCTGAGATTGAGAGGGAAAAACTAATTTTTTTTCAGCGGGATTAGGGTTTGGAAGAGAAACGAAGGTAACTGATGACTGAATTCTGGCGAGAGTGTGAGACACTGAGAGTCTGAGACTTGAGAGGAGCAGAAGTCTAAAGAGTGAAAGCTGAAGATGAGAAATGAGAGTAAAGAGGTGAAATGACTAATAAGAGTAGCTGAGTGGGAAACAACAAAAGGGAAAAGACATGTGTGGCTGAGATCAAAAGAGGAAAAAAATAACTTGCGCGGTACTGACTCAAACAGTGAGTCAGTGACAAGCATCGTTTTTTTTTTTTTAATTATTATTATTATTTTTTTTTCAAAAAACGCAAGTGGCAAAGAATGACTAACCCATGCGGCATTTTTTTTTTTTTACTATTTTTTTTTTTTCAAAAAACGCAAGTGGCAAGTTTATGACATGACTATACAGTCTGTACCTCACTAACCCAAATGGCTATACAGAATTGTTATATTTTTTTTTTCAAAAGATGCAAGTGGGAGACACTAGAGACTAGAGTTATTTATTAGAGTCTTAGACTCAGAGTTAGACCACACATTTTTGGACTAAGCCTCACACGTCAACTTCCTTTTAATTCAAAATTTTTTTTTTTGATAAAAGACGTTAGGCCTGTATAGTGTACACTCATGGATAAGAATTCAAAATTCTTTTTGATAAGAACGACCCTGTTCAGTAACTTCAGTTCAGTGTTCATGGATGAACGTTGCCTCTTCTTAGAACGTTAGGCCTCTTCTTCTTCTTATACATATTGCGTAATACATATATATATATATATATAACATGCTCGGGTCAGTTCGGTTTTTGTTGGTGTGCACATCTCGGCGCCGATGGCCGCACCGGTCTGACGTCGGCACTGAAGATCTGCCGCTGACCACTGTGCCGGAAACCTTCGGCGGAGCTCTGAGCGGGGCGGGGCGGTGCGGTCAGACCGGTTTTGTCGGTGTCGGTATCTCCTTGTACACCCCTAAGTGGCGGTTACGCCCACCGTTATATGTGTGAGGCTTTAGCAACGGGCCAAAAACGCTGCTATAGGCCTCCAATTATTTCATAGTTTTAGTCTTTCAACGGCGGTTTTTTCCCGCCGCTATAGGTTAATTTTTTTTTCCCCTCCTGGGTTCTAAAACCACATTTCTATTACAAATAACGTGTAACAATTTTAACTCCACTAAGACAATACCACAAATGTAACTAGATAACACCACAAATATCTCCAAGCTAACATTATATTGACATAGAAATATTCTATTACAAATAACCTATAACAATTTTAGCTCCACTAAGACAATACCACAAATGTCTCCAAACTAACATTATATTAACATAGAAATATATTATCAAATACATAACTTTGTCTATAACCATCATCATAAAATTAACTAAAGAAAGATGTGGTCCTTTGTACACTTGCAAAAAATGTGTTTAGAGTTCAAATGTGGTTCTTTGTACACAAAATGTCCTCAACATAAAATTTATGAACTGCTTGGTTGATGGGATGCGGCTTATGATTTTTGGAGAGCTTGGGATTGTAGGATCGGAGGAACATCCTACATACCAAAAAAAAAAAAAAAAAGGCAATAATTAGGACACAACATTGAAACCAATGCAATCAAAGTGATTACGTAAAAAATAAAATAAAAACCAAGACAAAGAACTATACCTGCACAAACAGTACTACAAAAGTATCAAATACAAGTGCCATGACAATGAAATGTGATAGAGCAAGTCCTTCAAATACAAGTGAAAGAACCCAGACATGTGCAAGTGCAGTGCAGCCAAGTTCTTGATGCCGTCAGTAGTTAATTAAAAGTAACTTTAACTTAATTAAAAGTAATTTTATTCCTAATGGAATTAACTAAATCAAAGCTCTTGGTGGGAATTCGGGTTTATTGTTTCAAAGCTCAAACCACTGACTCTGTAGTCCTTCACAATTCCATAACAACCAAAATTTAAACCATCATCACAAAATAACAAATACACAGCAACAAAAAAATCAACATATGTATGTGTCCAACTAAGAGTTTTTCAGCATAAAATATCAATCCCATCATCATTTAAGTATTCCAATTGCATTTTCATACTCCTATTCCAATTATCTATATATAGATAAGATCAATGAAGAAAAAAGAAATCCTTCACCATTACATAACAACCAAAAAAAGCAAGCCAGCATCACACACTAACAAAAAGCCATCCAAAATTTTACTAAAGTATGCATCAAAGTATCAAACTATATATTTGTTTTTAAAAGTATAACTTATCAAATACATCATTGTGCTATCAATTATGTTTTCAACCATGACAACCAATCTCTACAACTCATCTTCAAACACATCATGCTACAAAATTGGCTCATTATCAAGCTTGTTATTTCCTACCAAATCAAAATTAAAACAAGGCGTAAATGCACTTTTAGTCTCTATATTTTGCACCTTTTTCTATTTTGGTCCCTATATTTTTTTTTACCACTTTTAGTCCCAAAAACAATTAACGCCCCACATTTTAGTCCCTACTGTCCATCAACTAACGGGGATAGCTGACCTGGCTGACGAAAAGAACTGTGAATCATTTTTTAATAATAAAAATTACACCGTGGCAAGCTGTTTTAGCACGCGTGGCCTTCCCGCCCAACTTACTCGCACACAACACTCACATGACCACCACTACCACGTTAATCAGTACCAGAAATGAGAGAAATGAGAAAAACCAAAATCCCCAAATCGAAACCCTAACTAACAACAAAAAACATTGCTCACCTCCAGCCACATAGCTATTCCTCGAAGCCCAGACCAGAATGGAAGCAACCTGTTCATCAGGTTCCAGCGTCAGGAGGAGAGCACCAATGAGGTGCTACTGTAATAAAAAACCTGTCATAGTTGTGTCATGGACATCAGACAATCCTGGCAGAAGATTCTATAGCTGTCCAAACTATAGGGTAAGTTGATTCAAAATGTGATGGTTCTAAAGAACAAAACAATTCCTTGCTTTTTTTACACATGCATTCTCGGAAAAAGAAGGATTTTCGTTGTGATACTGTATTTTTCGTTTTGATAGAGATATTTAAAGAGAAGGATTTTCGCTTTCATTTTTTTTTTTTTTTTAATATCTTGAATAGAGTATGAAAAGATTATTTTTTTCTTAAAAAAAATTTCCTCCAAATTGAATAGAGTACTATTACCAATAGACACTCTGTTGTATCTGTGGATGTTCTTCATGAATAGCTTACTGAGTGAATAGCTAGATTTTATTGGATGCTCAAAATTGATCTTTACTTGCAATATTGATGGTCATAGATGGAGCATGCCTCTAATTGGATGGCCAAGTAGTTAGTAATATTGATCTTTACTTGCAATATTGTCAAAGAATAGTACTAGTAGTTAGTAATTCACTAAATAAGAAAAATTGTGTGCTGTGCTGCTGCTACAATAGTTTGTGGGTTTTCACTAATTGGAGAATTATTGATTGGAGAATTGGAGAATTGTTGATTACTACATTAATTAATTTCAATATTTTGTTTCAATTTGTTGCTACAATAGTTTATGGGTTTTGATTTTCTGAGCATTATTTGCATTTCAGGTGGGGCGTAAATGTAGGTTCTTCCAATGGCGTGATGATGAGATATGTGCTCGTGGTAAGGTGCTTATCCCACAGCAAAGGCAGAGGATCATCTCACTTAAGGCTGAGGTTGCAAGCTGCAAAAGGAGGGAGAAGTTTTTAGTTGTGGCTGTGGCATTGTTAATAGTGATGTGTGTAGTTTTGTGTTTGGTTAGGTAATGTAGGTAATGTATGTAGTGTTTGGTTAGGTAATGTATGTAGTGTAGGGGTGAGTAAACTACTGTTGGTGTGCTCTGCTGCTGTGGCCATTTTTCACTGCTGCTGGTGTGCTCTGCTGATGATGCTGGTGTGCTCTGCTGCTGCTGCTATTGTTGTGTGCTGCTGCTGTGTGGCTGCTGCTGTTATTGTTATCAATATTGTTAACAGGGCTGACAGTTTAGATAGTTTAGATGTATGTAGGGTAGTGATTGCTGTTATGGGAATTATTAGGGCAGTTTTGGTTTATATTGGGCTGGCAGTGTGTACAATTTTTGTAAGAGAAGTGTTTAGGCATGTATTACCTCCTGGTAATTTTGTGCTCCTGCCAGACAGCTCATATCAATGTAACCCACTTCCCTATGAAATGAATACACTTTTTGTTCAAGATATAAATGTAAATTCTGATTTGAATGCATCTATCTATGGATTCCACCATGTGAATGAAATGAATAAAACTATTGCAGAAAATGTATTAACCATACTATTGCTGTTTTGTACTTGTAAATGTACCTGTTTTGCAGAAAATTCTGTTTTGCAGAAAATGTATCTACCTGTAAATGTATTAACCATCTGGTTGTACTGTTCTCAATACAAATACATTAACGGGAAAAAGCAGCAAAACTTCTGGAGCAAGCACAGATTCATGCAGATGATACTCCTTTTTCAGATGTGGAGTCCCTCTTTTCATTAGATGATGAGTACTCCCCTCAAGCCTTAGCAGTTATGGCTTATTCCACTTCTGAAGAAGATTCAGATCTAGACAATGAAGAAGATTCAGACCCAGAAATCCAAACCATCTTTACATCACAGCCCATTATAGCCCCCCTAACCAGTCCTACACCTATAGCTCAAGTAAACATCCTCCTTGATACTTATGCCAGACCCATTCCAGTAATAGCCTTATTTGATACAGGGGCAGCAGCAACAATTCTCCATCCTAAGATATTACCCAAAGAATGTTGGTTACCTCATCATCAGATGTTCAGAGCAGCAAATGGAGAAACATTTTTGATAACCCTGAAAAGCAAACCCATTCTCAACAGAATTTTCCCAACACTCACCATTAAACACCAAGTCCTTGGCTCCCCTCTTACAGGAAGAGACCTTCTTATAGGATTTGATCTCCTTCATCAAATACCCAGTCTTAGATGGTCTTCAAAAGGACTCATGCATAAACAACACCTTCTCACCTGGACCCAAGTTCCTCATTTATTCACAGTAGATCCTTTTGATTCCTTAAGATTCCAGATTATCAATGACTGTTGTGCAAACAGCCACTCTGAATTCCTCCTTAAAAATCCAAACCCTTTGTGGAAAAACCCAAATTTCTTCATCAATTTACCCTTAAAAAAGAATGAAGACGTTAACCCCACAAAAGCCAGTCACAGAGGAATGAACCCAGAACACTTAACTTTGGCCAAGCAAGAACTATCTACCCTCCTTTCTGAAGGACTCATTGACCCTACAACCTCGCCATGGCATGTGAAGCTTTTTATGTCAACAAACATGCTGAGCAAGTACGGGGAAAACTCAGATTGGTAATCAATTACCAAGATCTCAACTATATCCTTGCAGATGACAAATTTCCCTTGCCAAATAAGAGTGCTCTTTTCCAGCATCTTTCAAATGCTAGAGTATTCTCAAAGTTTGATCTTAAAGCAGGATTTTGGCAATTAGGAATCCATCTAGAAGAAAGATACAAGACGGCATTTTGCATTCCAGACCACCATTACCAATGGACCGTCATGCCTTTTGGTCTTAAAAATGCTCCATCCCAATTCCAAAAAGCAATGGTAACACTGTTCCAGCCCCTCTTGACAAATACATTAATTTATGTGGATGATATCCTTCTGTTCTTAAAGGATGAAGAGTCCCATGAAAAGTTACTCACGGAATTTTATAATTTGGTAAGATCTCAAGGGATAATGCTTTCAAAAAAGAAAATGCTCATCGGACAGTCTTCCATAGACTTTTTGGGAGTAAATATTTCAGATGGAAAGTATACTTTGCAGCCTCACATAGCTATCTCTCTTGGTGAATTTCCAGACAAGCTCACAGGTTCCAAGCAAATACAACAGTTCCTTGGAATTGTTAATTACATGTCAGACTTCATCCCAAAGATATCCAAATACAGGAATTGTTTGGCTCAATTACTGAAGAAATCACCTTCAGAATGGAATTCTGTTCATACAGAAGCAGTCCAACAACTGAAGAAACTAGCAAAAAAGCTCCCCCCTTTACAGATTCCAGGACCGTGTAAACGAATACTGCAGACAGATGCTAGTGATGAATACTGGGCAGCAGCTCTTTTTGAAGAACTTAATGGCAAAAGAAGCATTTGTGGATATAAAAGTGGTGCATTCAAGCCTTCAGAACTTCATTATCACTCCACTTTCAAAGAGATTCTAGCAGTCAAACATAGGATTGAAAAATTCCAGTTCCACCTCCTTGGGCATAATTTCCTAGTAGAAATGGATATGTCTTCTTTTCCCAAAATGCTCCAGTTCAAAAGGAAAATGCTTCCACACCCTCAGTTACTCAGATGGTCAAATTGGTTTTCACAATGGTCTTTCCAAGTAAAACACATAAAAGGCAAAGATAATCTCATCACTGACTACCTTTCTAGAAAGCCTCCTGTCCTTAACACCACTATTATTCCTCCACCCCTGTGTGTATATCCTATTACTGATCCATCCTCATCCTCAAACCCTCCCCTGGCAGACCCTGATGATATCCTTACCATGATAGAAACTCCCCCTCCAGAAATAAAAGACCAAATAAAAACTTTGACCCTTTAAGCTCGATCCAAAAGAATCATCAGAACCCTCCATGAGTACCTCAAAAAACACCAGTCTCACTTCCTAGCTGTTTTTCCCGATATAGACCAACCTTGGAAAACCCCTTTTGCCTTTTGGATAACCAACTGGAATGTTGCTCATTGCCTCTACATGTGGTATCTACTCAATGAGTATTACCTATGTCTTCACTTTGAACCCGAATTCTACAGGTATCTCTTTCCACATGGCAATAAATATTTTCACAAATTCTGGTTTGAAATTTGAAAAAATGATGCTCATGATGGTGAATGGACAAAGTATCCAAAAACAGAACACCCTAGATTTGGGCATAAAGTCACTTCTGGGTGCCTAGTAGCCAAGCTTAATTCCAAAAATGACATCCGGGCAAATGGAATTCTCCACCCTTCAGAGATGCATTGGGTTACTAATTTAGATGGTACTCTCCATACACATTCAGATGTTCATTGGATATCCTGTTATCATGCTCTCACAATGGCTGAATCTCTTAATAAAGGAATCCTCCCTGAAATAGTACCAACTGATCCAGATGTTTGCAGACAACAATGGCCACATGAAGATCATTGGGAAATGCCTAATCCTCTTGTGGGATATGAGGACCCTCACTATCATAACCATGATCCAGATGATGTTGATGAAGAATGGTTCCAAGGAAGAGACGGATGGGATTAAATAGCTTTATTGTAAAAAAAAAAAAAAAAAAAAGGCCTAGAAACGTCTTCAGACGTAATCCTTTATCTTTTACTGTTCACAATCTGTCTCTTTCTCAAAAGCATATCTGGAGTAATCCACTCCTGCACATAGGCCCCTACGTAGCATGACACTTGTTGACCAGTTCCAAGCAGGCCTCACCTCTTCAGCAGCTTATCCTGACATACGTACTAAGATGGTGGCAGATCCATATCGATGGCACTTTACCAGGCCCCTACCTAGTTCAACACATGTTGCTCAGCCCTACCAGGTGATAAGTGTAATTTTTACATGATTTTTATTATCCTCTTATTTATTAAAATTGTTAGTTTTCCTTTATTTCTTTTGATTTGATTTGATTTTTTTACTTATATTTATCTATTCATTTGTGCTTTGAAGGATTGAGAAGATTTCAGATTAATCCACATCTTGTGGATGTAAATTGGTTGACTTGAAGAACCAATTAAATTTAAGTCCAATTCGGATTAGGATTCCAGCCCGCACATCAGTTAGTATTTTTGGCATAACTTTTGGCTCAGATGTCCAATCGAGATGATTCAAGTTGGGCTGGAAAGTTAACTTAAAGGGCTACAACTTTGTAGTTTATCAAAAGTCCGAATTCTGACGTTAAATGGGCCAAAATTGTCGGTTAAGGGAAGCCTAAAAATCTGGGATTTTCTCCAAACGGGAATTCAACTTGTAATAGGATTTCTTGACCTATTTAAAGGCTCTTTAGGGTAAAAAGAAGGGGGGAGAAACCTGATAGGAAAAAGGGGGCTGCCGCATAGAAGAATTTGCTTTTGGGAGTGTTTATGAAGAGGAGGATCTAAGGACAAAGGCGAGAGCTTCATGTTGATTAACCAACGCAGATGAAAGACATAAGTTTTATTTGTTTTCTTTTCAATTTTATTATGAACTAAATTTTATTTTCTAGAACAGTGATGTAGTCTAGCAATGAACACACAATTTATTTTCTGAGTTATTTTATTTTTAATATTTCCATGATTGAGTGTTTAATTCTTATTCTTAATGCTTACTATTTTTTTACAAATTATAGTTTGATCAATTGAATTAAAATGAGACCGAGAGGTGATTTGTTATTTTAGTTCTAGAATTAAACACCATTAGTTGATCAAAAGTAGAGATGCTTTACCGCGACTAGTGTGATTTTTCAAAAAATTCAAAGTACGTAATGAGTCTCCAATTAATTAAATTCACATAGAGATTTGGAATTGTTAGTTGAAGATATTTTTGATATTATTCGAGAGAAGATATTGAATACTTAAGGAATTTTTAATCATCAATGGGAGATTATTAGAATTTAATAACTAGGAAGGATAAATTGTGTGGGATTTGTTAGGTGAAATCAACTGCTGTAGATCCATTCTTATCATATTTTTACACTGTTAAGTTTTTTTACGCCTTGTTAATTTTTTTTATTCGTAGATTTATTTTTATTAAATAGTTTAATTTAATTCAGAGAATAGAACGTTCCATTTATTTTTGATTTTCCAAATAGTAATTAATTTAGTGAATTTCGGTATTCAATAACATAG
The DNA here is from genome assembly GCA_019022515.1 of Quercus aquifolioides. Lineage (NCBI taxonomy): Eukaryota > Viridiplantae > Streptophyta > Magnoliopsida > Fagales > Fagaceae > Quercus > Quercus aquifolioides. Next base: position 65,746,841 of record CM032333.1, read on the forward strand.
TTAATCCTTGTGGGTTCGACATTCGTTTTTGAAAAACACTTTACTACTTGTTACGATTCTGTGCACTTGCAGATTATTTTACACGAACACCAGGGCCTCTCTCTTCTGTACAAGATACCTTATCCTGATATCAGTAGCTGATCTTTATCCTCTAGAAGGCTCTTCTTTAGAGCTGGCCCCCCTTCTTTTCTGCCACTTGTAATTTTATGAATATGGCCCCTACTCTTCTGGAATGTATCATGTATTGTCTATAAATAGAGACCTTGTAAGCTAAAAGAGGCAGAGAAGGAAAGAGTGAAAAAGCCTCCATAACTATCACCGGTCCTACTGAGTCCTGTATGTCTGATGTAAAAAAGTTTCTAAATCTAATAATATCGTTTGCATTATTGTATCTTGTTCTGTGTTTTAACCCTTATATTCATACTATCTTTTATACTTTTTTAGTAGTTTATGTGATTTACCAGTTTCTGTAACTTCTCTATTCCATAATCTTCTTACACTCCCTATCAAAATCTTCAACCATTAGCCATAACACATCCAGACCATAATCCCTTTAAACCAAGTGGAATTTTCCCTGCCATAACTTACAATATTCCACCCCAATCAGAGCCTCAAAACAAACTACAAAATGAACCTTTTCCTATCAAGAAAGACAAAGAACCTTTGTACCAACCTCCTGATCCAACTGTTGGTGCTTCTTCAAGGCCTCCAGACATGAACATGTTAGCTGTAGACCCTGACCCCCCAAACCCAATTTCATCATTCCTCAAAACCCTCATCCTTGCTAATTCAAGGGCATTAGGAATGACAACGGGTCGGGTTCGGGCCAGGTTTTTCCATACCCGAACCTGACCTGCGAGGCAAGACCCGTAGCCTGGACCCGGCCCATTTAAGGTACCGGGTTTTTTTCGGGGCCTGGACCCGGCCCAGCCGGGCCTTGTTTAGGATTGGGCCCAATTAGTGGCCCAACCACAAAAAAAAAAAAAAAAAAAAAAAAAAAAAAAAATTAAGCCCAATTTTTTTTTGCCTACATTAAGCCTGCATATTACCTAGCTAAAATAACCAAATCAGTCCAAATCATTAAGCCTACTTTAAGCCTATAATTTATTAACCAAATCAGTCCAAATTTATTTTTGCCTGCATATTGCTTACATTAAGCCTACATGGCCCAAATGCCAAATCAGTCCAAATCAATCATAGACTACTAATCATAAATCATAACTAATATCATAATCATAATTCAATAAATCATAACTAAGATTTTAAATCAATAAATTACCTAGCTAAGAGAACCATTTAATCATTAATCAACAAAATCATAACTAAAATCATCGGCTAAACATAAAAATAAAATAAATCCAACAAGTCCAAGAACTAAGTATCAAAAGTCCAACGAGTCCAAGAAATTAAAAAGCTACAAAATATATCCCACAAGTTTAGAATAATTACAAACCAACAAATTAATCCAACAAGTCTAAGAAATTAAAAAAACTACTAAATTAATACAAAATGTTTAATCTTCATCGGTTCATCAATTGTGATACAACTCCCATCAATTGTGGCACAACTCCCATCATCTTCATTTGGCTCCCCATCATCAAGAATGGATTGAAATGTACTATCTCTAGATATAGTTGAAGAACCTACAACAACAATGAATTAAAAAATGGAATAAACTTCATCAAATTGTAACTAGCAAATATAAAAGAAAGAAGCAAAGCATAGCAGAGCAGAGAATCAATCAATAAAGAAAAGAGAAAGAAGCACAGAAAATCCAATAACATTTCCCCACATTGTTCTTACTTTCTTTTGTTTATTTTCTATTTCTTGTTTGAAATCTAAACTATAGTTTGTTCCTTTTTCAACTATCAACAGAGCACATCTACACATCATTTTGTTCATAAAAGCATACACAAATGACAGAACACAAGTCACACACAAATACACATGTTCATGTTCTGACACGCACACCCAATGCATCCAATCAAACACACCGCTATAACAGACCCCAAACCCACATCAGAAAATCCCCACAGAAACAACCAAACACCAAACCCACGACCAAACAACCAATCCCAAAAATCTCTTCTTTTCAAATCTCCACAATTAAACCCAAATAAAAAATCACATTTTTCAATTGACAAACCCACGGACAAGAAAAAAAATGAGGGAGCTTTGAGCAGAGAAATAAAAGAAAATAAGTTTACAAAAAAAAAAAAAAAATCCCCACATCCATATGCTTCTTCTATCCATCAATTGAAATTCATCAACCCTTTCTTTCTTATAATATTAGTTTTTCATTTCTTTTTTCCTTTAATACCTGTGTGTGTGTGTGTGTTTTTACATACATCAATTATTGAAATCAAAATTTGGTAAACATGAAAACAAAGTAACAAGTTTCAACAAAAAAAAAAAAAAAGCTAAACCCAAAAACGGCGACAGTTCGACGAGAAGAGTCAACGGCGTGAGCTGAGGGAGAGGGACTGAGGGTCGGACTGAGGGAGGGAGGCGTGAGGGAGTGTCACCGTGTCGGAGTGAGGGAGGGTGAGGCGGTGGTGTTTTTTTTTTTTCTTTTGGGTATGTTCGGATCGGGCTAATGTGGGTTGTGGACTATTAGGTGTCTCGCCGTCTGAGTTCTGGTGTTGTTCACGATGGTGGTTTGAGATAGAGTGAGGGTGAGGGAGTGTGGGACTATCAGATTGAGAGGGAGGGAGGCTGTTGCTGAAGAGTGAAGGGGAAATGGGGGATTAGGGTTAGATTTTAGGTATAAATATATATAGGGTATTTTAGTAATTTTCAGTATACTGGGTTTTTACCGGGCCGGGTTTCAGGTCGGGTCTCGGATTTTTTATATAAAACCCGGACCCGACCCGGACCCGCTTCGGGTTTTTAAAAAAAAAACTCATACCCGACCCTACTCCTAATCGGACCGGGTAAAACCCGGCCCATTAGGGTCGGGCCGGGATGGGTACCCGCGGGACGGGCAAAAATTGCCATCCCTAAAGGGCATATAAAGCGTTAGTGGGAGGGAACTCTTGCCGATGTAGGATTCCAAGTTTTGGGGCTAAGACTATGAAACCCTCCAAGCTTGCCCCTCAGTTCAGAGCACAAAACCGTGAGGGCTTGGCTCCCCAAAGCGGACAAAGTCCTTACAATATATATATATATATATATATATATATATATATATATATAAATTCCTTGTAATACACAGAAACATGCCTATGCATATACAGAAAGACAGTCTCTTGTACATCGATTGACATATATTAAAATATACAGATTGTTCTCCTTTTTTTTGGTAAGAAATTATTCTCTCATGTACTCAAGTAACTTTCACTCTCTCTTTTATTTGTGGCCTTTTATTTTATCATAACCATGTTCCTGTCTCCTCCCATTCAAGGTTTTGAAATTCTGACTGTTTATTGAACCGTAAAAGAGAGTGGTCCAACGTTTTTAAGGTTGAATCAAAGTTGAACCAGGGTCGAACTAGGGTCGAACCGTGATGACATCATAATTAATTTAATAATTATTTAAATATAAATAAATATATTAAATTTGTAAATATTAGCAAAATTTACTAAAAATATCTTAAAAATTGAAACAAAATACATAAAATAGTACATTATAAGGTTAATAAAAAATAGTACAACATAAATAAGCATAAAAAGAAATTTTTATAATAATCCTTTAAGAGAAATCATTTCAATTAACTAAAAACGACTTTTAAAATAAATTCATAAATTGCATAGGTATTATTCTTAAATAAAAAGTTAATTTAGTAATATTTAATATGTTGAGAAAGATGACATAGAAGTTTAGAAACTATAAATCATGTAAATTTAATATAAATTTAAAAGTATTGCATATTAGCTCCCAAGAAGAGCACTTGGTTCGCTGGTCATGACTTCAGTCTTGCTTACATAGTGTGAGAGCTCAAGTTTGGATCCTGATAGTCGCATTTTTCTTTAATTTTTCCCTATTCCATGACCGGTTGAACTAGCCTACGGTTCGTCCAGTTTTCCTAGTTAAACCCCGGTTCGTTCAGTTCTCTCACAACTCATTGATACCTGGTTCTCTAAGCTTATAAAACCAAATTTCAGTCTGGTTCTCGGTTTTTTCCGATCCCAAGTTTCAAAACCTTGCTCCCATTACATCTCTAGTTTGAGCTATTTAACATGACTAATCAATTTCAGAAAAAAAAAAAAAAAAATTAATGAAGGAAAGTGACAGCCTTTTAAAGGAGCAAAACGGAAGGCCTTAAAAAAAAGAAAAAGAAAAAGAAAAAATCTGTTGGTCATAATGAATAATTTGACCATTAGGTTTTTGTATCCTAGCTTCTTTGTATTTTATGGTACTTTTCACATTTTTTTTTGGGGAAATTACACTTTACCCACCTGTGGTTTGTCTAAAAAACACTTTACCCACCTGTGGTTTAAAAATTGGCACTTTGCCTACCTGTGGTCTAATCTATTAACTAAACGTTACCCACCTCTGTCCCTGCCGTTACTTTAACACCATTCCACGCACAAAAACAATAGCAATTGAATCAAAACACTTTCCTTTGAGAAAAAAAAGCTTTCCTTTACCCGTAGACCCTTTGTTCAAGATTGTGATCCACTCCATCAAGATCAACCCGTGAAACTCTCAGCATCAAGAGAAGATGGCAGTCCGATCAAAACCCATGTGAAGGATATTGAAGATTTTATCTCTTGATTTAAACAACTGGTACGATTTTGATAGTTAGGGTTCTTGATTTCTTTTTCAAAAATTTATGGTAGATATATATATTTTTCAAAAATTTCTGGTAGATATATATATTTGGATATTACGGTTGCTGGTAGATATATATATTTTTTAATATGCTGGTAGGCTACTTGATAGATTGTTGGTAGATTACTTGATTTCTTGGTTCCTAGTGCAACACGTAAACCAAACATTCATAAATCACAATAGGCCCTATGGTTGCCTCGCATGACATTGGTCAATTCTATGGAAAAACTTTCTCAATTTCTGCGACCAGATAACAGAGTTGTGTTTTAGAATTACAAAACACATGTTCTGCTTTCCCAATTTCACTATATTCCTCTTATTGTAAATTTTGGTTAATGTTTGTTAGTGATACATTATAGCTACCTTTAACTCTATCACAAGGGATGACAAAGTGCATATATCTATAGAGAAAACAGAGGAATATTACAAATGATGATGGTTTTGACCATTTCAAAAAATTTTGTTCTTTCTATGGTAAGTTCATGTTGTTTGTTCTTCGCATTATATCATTTGAATTTGGGGTGAAATAACTAGTGATATGAAGAAAAAGGAGCTGGGATTGACATTCTAGATTTTGCTTCATGGTTCATGGTTCAAAATTTTTCATGGATTTATGGATTGAATTGTTCTACTGAAGCTTCTTTTTTTATTTCTAGCAAGTATTATTCTTTCATTTCAACTAATGGTAATTTTAGTAGTTGAAATTTCAATTAATGATTGCTCTGATGATTGCTAAAAATACAAAACAAAGACTTTTTTTTTTTTTTTAAATGTGCATATTCTAATGGGATTTTTTTTTTTTTTTTTTTTTTTTTCAAATTGCAGTCATTTCAATGAAGGTTTCTTGAGCAACTTATGCAATGTCTTCATCAATTGGCACTTATTCTACAACAACTCATTTTTACCATGCTTTAGAGGGAAAACTCAGCTAGGGAAATGGAAGAAAAAGCTACCAAGAGGGAAATAAAAGCTCGTGAACAGTATGTAGAAGCTAAGGAGAAAGCAATGAGGGCAAGAGATAATGAGAGATTGTGCAAGCTTGCACTAATGGTGTCATGGGGATTTTTTGTATTTGTAATGTTGGCTTTTTGTTTTGCCTCAATCAACAAAACAGAATTTAAGAGATTTAGGTCTAGCATGATGGTTATGTGTTTGTTTTGTTGAGGTTGGCTTCACCATTGAGCTTAGTTTAGTGTGTGGTTATTCACTATTTTGTAGATTGAATGTTCAAATGGTCATTTTGTAAGTTGTATTGTTGTAATATAACAACTTTGGTGATAGAATCACCTGATTTGATTGTTGGTAATAAATTGATGGTGTTTGTAAATTGATGGCACTCAACTATCATAACCAAACATTTTGGAATGTTCATAACTGCACAATATTGGCACATGCCAAAACTTGTCAAAAATGGCACAGGCCAAAACCTAATAAGTGCAATATATGACCAAAATATTAGTAATTCTTCCATATCAGCTAACAATACAACCACTCTGTCACTACCTGGCACATTGCCAAAACCTGATAAATGCAATATATGACCAAAATATTAGTAATTCTTCCATATCAGCTAACAACATAGCCAGTCTGTCACTACCTGGCACATTGCCAATACCTGATATATGCAATATTTGACCAAAATATTAATGATTCTTCCATAACAGCTAACAATACAGCCAATCTGTCATTACCTGGCACATTGCCAAAAGCTAATATATTACCAAAATATTAATCATTCTATCATAAATGGTACATGCCAGAACATAACACAGTAGTATATTACCAAAATGTTACAACCTTTCCACCTTAATAACATGATTACAACCAAAAGTAAAGTTTACCCAAAAAAAAAAAAAAAAAACAAAAGTAAAAACATTGTTTGAAAAAAGACAGACAAACACATCTCCTAACCAAAACATAAAACATTGATTTTGGCATTTGACCATTTAAACTACTAATTATACTAGGTATGTGGACCACAAAAAAAACAAAACATCTAGTCTAGCTTCCTTCTAGTTTGTTGGTCATCATGTACTGCCCTTCCCACCAACTGGTTGAAACTTTGATGGTTTTGATGTTCTGCCTTTACCACCTACTGCCTTGGATTTTGCAGCACTTGATATATTGCCCTTTCCTCTAGTACCCATAGTAGTACCTCCACCATTTATTTGTCTAGCTACACCAGCAACAGCAGATGCACCAACCACACTAGCTACACTAGCAACACCACTTCTAGGCTACAAAATCATAATCACAATCAAGTTAATTGATGGTAAGGTAAGACAAAAATTATATAAATAAAGCTACAATACCTGGGATGATGATGGTCTAGAATCCCATGTCTCTCTAGGTGCATGAAAGTTTGGTTGGCTAGATGAAGAGTACCAATAGGCCCTAGAGGCAGCTTGTGGAGTTGAAGCTCTGTTAGCTGGTTGTGAGGATGAAGGCTGAGATCTAGAGGTGTCAACAAAAGGTTGATATGCAGGTTGGGATGCATGTTGAGTTGTGGTTTGAGGCCTTGCTTCAGTAACATTCTTCTTGGTCCTACTTGTAGAATTAACTCCCTGTGCATATATCACAATAGTACAAGTTACAAACATACGACAGCAATAATGATAGCTTACAAACATATGAAGCAATAAACGAAGTGACTAGGGTTGAACTCTAAATATACTTACAATTTTATCCTTTTGAAGCCTCTGTCTCCTCTGCCATGTAGTCTCACCAGTAACAATAGCTTTGCAACCTCTTGAATTGTGCCCTTCTCTATGGCACTTCCCCCATTTGATAGTCTTGTTCATTCTAGATACCCTAGCTTCTACATACTCTTCACGAGTTTTTATTTCCCTCTTGGTAGCTTTTTCTTCCATTTCCCTAGCTGACTCTTCCCTCTAAAGCATGGTAAAAATGAGTTGTTGTAGAATAAGTGCCAATTGATGAAGACATTGCATAAGTTGCTCAAGAAACCTTCATTGAAATTACTGCAATTTGAAAAAAATAAAAATAAAAATAAATCCCATTAGAATATGCACATTTAAAAAAAAAAAAAAAAGTCTTTGTTTTGTATTTTTAGCAATCATCAGAGCAATCATTAATTGAAATTTCAACTACTAAAATTCCCATTAGTTGAAATGAAAGAATAATACTTGCTGGAAATAGAAAAAGAAGCTTCAGCAGAACAATTCAATCCATAAATCCATGAAAAATTTTGAACCATGAACCATGAAGCAAAATCTAGAATGTCAATCCCAGCTCCTTTTTCTTCATATCACTAGTTATTTCACCCCAAATTTAAATGATATAATGCGAAGAACAAACAACATGAACTTACCATAGAAAGAACAAAATTTTTTGAAAGGTCAAAACCATCATCATTTGTAATATTCCTCTGTTTTCTCTATAGATATATGCACTTTGTCATCCCTTGTGATAGAGTTAAAGGTAGCTATAATGTATCACTAACAAACATTAACCAAAATTTACAATAAGAGGAATATAGTGAAATTGGGAAAGCAGAACATGTGTTTTGTAATTCTAAAACACAACTCTGTTATCTGGTCGCAGAAATTGAGAAAGTTTTTCCATAGAATTGACCAATGTCATGCGAGGCAACCATAGGGCCTATTGTGATTTATGAATGTTTGGTTTACGTGTTGCACTAGGAACCAAGAAATCAAGTAATCTACCAACAATCTATCAAGTAGCCTACCAGCATATTAAAAAATATATATATATATATATCTACCAGCAACCGTATTATCCAAATATATATATCTACCAGAAATTTTTGAAAAATATATATATCTACCAGAAATTTTTGAAAAAGAAATCAAGAACCCTACTATCAAAATCGTACCAGTTGTTTAAATCAAGAGATAAAATCTTCAATATCCTTCACATGGGTTTTGATCGGACTGCCATCTTCTCTTGATGCTGAGAGTTTCACGGGTTGATCTTGATGGAGTGGATCACAATCTTGAACAAAGGGTCTACGGGTAAAGGAAAGCTTTTTTTTCTCAAAGGAAAGTGTTTTGATTCAATTGCTATTGTTTTTGTGCGTGGAATGGTGTTAGAGTAACGGCAGGGACAGAGGTGGGTAACGTTTAGTTAACAGATTAGACCACAGGTAGGCAAAGTGCCAATATTTAAACCACAGGTGGGTAAAGTATTTTTTGGGCAAACCACAGGTAGGCAAAGTGTAATTTCCCCTTTTTTTTTTCATTCTGTCTCCCTAGTACTGGAACATGCACGCACCGTTATTTGGGAGGTAATTAATACAAACCACAAAAATATATGACATTAATTTGCACGTGATTCAGGTTCTGAACGAGTCTAGCACTGTTGCTGTGAAAACTAATAGAAAGGCTGCATGAACCATGTGATCAGAATACAGATCGAGGGAGAGAGACATCATGTATATGCGATTATCGATCGGTCTGGTCTGGAATATCTGGGTGTCGAGTAAAAGCTAGCTAGCTACATCAATCATATTCATAGCTGTACGTAACAGTACGTTGCATTATGGACGACAAAAAATATATATCTTCATTTTTGACAGCAACCTCTCATTGACCTTTGTTAGTGAATCACTGAATCCATGCACGCATCATTAATTTGTTAGTTTATAATTACCACCTTTGATATTGACTTAAAAAAGTCAATTTTTATTTACTGTTTAACTTATTTTTATTATTATTTATAAATTTTATTATATTTTTTGAAATTAACGTATTAAATGATAGTGTGGCTTAGTCGATAATTAGAATATTTATATTTTGGTATATATGTCGTAAATAAGTCTAGGGAGGGTTCATTCGTTTCTTTTTCTCAATTATGTTATTTTTACATTTTTTAGAGCATTCACATCTCAATATATTAGACTGTTACTCTATTTTAGGTTGCATTTGGTATTGACTTAAAAATTCATTTTTTTTTCACTATTTAGCTTATTATTACTATTCATAAATTTCATTGTACTTTTTAGTACTATTCATGTATCTCAATATACTATTTCAGCTACTTTTTAGTTCTATTTATAATACTTTCAGTAAAAATTTTTTCAGTTTTAGCTAAATAAACTGTTCTCAAATAGATTATTAGTATAAAAATCTTGTTTATTTTAAAAAAATTTACCTGACCACTTGTCAAAAACTCACGTCAAATTATCTATTTGGATACTTTATTTCATTAAAATACTAATTTTCTTTACTTTTTTTAATTATTTCTCTTTCTTCACCCACAACAATCATCATTCACTCTTTTTCTTTTTCTAAGGATAAGCAAAGAAATAATAAAAAATTATTTTTGCATAAATACAATAACTTGTAAATTTACACAAGCACAGTAGTTAAAATCTGATTTGCCCTATAGATACATAAGCTGATGTAGGTGTCTTTTGGGGTTCATTAGGAAAATTTTGGGTCTTATGCTAACACATCGCAAACAGTCGCCATTCTTATTTTCATTTTTTTTTAATGCTTTGTCTCTCTTCTTTGTGAGTACTTCTACTGATACATCAAAATTTTACAAGAAACTTAAGTTATCAGCTCATCATATGTCGAAATAAAATAAGATTATATCAGAACTCATTACAACTCAAAACAAGATTGTTGTGAAAATGTTACTAGATTTTATTGTGTCCCTATACTGTCATTTTTCACATATTTGGATTGCATAAAAATAAGGGGATCTCCAAGGCAACTCAATGGCATCTTGTCTTGTTCATGCACCCTTATAATGGTACACGAATGATTGATGATTGTCTTTAGTTTACCATGTTCAAACTAGTCAGCAAAACTGGACTCAAACCTCCTCGCATCATCAAGCCCTTATATTACTCTTAACACTGATGGTAGTGTCCTAGTCAATCCTGGTAATAAATAAATAAGACTATGCCTTTCGTTTTTGTACTACCTATATAAATAAATAAAACTCCCCTTTTCTACCAAAAACATAAAAAAACACATTCTTTTCTTATTACAGTATATGCAATACGTCCCCCACTTCTCAATGGCTGACCCCATCAAGATTAAGGTAGCAAAAATGTTTAGTCGATTCCTCGATGGCTCCTTCCTAAATTCCCATGATGATAATCAATTCATTTCATCTTTACACCGACGTTCCTAAACTCCAATTACTTAAGTATTTTGTCTTATGAACCAAAACAAAACAAAACAAAACACATGAAAATTCTACAAGAAAGAACTATAAAAAGCCCATTGTATTTGTATTAAAAAAATTAAATTAAATTAAGAGTATCACCAATTTCAGATTACAAAAGAAAACTTCTCTTAAACACTAGAACAACTATCAAATTTCATATTCGAAGCTTCTTTCCTTCCAAGTTGCAGGTCATCTTCATAGTGGTTGGCACCCTCACCAGAATTCATCTCTCTTTCTGGTAAGTATCTTGTTAATCTGGTGCAGCTCATTATTGAACTTCTGGTCCCTGTTTTGTTTCTGTGTGTTTCGACCATCCTGCATCTTCACACCAAACTGAAATGCAGCTTTTGGCATTGCTTCTTACTACTTATTGTAAGTTGCCCATTCCTCCTCTGTCTCAAAGTCCCACCGATGAAGACAGCCCTTTGCCTGTTCAAAAACGTTTCAATAATGTAATAAGCATCAATTATTGTGAATACCAGACCAGTCACTTTACACAGTAACCATTTATAAATAAAAAAGAGTGCATCTGAACAAGAATATGGCATTGCAGCATAGAATAAATATTCCATACTATTCAAAACCAATTAAAAGGTAAGTGATTAAAATTTAAGCATCGATTGAACAAATTCAATAAACTAAATGAAATTATTTCAATTAAATTGGACAATATTTTGCTCCCTCAAATAAGAAAAGAAAAGAAAAAATTGCAATTTTTATTAAAAATAATTACTGAAAATAAGAACATTTCAGAATTTGAAATTAGACTTGCACATAGAGTAAGAACAATAACAGAATCTTACAGCTAGAGTTTATTAAGAAAGAAAAATGTGAAAATGAAAAAAATAAAAAGAAAGAGCAAGAGAAGTGAGAAATAAAGCAGGTAGATATGTAAAGGAGAGTTTTGCAATATGACAAAGTATATATATATATATATATATATATATATATATATATATATACTCACTGTCTTACAAAATTGGGTTTCCAAATTAAAATATCAGTTTGTTATATATATATATATATATACTCACTGTCTTACAAAATTGGGTTTCCAAATTAAAATATCAGTTTGTGTCTAGGTCAAGTCTGTTCAGTGCTTTTGGGATTATGGATAAAACATATTTCATTGTCAATTCATTGACTGTTAGCAAGGGGAGTATGTCTTTCACCAAATCAAGTTTTACCTCATGACAAGCTCCTATGTGATGAATAAATTTGTTATTTCTAAATAATATAAGACAGAACAAACAAGATTACATTTTATTTTTCTTGACTTTGGTTGATAGTGACAATATTGAAGAATAGATTCATTAGCACGATTAAACAAAAAAAAAAAAAAAATACTAATTACTTATTATTTTGGATAATAAGTAAAAGTGCACTGAAATTCTAATTTTACTTTGTAAAGCGAAAAAGAAAGTATGCATCTATGTCATGTGGCATTTGATGAAGCTGCTTTCTGTTGCAAAGCAAAGGTGCAACATGTAATAACATGGAGGGGGGGGGGGGGGGGGGGGGGGGGGGTAAAATAAGAAGAAAAAGAACTATTACTTGGCAAGTGACACAGGCAGAGGGTCTATTTGGTACGGGTGTTTAAACAATAGTTTTTAGTTTTTTTTTTAAATAGAAAAAATGTGTGAAAATACGTATAATGTTGTTTAAAAACTTAAAATATGTATTTAAACTTGAGTACCAGACAAGACCAGAGTATGTGACACATTGGAGTCTTTCCAAAGCGAAGCTCACCATATATCTTGGTAATAGAACCTGTCTCGATTCCTCCTGTCATAAGCTAGCCACGTCAATTGTCAAGTTACAAATACAAAACATCGCGCCAATAATTCTTGGCACAAATAACACTTCCTCACCTAACAAGTTTGGGTGGAGGGTGAGTCATGGATTTTAAACCCACAATTAAATTATCTTTAAAACGAAAAACAAAGTGAATGATAATTTGATCTCATGCAAAGGGAATTTTAACTAGTGAAAACAAGTTAATGAGTTTGAAGTCCAAGCGCCCCCAAAGAAGAGAACCTTCAACTCTAACTCTAAGAAGGACTCTGACGATGACTCTGCTGACAACATCGTCGTTTGCGAGGTCCCTGTCTCTCTCTCTCTCTACCTTTGTATCTATCTTTCTGTGTATGTATATATTTCTAGGGTTTGTAATCTAAATTGCTTTTGTTTTTGAAATGATGTGTTTGTTTAGATATCGAGGAATAGGAGAGTGACGGTGAGGACTTGGCAAGGCAAGGTTGTTGTGGACATTCGTGAGTATTACAACAAAGATGGCAAGCAACTCCCTGGCAAAAAAGGTCCCTTTTTTAATTATTATTTTAGGATTAATGTTTCAATGTTTCGTTTTGTTGAACTGGGTTTGTGTTGGATTCTGTTTGTTTGTTACTGTTAGCTATTTATGTCTAGATTGACACTTTTATATGCTTTCCTATAAATTTGGGTACTGCTTAGGGTTTTCAATACTGTTTTGTGTGATGGGTTTTCTCTTAATTTAGTAGAAAGTATAGGAACGCGGCTTCTGTGCCATAACTTTGAGGTTCTTGATTGTGAGTGGTGGAGAAAAAGTGTTGGGTTCATGTGGAAGTAATTGTTCATCACTGACGGCCGACCACTTTATCAAGTTGTGGTAACTGGTGTTAATTTGGTGAACAAAATGGAGTCTTGTAGCTCAGTAGAATTACTTGACCTCCTTTACAAAGAGAGCTCACTTGCTGTAACAATTGATTTATTTTAGATTGCAATCTATCACTTACTTTTGCCTATGAGACATCCTGTATAAAACATCACTTCTGAATTACAATCCTTTTTCTAATAATGTTAGAATGACTTTATCAGATTGTGTAATGGGCAATGGGCTTGGCCTTCTGTGACCATTAAAGATCAATTAGTCACAAGGGATAGAGTGGCTACATGGGGTTAAAAGGGTGACATGCTCTGTGTGTGTGTGTGTGTGTGTTTTTTTTTTTTTTTTTTTTTTGGTATAAACAAAATGTAATCAAGAGATCATATCTTTTTCTAATGTTCTGTTACCAGGAGAATGTGGAGGGAAAGTTTGATCAAATGTTGTTGTGATAGGCTCATAGGCAGGTTGACAGCTGAAGTGATGAGCTAAATTGGTTGAACAACCTTAAGGATGATAGTTTGCAAACTGTAATAAGTAAATTAGCTTGGGTTGTTTAAATTTATCATATTTGGACAGATAGGATTGTGACAATACATAATGGGAGAGATAGAACTGAAGTAGAATTGTAGAAATAGTTAACTCAAATGTGCAAGATGTTTGAGGAAGAGTAACAGCTAAGAAGAAATTCAGGATTTCATCTCGGAATAGAATTCTTTGCTGAATTTGGAGAATTCTTTTAGATGTGCTGCTCAAATAGCTGTTGTATTTTAATGTTAGGTATGGTTTTGCTTCTGTAGGTTGAGTTGTGGGTCCAGCTTTTTTTGCTGGTTTCTTGCTTTGTTCTTGTTCTATGTGGTACGTGCCCTTTGCAGCTTGGTGTTAGTTTCTACTTGGGTTTGTTCGGGGTTTTGAGGGCAGTTTAACATTTTCTTGTTGGTTAGTCTGGACTCAAGTTTGTGTTTGCTGCTTATGCAGCTTGTACTGTATTTTGATCAATGAAGTGTTTTCATTCCTAAAAAGGAAAAACATGGCAGAATGCCTTCTTATTCCTATAGATGATCCTCCTTTTGATCTCAGCATTTACCGATGTTGGTAGTATGTTGTTCCTTGGCACCAATTCTTATATGTTTAAAAACCTCTCTTGTATTACATATCTTGGAAAATTTATAAATAAAAATAGTAAACCAATTACAGAGACCATGAAAACTTTTATTGTATCATGATATATCAGTGTTTTTACATTCAATCAAGCTTACCATCTTCCAGAACATATTGTAGTACATTGAACTTTCAGTATCTATATCTCCTGAGCATTTCACAGTATTGCTCAACTCTAGCATAATCTTGGAGGAGAGCACTGCTGGTTCTGATCAATAATTATCATGAAAGTATACAGATCTTTTTTTTTTTTTATTTTATTTATTTTTACATTCTTAAGGCATTTTCCTTTATTTCTACTTTCCATTTGAGACTCCAATCCAATAGCATCAGGTTTTGAATTCATACATCGAGTTGGCAAGGAGCACCTTAGTATTTCTTTGTTGACTTCCTCTAATTGGACTCAGTTATTGGGACTTAAATGTTGTTTTTACAGGGTAGGGGTGGGGGGAGTGTCATTTTTCTTTCATCCCTCTAGCGTACTTCCCATTTTCATCATGGGTTGTCTTTCCATATTTCTTCCAATTAATTTTATTCAGGGGGAAAAAAAATATTAAGTCAGGTACTTCATCTTGTCACCTGACCCTGTAGAATGACAATGTCAGCCTATAATTATAACTTGCTTTCTATGAAAAAGTCAGACCTTGTGAGTAGCCAATCTTAATTTAGGGTTGTTCCTTTTTGTTTTGTTTTCTTTTTGTGATTGGGATTTGTGACCGAGGTGTGTTTTGATCGGTTTTTTACTCTTGAGGCAAGTATTCATTAAAATTAATCAAGAAATAACGACACTTTTTTACTATTCCAAATTGTTTTACACATGATTAGCATCTAGGAGATACATATTTCTCTCTTTTGGAGAGCCTAATAAAATTTAAGATTGCTTGTAAAGCAAGGGGAAAAAAAGACTTCTTGAGTTAAAAAAGGCTTTTTCATACTTTTTGTCTAACACATTGAGTACAACACATCTTCCTTTCAAATGGGCTTTGCTACATTATGTCTCTTTTTAATAAGTTGTGAGTTGTCTTAAGTATTTTTGTGTTTTCCTGTTAAAAAACCTACGACCCACATTGATTTTCTTGTACTTGTTTTCAGGAATCTCACTTACCATGGATCAGGTATGTGTCACTGTGCTTTTGCTTAGTTTAGTGGTTTATGAAGGCAATTCACTCATTGATTCTTTCTTGTGCAGTGGAATGTACTCCGAGATCATGTTGAAGAAATTGACAAGGCTGTTAATGAGAGTTCTTAGGGGGGTTTTGTTGATATTAGGAGAAAATGTTAGCCTGTAGGGTTCTTTTGTTTTTGGCGACCAGAAACTTTTTGGATGAAGTATTGATGTTTTGTGCTTGCCTGGGGATGATAACTTGGATTGTGGTTGCCAACTTTATGGTTGGATGTAATGGAAGTGAACCTTTGACTGATGTATGTAATTACTTAAATCAACTATTTCAGTGAATAGTTTATCTATGTTTAATGGTTGAAGGAGTAAGTTTAAAAAGTTTAATTAGTGTTTAAACATTATTTGGATTCTTGGGAATTCTGGCTATTGCAATCTCATGATTTATTAGAAGTCCATACAACCCTAAGGGGTTGGTCTGGTGGTTCCAAAGGTCTCGGCCTTAGGTTTGAAATATTTAGAATCTTAGACAACAACTTGGGTCTACTCCCATGGGATCCCTTCTTGTAATACTTGGTGTGTGGGACACGGGATTATACATATTGAGAGAATAGTTAGGTTTTTAAGAGAGTTTTGGACACCCCCCATTACCAAAAAAAAAAAAAGGTCCAAGTATGTTCACTTTTTAATGGGAACGTGTTATATCTTTTAGTTTGACATTATATGTTGCCAAATTGGTTTTTGTGTCATGCATTTTTGCATATTTTGTGAGATAAATGTTCTAAAAAAAGATGACAATTTTTAAATTTAGCTTATCTTGAACAATATATTTCTATAGCAGTTATGGACGATTTTGTGGCAAGTAGATTGGTGATAATGTGTTAATTATGGAAATAATAGAGAGTGGGACTTTGAATAGAATGGAATGATGAAGAATGATATAGTGAAAGACTGATTAATATGTTGAAAATTCATAGTTGGCCTAAAAGAATATGGATGTAAGGTACGGTTAATGAGTTATACAATGTCTGGCTCCCATTAATAAGAGTATGCAATATGCTCAAAAAAATAATAATATAAAGAATTTTTGCAGAACACCCAACTCATTTGTTTAATGAAATTTTAGTCTTTTTATAAAAGAAAAATAAAGATTAACTTTTATAATTCGTGCCGACTATGCCAGCAATAGCTAATTTCAGTCTACCAAATACAAAGATCAACTCCCATTAACCAAAAAAAAAAAAAAAAAATATATATATATATATATATACAAAGATTACTCGGGACTGGGAGATAAATATTATTAGTTTATTACCAATAGTCCAATTTTTTTTGTATGCATATCTTTTAGCTCTAATAATCATGCTTTTTTTTTTTTTGACACTGAAGATAGAATTTTATTAATGAAAAAACGGGGGAAAACCCCACAGTATCTTACAATTTCCGTGGTCCACTTATAACATCAAAGGAGAATAAATTGCATAAAAACACTGAAGCCCCTTCACGTTGGGTGAGTCTGTCCGGCAAGTTGCTGAGTCAGCCGTTGGTAGTCTTGTAGTAGGGCCATGGCACCGTGGAGTATGTCACCAGGCTGGGACTGCTTCTTCTCAAAACAAAAACGGTTTCTAGCATTCCAAATGGACCAAGCAACCATTGCCCATACCTCCATTTCCTTACCCGTGAGTTTGTCTTCCATTTGTCTGGCGAGGGAGTGGAAATCCTGCACTACCACTGAGCTTTTCTGCATTTTTCCTTTGACCATTGCCTAAACATTGGTGGCTAACGGACACTCCCATAATGCATGACACACTGATTCTTCTGCCTGGCCATAGATTGCACAACTAGGGTCAATAGGGAGTCTTCGTCGCGCAATATTGGCCCGAGTAGGAAGAACGTCTGAGCAAGCTCGCCATAGGAAGTTTCGCACCTTCGGTGGTACGCGCAATCTCCATAGTTTATTCCACAACTGCTTGTCTTCATGCGCTCTGGAGTGCTCAACCAGGCCACCTTGGTTCAGGCGAAGTGCAACAAGGTAGGCCGACTAGACTGTGAAGCGGTGGGCCTTGTTTTCCTTCCAATAAATTCTGTCCTGTGCCTGGATGTCACCAAGCCTGAGGTTAAGAACATCCTCTTGTGTGGATTGCATGAAAGTGTCTTGTACCCGCGGCCTATTCCACTGCTTGGTGTGTTTGTCAATAAGGTCACCAACTTTCAGTGATGTGTCAGGCCCCGGTTTGAATAAAGGTGGACGGGGCAGCCACTTTTGGTTGTTAATGGTGACACTCTGCCCATTCCCAACCTACTAGTGTGATCCCTCTATGATGAGCTCTCTTGCGGCACACAAGCTACGCCACACAAATGATGGGTTTGGACCCAACTCAACCTCCAAGAATGAACACCGGGGAAAATATCTAGCTTTATATACTCTATAAAATAGAGATTGTGTACTTGTGACCAAATGTCATGCCTGCTTGGCTAACATAGCTAGATTGAAGGCGTGAATATTTCAAAAGCCCATTCCTCCCTTATTCTTTGGGTTACACAATTTACCCCAGTTTATCCGATGTATCATTTTCTCATTACGAGTTTGGCCCCACCAATACTTAGCCAACACCAAATTAATATCATCACACACCTTCTTAGGGAGCTTAAAAATACTCATAGAATAAGTGGGTATTGCTTGAGCCACCGTCTTTATCAACACCTTCCTTCCTACCTTAGAAATTATTTTTTCCTTCCACCCCATCACCCTTTTTGTTATTCGCTCCTGTAGATCCTTAAATGTATTCACCTTGGATTTTCCCCCAACCATAGGGAGGCCAAGATATTTTTCACAATTTGTCACGACTTGTGCACCAAACAAATTCTGAATTTCCTCCTTAACACTTGGGGTAGTGTTCTTGCTGAAGAAAATTGTGGTTTTTTGTTTGTTGATTGCTTGTCCGGATGCCTCCTCATATTGTGTACTTCTCATCATGCCCGATTCTGCCACATGCAAAGCACCAACCAACCAAGCGCTCATAGCGAAATGCCACACGGACTTCATCTCCCTCCGGGCTAACCACTGGACCACCCCGTCATAGAGGCTTGTCTAATGGGATTTCAACTCATACTCTCAAGAAACGGGCTTGGTCAGCCTTGAATGCCATACAATCTACTTCAATAATTTTTCCGAGGCCCCTCCCAATATTCATGATCTGCTTCTTCAATCATTAGATCAAAAGGGAGGCCCCACACTTAGACCCAGAAAGGAAGGTGTGTGAAGGTGACTGATCTGCTTGTCATGCCTTTCTCCCATCTCCTTACAGCCAGCATATGGTTATCAAAACACCAAGGGCCATTGTTCCAAACCCATATTAGTTGGCTTTCCAATGTAAATTTAAATTGTAATAATCCATCACCTACCTCCACAATCTTCAAGTCGTTCCCCATCTTCCACATAGATCGTAGTAAGCTCTTTGCTGCTCTTAAGTTAATCAGTTTTTTGGTTAGAAACTTCCCTACTAAACTTAGAGAGTATTCATCCAAGATCTCTTTTCTCCGCACCGGACGTATGGTTATAGTTTCATCTTCCTAGTAAGCTGCAGTCTTTGATCCTTTCTAAGAAGTTTGCATCCATAGTGCTGCTCATGATAGCAAAACGGACACTCTTGGGCACCAGCTCTCTTATCTCGTAGACTACACTAGAAGACAAGAAAGCAAGAAACACTCACACTAGGTGAGAAGAAAAGGCTCCTCCAGTGGGGAGAAGAACTACAAAAATGTAGTCCATTTCCTCAGTGTAAGAATGAACACTCACACGAAATAATGCTTCCTTAAAAGAAATGTGTTTTTTTTTTTATACATAACTTTTCTTGATGAATAAGACTTACACTAACAGCAAACTCCAAAAGTCTAGATTTTTTCCTGTATAATTTCAGAAGACCAGTTGAGACAAAGTTTTACTGCCAAGTATCAACTGAACTTGCTCTAAAAAAACTTAAAAAAAAAAAGCAACTGAAATTCCCAAACAAAACACCAAAGTGAGTCTAAGATCTGACTCTTGTGTTGAGTGTTCAAAACATAGCCCAATTGCTCAACCAGTAAGTCAGCAACAACATAAGTGTAACCTGGGTCACTTAAGAGAAGCTGGAAGCTGATGAGTTGTGGTGAAAGAAATCAATGAAAGAAGAAAAAACAAAACATAGAAATGCCTCCTCAGCCCCCAATTCCCAAACCCCAAAACCAACACCAAAAAAACAAATTCTACTTCTTCTATGGCCACCGTAAACCCTCCCAACACCGCCCCACCGTCCTCGGCGGCCTCTTCTCCAACCGCCAATCCATCTCCCTCCACAAACCCTCTCATCCCCACAATACCCAACCCTTCACTCTCCACCACTAGGACCCACAACATTCCCCCACCACCACTGAAACCCGCAACGCCAACACTAGGACCGCCCACACCTCTCTCATCCGCCTTTCCCCTATCGCCCGATACATCACCGACTCATTCCGCAAAAACCAAAACCACTGGCGGCCCACCCATCGTCTCCGACCTCAACAAACTCCGCTGCGTCACTCTGGACCTCATTGTCGAAGTCCTCAAATCCCAACCCGACCCGAATCTCGCCTCCAAGTTCTTCCACTGGGCCTCCAAACCTTTTTGCTTTCTACAATACCTTCACCTATTGCCTCAACCGCTCTAACCGTTTCTGCTCCGCCGATCAACTGCCCGAACTCATGATCTCCCAAAACAAACCCCCCACCGAAAGCAATTCGAAATCCTTATTCGATTCCACTCCGACGCCAATCGGCCCCTTCGGGTTTTCTACGTGTATCAGAAGATGAAGAAATTCAATGTCAAGCCTCGGGTTTTTTTGTATAAAAGGATTATTGATGCTTTGATGAGAAATGGGCATGTGGATTTGGGGGTTTCGGTTTATGATGATTTTAGGAATGATTGTTCATAGATAGAACAGACTGCTCAACCAGTAAGTCAGACACAACATAAGACAACAGTGTAAATTGGTCACTAAAGATAAGCTGGAAGCTGATGAGTTGTGGTGAAAGAAATCAATGAAAGAAGAAAAAAACAAAATATAGAAATGCCTCCTCACCTTCAGCCCCCAATTCCCAAACCCCAAAACCAAAACCAAAACCAAAAAAAACAAGTTCTACTTCTTCTACGGCCATCGTAAACCCTCCCAACACTGCCCCACCGTCCGCGGCGGCCTCTTCTCCAACTGCCAATCCATCTCCCTCCACAAACCCTCTCCTCCCCACAATCCTCAACCCTTCAATCTCCACCATTGGGAACCACAACATTCTCCCACCACCACTGAAACCCGCAACACCAACATTGGAACCACCCATACCTCTCTCATCTGCCTCTCACTTATCGCCCGATACATCTCCGACTCATTCCGCAAGAACCAGAACCACTGGGGCCCTCCCATCGTCTCTGACCTCAACAAACTCTGCCGCGTCACTTTGGACCTCGTCGCCGAAGTCCTCAAATCCCAACCCGACCCGAATCTTGCCTCCAAGTTCTTCCACTGGGCCTCTAAGCAAAAAGGCTTCCACCACACTTTCGCTTCCTACTGCTCGAACTCATGATCTCCCAAAACAAACCCCCCACTGAAAAGCAGTTCGAAATATTGGGCCCTTCGGGTTTTCTACGTGTAACAGAAGATGAAGAAATTCAATGTCAAGCCTAGGGTTTTTTTGTATAATAGGATTATTGATGCTTTGATGAAGAATGGGTATGTGCATTTGGCGGTTTCAGTTTATGATGATTTTACGAATGATGGTTTGGTTGAAAAGAGTGTTACTTTTTTGGTTTTGATTAAAGGGTTGTGTAAAGTTGGGAGAATTGATGAAATGTTGAAGGTTTAGAGTAAAATGAGGGAGAATTTGTGTACACCGGACGTGTTTACGTACGGGGCGATGGTGAGGGTGTTGGTTGAAGCAAGGAATTTGGATGGGTGTCGCAAAGAGGGCAAGGCCTAACTCCTTAAGTATTTGAAAAGGCAAGGACCCCAAGAAAAAGGCAAGTTTGAGGCCAAGAAAAATGGGCTCAAGATTAGGAGCCAAAGCAGACCAAGAAAAAAAAGAAGTGAAATTCACCCAATAAAATAGAGAATAATTAACATATCAAGTAAACAGTGCAAGCAATTGCCAATGGAGCTTACTGAAGACCAGTACTTTGCATCAAAAGATGAAAACATGGACAAGCTCCCCAACTTCAGAAAATTCATTGCATACTATACAGTCAGAAATTCATTCTTGGTATAGGCAACAATCTCATGTCCCTTACTTTAACAACAATACTATTTGTAAGGACCAAAAACTCTACCAACCCAAGCCCACTTAGAATAGTGAGCTTGTATAGTTCAACCTTGGACCAAATCAATAAATTTGTAAGAGAGGGTATCAAACAACAAGAGAGGTCTTAGCCCGAGGATGAGAATAAGGGAGGAGGGCTTCGTTTTATAAAATATGTAAGTCAGTATCTTAATACAAGCTTGCCCGAGGAGGCCAAGATTACATAGAAAAATATATTGTTCTTGTTCTTCTCTCAATGTTCTTCTCTCTTTGATCTCTTATTTTTTTCGGATCCCTCTCTTTGGAAACTCTCTTTTCCTTATATACTCTCCCTTACTTCACATCTTGACCATCCATCCCTACCTAACCAGCATCCTCTTATGACACTTGTCTCTTTTTGCATTTGAAGAAGGTGGTGGAAGAAGTCTGCTTAGCTGTGACTTGCATTGCTCAGATCACTTCCTCATCAATGCAGTTGATAAAGCTGTTGCCCACCATTTAATGCGGAGGCTGCAGGCTACCCCAAACTAGAAACTTCCCCTATGAACTCTAATTCCCTCTCATTAGATCCCTCCTCCCACTTGGAACGCCCCAAAGTCATTTTGATTCATCTCTTCCTCCTCCCGAGCAAACTTCCTCCTCGAGCCCACGGCCCGTGACCTGTATTGCAACTCTTCAACTTCATCCTCGGTCCTCGGGCACCCACACTAATAAAGGTAATAAATAAAAAGCTGTTGCATGAAAAATTATTAAATTAAGGATGTAATAAAAGCTGTTGCATGAAAAATTATTAAACTAAGGATAATTAACAACTCCAACACGTTATTCTGCATCACATGTTACAGAGCCAAGCAACCTTTCTGTTGATGTCATGGAACATCAAGGTGACGAAATTGCTCGAGAGGAGTAAAACTTCCACTGACCACTGCAAATCAAGAAGCATGCCATAATTAAAATGGGGAAAAAAAATGAACTTCTTATCAAAATGATGGGTTAAATGTCCATAGGAGTCCCTTTTTAATTTAAAAAAAAAAATTATGTTATATATTTATTTATAAATTAATACTGCTAAACCTGGGTAATTAGCCATTTGATGTCCGAAGAGCCCTATTTTCTTCCACAAATGTGCATTTGAATATGTAAAAGCAATTGCATCAATGCTTCTAAAATATAAAAAGTGATAAAATTTATACAATATAACATGAAAAGCTCTGACATCAGTTTGTCTATAATTATACAAATATACAAAGGAACTACAGTAACCGTGTAAATATATACGGTTACTGTAGTTTTGTATAAATTATTTTATTAATTTTCTTTACTTCTCTCTTTTCGCTCTCTTCTTGCCATAGTCTTAAAATAATAAAAAATGCAATAGAATGAATATTTTATTGAAATAAATGTTTAGAATAGATAAACTAATGTAAGTGTTTTGTAAAAGTGATGGTGTAAAATAGAAAAAAGTAAGTTTTTTTTGTAAAATAGACAGAAATTTTTAGAAGCACTGATGCAGTTGCTCTAATCATACACTTCCCAAAGCATCTAGGAGGAAAAACTCAGGAGAAAGGCTTTTTTACTCTGTACCAATTAAGTCCAGAAAAATTCTTCTAAAAAAAAAATTTAAGTCTAGAAAATAAAATTTCATGATTTTTTTTCACAACTTCTAAAGTAACATGTTCTAATTGGTGTTGATATAGGTTGGGTTAGTAATAGACTCATACAAAAGTGTAGTTATTACAATCGCAACTTATCACATAGCAATCGTAAAAAAATAATTATTTCATGTCTATTTGCTTACGCTGTTTTACATAACATTTAAAATAAAATAAAAAACGAAAATATTCTTTAACACTCATTTTACTTACACTGTTTAACATAATATCCACAATTGCAATTGATGAGCTGATGTACACATTTTAAAAGGTGAAAAATGAAATTTTCATATTTAAAACATGAACGTATATGTGAAAAATGGATGTCAAAGAATCATTAGTCTTTCCTATAGACATGATCACTTGCTACATCTATACATGTCCATTTGCATAATAAAATTTATAGCTAATTGACAATTAGTAATTGTATATGAAAACGTGTTCGTTTGATATAATTTTTCAATAATGTTCAGTGCGAATATGAAATAGTTCGAACATCTTACCTGACAAAGTTCGCATCCAATAAACATTAGTGCCTCTGCATTCGAATCCTATGTCGTTGGACTTGATGGTTTTTTTCCCACCTAAGGTACAGCTGAGGAAAGATCTTGAAAAAAATGTCATCAGCATGTTTGTAATACCGTATCCTCCACCTCTTCCAAAGCACGAGCGGCACAATGACCATCCCAAAGCCAAAAACAAATCCCAGTTCAACACACAGGTAATTCCAGTCAATCAAAGGCCTAGATTTTGAGTGAATATCTTCAAATGGAGTTGGCGGTCTTCTGTCTGCGGATCCGCATTCTGCCTTCAAAGGGTGCCCACATAATCCTTTGTTCCCTTCATAGGAACCTTCTGAAAATGTAGCAAATTGCTTTATATAAGGAATTGGCCCAACCAATTGATTAAACGAAAGGTTTAAGACTGATAGGAAAGTGAGACCATCTGCAAGTTGCATAGGTATCCCACCGGTAAGCTTGTTGCTTGACAAATCCAATGACTCAAGTTTACTTAATTTTCCTAGAGAGGGTGGGATTCGGCCTGTGAAAGCATTGTGTGACAAGTTGAGAACATACAACGATCTAAGTACTTCTATTTCTTCTGGTATTGGCCCATCAAGATTGTTGCATGAAAGGTCAATTAAAGTGAAAATATTCAAAATCTTCACCAACTCCCTCTCTAGACCCTTAATGAAAATTGCTATTGTATCTTGATAATACTCTTCAATGAATTCTAAGGGCCCTTTACTGTAACTACGCGTGTCAACCGTACTTGCACTAGCCACAAAATGGAGGTAATTGAGCTCTGACTGGACTTCATTATTAGCTATCATTGCTATTGAGTTAACGAAGGATTTTATTGATAACTTATCACTAAAGTTGTTTGAAGCAAGGTCTACAATTTGAAGTATCGACCAAGTAGCATTCAGCCCTCCACAACCAACAGGACCATAAAATTTGTTTGATCGCAAGATAAGGACGCGCAAATTGGATATGTCTTTCAAGTGACATGGGAACTCATCTTGTATCCGGTTGTTCCCAATGTCCAATAACTCCAAATTTATGCAATTGGCAAGAGAATTTGGTACCATCCCTTCTAGTAGGTTTCTATTGAGACTCAAAGTTCGTAAACCACAATTGCTTGGAAATACATCTGATATTTTGCCAGTGAGGTTGTTTCTCCTTAGATTTAGAACCTTTAGAGTTTCACTCATTGCAATGAGGCAGTGGGGAATTGTGCCACTCAAGGAATTATTAGACATATCTAGAATTTCAAGAGATGTAGTATTGCATATTGCTTCAGGGATATGCCCATTGAGTTTATTGCTAGAAAGAGATAAGAAACTAGCGTAAGAAAGAGAGTTACCAATGCCAGCTGGTATAACAGAGCTAAAATTATTCCGTGACAAGTCCAGATACAAACAAGATGGTGGGGGAATTGGGAGTCGCCCTTGGAATTGGTTGGACCGAAGGTCTAGTATACCTAATGATGAAAGATTGAGTGGAGATAGAGGTCCTTCAAGGTAGTTATATGAGAGATTTAACTGATAAAGACTATCAAGTTCCCAAATCCAGTTAGGTACCTCTCCATGTATCTGGTTCCTTGAAAGGTCTAAAGTTACTAAACCGGTTTGGTTTCTCAAGAAACTAGGAAATGTTTTTAACTTGAGAGAAGCCAATCCCAATGACGTTAAATGGGGAAAGGGGGATAATGAAGAATTTGTTCCATTATATTCAATCAACAAGCTATTGTCGGAAAGATCAAGGTCATCAAGATTTGTCAACTGCTGAAACACATTACGTTGAAAGGAAACATTAAAGTTATTTGAAGAAAGATCTAAGGTCTTAAGACATTGGAGTTTACCAATAGAAGTGGGTATGGGCCCTTCCAAATAGTTGCTACTCAAATCGAGGTATTCCAACAGGAAGGAAGAATTGGAAAATTCATGGATTTGACCAGACAATTTGTTGTTGGACAAATAAAGGAACACTAGACTTGGAAGCTCTTTCCAGTGAGTGAAAGTAAACTGACCTGTCAAATGATTATCAGAAAGATCTATCGTGTCCAGATTCTTTGCCATGTTGAATGATGGGATTGGTCCGATGAAGTTGTTTGATAATAAGTCCAAATGAACCAATTGAGTAAGATTTGCCATGGAATTTGGCAACACAGTGGCTCTAGCGCAGACAATGTTGTCAATCATTGCTACTGATTTTTACAAATAATTCCTAAAAATTTTGCCTGCCTACAATTTTTTTTCTATTGGAATCTTATTAGCCAAGGCTTAGGATAGTTTACTCGTGTGCCAAAACAACAAATATCCATATCAAGTGATATATATATAGTGTCGGTTTTCCATGAAATATGATGAATAAAAAAATGGTGAAGAATCTATGAATCCCGTAAATTTTAAGTGGACTCTTGCATTTGAGGTTCTTCTATTCGTCAATTATATCATTTATTATCTACTTAAAAAACATATTTACTCATACAAGGAAAATAAAAAGAAGTCAACTATATATCCACACATAAAATTGTGTTTAACCCATTACAGAAGGCAAATTGATAACTTCCAAATAAAAAATGCTTGAAAAGGGCTCCCTAACTGACATGACCAAGAATTCTAATTTTTTTGAACAAATCTTCGTCGTCCCAATAAAAATCTAACAAGGAAACTAACAAATATTATTTTTTCAATCTTCTCATGGAGAGATAGAGATGCTTTTCAATTGACTCATTACAAAAAACTTTCCACTTCAATCTTCTCCACCCTAGACCAACCTTAAGACATAAGAGACCTACAGATCAATGATCAATACTTTCTTCCTTTCTTTACCCAAGAATTGTATAAATTTTCAGGCTGTAGGCAATATATTTTGACCAAAAAGAGGTGTTAATAAACCTGTAATTCCCAGTATCTTGATGTAGCCTTTAAAATTTTAAGGCCCATCTCTGTCAACTGAACTTGTAAATTCATGGGAAATGAAAACATTATCCCATTTAAATGGCTCATTAAGTCAGATAACCATCCTTCAAATAGAAGTCATCTGTCTTGAGAATGATAAAAGAATAACTTAACAATTGCAATTAATATTAGTAATTTGCTGAAACCATTCCAAGTCCATGTGGTGCCCAACAACCATCAAAATCACCATTAGACGAAATATTTATGATTCCAAGGTACCTCATTCAAAGTATAATCAAAGGAGAGCAGGGATACTGAGAGACAAGTAAAGTAAGCACTGATAAAGCCAATAACAGCGTGTAGAACTAGTGGCCAAGATGATCTCAAGAAACTTTACCTCTTCTAATCGGGCATTGATCTTCAAGGGCACAATATCATCAGCCCGCGTTACACCCACGTTGACAATTGCAGTAGCTGCACCTGCCTCATGAGCAGCTCTGTGGAATTCAATGTTAAAAGCCTTTCAGCTAAAGAATAAAATACTAAGAGAAAAATGTGTGGGTGACTCCTCTATCAGCTTTATTGCTTTCTAAATCAGAATCTTGATACTAAAATCAAACAGAATCTTGATACTAAAATCAAACAGTCTTCTAGTACTTAATTAATCTGAGCTATACAGGACATCAAGAAGAGATTATAACATATATGTACATGGAAACGAATTATTCAGACATCAAACTGTATATTTACTCTAGCCCAAATAAACATTGAATTCGAATAGAAAATAATCATAAATTTAGTGTATTTAATTCTTGCAAAAATACATTTGCAACTGCTGAACTATGATTATGTGCTGTTAATTCAGATATCGTTGCTCACTCTCTTCTTGACAGTGGTCCTTCATTCAATTAAAATTTTATATGCTGCAGGTTTTGCATACTAATTCAGATAGACCAAGCACAATAGAGGGAAGATATTTCCTTATGTAGAGGTATGCAGCAAGCATTGCCTATGTAAAATTAAACTTTTCGCTCACTTAATGTGAAACATGTGTACAAAATAAATATGTACATGAGAAGCCGGAAAGCAGACATGGTCATCAGAGATGATCCTAACACAAGAAATGCGTCACATCCTTTTGCAGCTTCCTTTGCCTTATCAGCTCTATCCTTGGAAACATTATCACCAAAGAAAATAACCTTCAAAGTTACCACGTAAAACAAAAGTATCAAAAAGACCACCTTAATTGAGTTTCCAATGTACTTAAGAAAAGTTATGAAATGTGTGTAAAACTGCTGGGTGCAAATGAGCAGTACCCGAAAGAAAAAAAAAAATTTGAACAACACATAAAAGAAAAATGGAATAAATGGCCCTCATTTTATTGCATGTAACGTAATCACCCAGCTTTCAAACAATTTAAATAAATTTATAGACTTACAATGCATACTCAAGATGCAATCTCCCCTTTATTTGTACATCAAAATATATAAGAACTTTTCCATAGCTTAAAGGGGACAATGTGTTCATTTGAAGGGTATAAACAGTATCAAATACTTATTTTCTAGCACGAAGATCTAGGCCATTTTTCTGAAGTTGAAAACTGCTTTTGGATCTTTCTATACTTCTTAATTCATTTTTTTTTTAACTAACAATAACTATAATGACCAGATCCAGTCAATTCCATTATAGTTGTGTGATGGTGCCTTTGCCAGCTTGTCACATGGATATGCACCTGAGGGCCACATTCATGATCCTACTTCTGTTAAATTATGAGTGCTTTCAGAAAATGTAGACTGAAAACTTTTAATTTTATAAAAGCAAAATAAATCTTACATCAGGTTTGAGGACACCATTGCATTTTTGGCAAGTAGGGATATGAAAATCCACTTCCCAAAACTTTTCATCAATTTCAATATCACCATCAGGTCTTTGCTTCATGCCAAAACTCTTGTCCGAACCAGGGTTTCCATAATCAAAACTTTCAATTGCTGCTGCCCACTGCAGTAAAAATTGAAATCTTGCTAATCAGTCATGCATCCCAAATAATATAAGAGAAAGAAAACAAGGGTGTGTGGCCAGATGAAACATTAGATTTTATATTCCAGGCATAGACAGACAGTTAAAGGATTCATAAATTAGAAGGCCAGAAAATCTAAATTTACAATGCAAAAGGATAGATCTTGCCTACAATTATATTTTTAGATCGTGAATATAGCATTGAATTCTTCTCAGAAGAACACAGCCTTCCATTGGACATAGATTAAGGCTCACTCATAAATCTCCCTTCTTAAGCATAAAGAGAAGATGACAATGTTCTGAGCCAAAAAAAGGTGACAATGTGAAAGTAACCAATGATGTGATATGAGAAGCCTAGATTGTTGCGACTCCAGGAAGAATAAATTACTCAAAATTAACCTTTGGATTGAGCTCCTTCACGTGATCTTGAAACGAATTCCGACAAAAAGAAAATCCACAATCTGGACAAACTACAGTATACACAATCCCATGTAGTTCAAGTGGGTTGCTACCAGCACGATGATGCAGCCTGAAACAGAATAAATGATAAAATTAATCCCATTGGCTTTGCTCCCGACACAAGTAGAGTTACACATTTGAAAGAAAAGGACATACAACTGCTAGTTACCTGTCAACGTTTTGTGTAATCATAAAATTTATCCGGCCAGCTTTCTCTAGAGATGCTAAAGCAATATGAGCCGCACCAGGCTGTGCTGCAGTAAACCGCCTCCATCCAGCATAACTCCTTGCCCAATACCGCCTGCGGGCCCGACTTGATCGGAGAAACTGCTGTTGAAAAATTCACAATACTAACTTAAGAAAACTTGTTATTTAGAAACATAAACAGCAGTAATTTACAAGATGAACATTCGGAGCTTTGATCAACTGCGTCAATGTTTTATTAACTCTTCTTCTTCCTCCACTCAATCTTAAAAACAACGGCATGTCTTTAGAAAGGAATTGGAAATAGTCACTCTAAAACATAAGATACCAGTATCATAATCCAAATTAATACTCCCTTTGTCACATAATGAGTGACCCAGTTGGAACATGCACAAATTTAATAAAAAACAGAAGAAAAAAAAAAAGAAAAAACAATCCTTTTGTATAAAAATGCATTAGATGTATTGTGGGAAAGAAATTCCTTGATAGTTGGAATGGAAATATATTATGGGACAAAAAAAAAAAAAGCGAATTGAGCACTCATTATGGAATTGAGGAAGTAGTAACTAATGAAAATATGCCAAATTATTGGGGCCATTGGTTTGAATAGATGATTATTTTCAAGTTCTTAGCATGTTCATTGAGTTCTGAATAATATTAAATTTATCCAAATATAACTTATATGCTACTAAGCCTCCCTATTTAGTCTTGCTCTTTTCAATAAACCTTCAAAATTAAATGTGTGATCCCTCCTTATTAAAAATTGATTTAGGGTGTGACAACTTGCAGCTGAATATATAGAGGGAAAGAAATTAAGGAGAAGAAGATTTAATGCCAAGAACATTGTAGCAAACTGGTGCCTTTTGGTGTTTCCAACACAAACATCCAAGGCTCAAATCCCTTCTCCTCCCAACTATTGATTTATCAAAAATAAATAAAAAGGGAGGATTTAAGAGAGAAGATGAAACAGGTTGGAGGGATGGAACGGATCAGAATATAAGAAAAGCAAGAAAGTAGATAGGAGAGTATATCCGAGAGGATTAGGGGTATAGAAAGCGATGAGATATAGAGAAATATCATACCAAGAAAAAGAGAGCAAAATGAATAAGGGAGCAGTGCACCAGAAAAGAAGAAATGAGATAGCAAGGCAAGAGGGGAGACCAAAAAAAAAAACAAAACATATAAAAAAGTTAAAAAAAAAAAAAAGTACTCATCTATTTTACTCCTTTACTGAATCAGAAAGATGCCTTCTAAAGGCTTTGCAGTACTTGGGGAACAAGAAAGTATACTCCAGATCTATAAATTGTCCTTATAAAAAGATACATCAAGACCTACATCTCCTACTTCAAGCATTGAAGAAAGTTTAAAAATACAAATATTACAGAAATCACTAAAACATTTTCCTAATATATCTAAATACTTTTGTGGGGTAATCGTAATACATAAAAAACATACTGCTATAGGGGATAAATATCACAGCACATGCCTTCAGATCACCTGATGAGTAATTGGTTTGAAACCAGAACTATAAGCACCATTGGGGCTGCAACATGATA
The DNA here is from genome assembly GCA_019022515.1 of Quercus aquifolioides. Classification (NCBI taxonomy): domain Eukaryota; kingdom Viridiplantae; phylum Streptophyta; class Magnoliopsida; order Fagales; family Fagaceae; genus Quercus; species Quercus aquifolioides. The sequence goes on from CM032333.1 coordinate 65,778,294, forward strand.
AAAAAAATAAAAATAAAAAAGCCGATATTATTTAAAAAGTAGAAAAATATTACCATTTAGGGAAAATAAGGAAAAAAAAAAAAAGATTTGGCATTTGATAAACTTTAAAAGGAAGCATCACTTTACAGGTATGATTAATTCCACCACAAAGCCTTAAAAATATATTTAGTGTGACATATTGAGAGCAAGAACACTTCAATCAACCCAAAGCCCACTCCAAAAAAAAAAAAATAAAAAATAAGGTTTGTCTTTTTTCTTTTTTTTGGCTAAACACAATAAGGTTTGTCTTGGGACTTGGGTTAATGCTAAAACACATAATTAGATGAACCAGAGGCTTATGCAGTTATGTATATTCAATTTAACAGAAGAGTGATTTTTTTGTCCTGTGATAAAATCACAAATGAGAAGAAAAAAAAAATATTGAGATAATAGGTGAGTCTACCTCTAACAGGGGCTTGCTGAACAAATTTGTATGAAAACTGAGATAGCTAGATCTATTCATTTTCTTTGCTGATGACAACCAGCTACCAAAATGCAGCATAGGCCACAAACATCATACAAGAGTACACATATTAAACAGTATTGGAAGCCTATAAAACCTTTGATATTCATATGGATAATTAATATGATTTGAAAGGTACAGAAATAGTCAAAAGAAAATGCGCATTGACTGGATCAATGAGACAATTGAGAAGAAGTATCAACTATTACAAACAATTATGCAAAATAATTGAAAATGTTTTGGGTAGAGTCTATATATGCCAACGAACAAAGAGCACATGCTTAATGTGATCAATATTAGGTGCTGCATCAGCAATATTAAAAGGTCTTTATTAGAAACATATAAAACACAAAGGTAGAAACATCCTTTAGTTCTGTCTGCTTATGTGAAATAGTAATTTGGGAAAAGTTTCAAGAAATTTGTGGATCTTATAAGCTTACAAGAACCAAAGAGGAGGTAGAACCTTCTATAATCAGGAATTCCACATTCTGTACTGATTCCAGCCCCCGTTAATACCATGAGCTTGTTACTGCATAATAGCAAATAACCAATGAAACAGAATCTGGCAAGAAAACTATTAAAAAAAGAGCTAAAAACTAAGCACTAGGATTCATAAGATAAATTTCATAAGAAACCAGGAATTTTAAAATATAACTATATATGAGAACATCTAAGATTGACCTTTGATCAAAGAATTGATATAAAAGGTTGACATCACTAGTGCTAGGAGGATCTGAATCAGGAACCAACTTCTTGTCCCTCAAAAAGTTTGAAGGTGCTCTTTCTCCTCTCCTTGATGAGGTCCCAGGAAATGAGATCCGGCATGAAGTTTTAACAGACTTTACAGAGCCCTGAAACAAAATGACTCTTCTTCCTCTACTTGGAGATTTCCAATTATTGTGACTTGATTGAAGAAAACCTAAAAAAAAAAAAAAAAAGAGTTTGCTAGCACTTAATATCACTCATTTATACGGAACATAAGTAAGAAATTTATCTAATAACGCTAAAGAATTTGGTGGATGGCATGGGCATACTTGCCTGTCATAATACTCCCCAGCACCTAGAAACCACCGACGCGGCTCCAAGGTCGCCGCACCGGAGTCCGACGCGGCGTCCGGTGTCCGACTCGCCGACTCTCCCTTTTTTTTTTTTTTTTTTTTTGGATTCGCGCCGATTCGCGCCGACTCGGCCAGATTCGAGCCGATTCGCGCCAACTCGGCCAGATTCGCGCCGATTCGGGCCGAAACGGGCTGATTCCGGCGGAAACGGAATCCGATACGGTCACCGAAACATGCCGAGACGGCCGATTCCGGCAGAAACGGCCACCGAAACAGCCGCCGAAAGTGGACGAAATAGGCAGTGGCTGCCATTCTTCTGCTTCATGTGGCCTTGTGAGAGGGGAGAAGAAGAAGACGATAAGACACCAAAAAAAAAAAAGATGAAAGAAGAATAACGTACACAACAAAAGAATATTAATTAAGGGGTGGAAAAGTATTGGTGTTAAAACTTTTCATAACAGTATTTTCATAACAGTATTGGTGTTAAAACTTGCCTGGCTTCAAGAGGAATCAATACTGATCCTTCCTGCCCTCGGTGCCGAGATGATCCAGAAACTATTATTCATTTGCTCCGGGATTGCTGGGGTAGCAAAGAGCTATGGAAGCAGCTTGGTATCTCTGAGATGGATAGAAGTTTTTTTACTTATGATCTTCACACATGGCTGACTGTTAATGCAAGGAATAGTCATCTTAATAATCACAGCAACCTCCCCTGGAATATAGTGTTCCTCTTTGCCATTTGGATGCTATGGAAGCAAAGAAACAGTCTTGTTTTCCAGAATAGAAGTTCCAACCCAAATTTAGCTACCCAAATTATTAGTCAAGCAAGCGACTTCCACTGGTGTGCTGCGGATTGGAAGAAAGCCAGCAGTTTCACAATGAAGAATATTAGATGGGAGAAGCCTCGGAATGGTTGGAAGAAGCTTAACACGGACGGGTCCTCTTTAGGTAACCCGGGTCTAGCTGGTGGAGGAGGTGTGATTAGAGATGAGTCTGGTAATTGGGTGGTAGGCTTTTCAAGGAGGATTGGTGTTACTTCAAGCTTTGAAGCAGAGTTATGGGCTTTAAGGGATGGTCTGACCATCTGTGTGAACAAGAATTTCCAAGCTGTTGAGGTAGAGCTGGATGCAAAAGCTATAACGGATGTCCTGAATAACCCCAGCCAGACAAAAACCATCTTTTCCCCCTTATTAGATGATTGCAAGCAGCTAGCAACTCAGATCCCTCATATTCGTTTCAGCCACTGCTACCGTGAATCCAACAGATGCGCTGATTACCTCGCAAGAAAAGGTGCGAATCAAACCGAAGACTTTTGCATTCTTAGTTATCCTCCTGTGGAATTAACTCCTGTCTTTAACCATGACTTGTCTGGTTTATTTGTAAGTAGGCGTTGTCCTGCTGAGCTCTTGTGTTTGTAGTTTCTTTTGTTTTTTTCCCTTCTACCAAAAAAAAAAAAAAAAAGGGGTGGAAAAGTCAAATATTTAACGTGGGCTTGGGAATTGAAAAATGAGTAAATGAACTTTTTTGAAATGTGATTTTTTGTTTCCAATTATCAAAAATATTGATTTTATTAAAAACAAATCATAAATAATTATTTTTTAATAATAAATTCTACAATCTATTTGATTTTTTTTATATAAAAATATTAAATTAACTATATAAAAATATTTTTAATAATTTTTTAATCGCCGAGTCCTGTTGCACCCGCACCCGAGTCCCGAAACGCACTCATGCTTCTTAGCCCAGCACTTCACTTGCACTTCTAGAGGTCTGCTTATCCAAAGTGAATAATTCAGTATTAAAAAAATTCAATCCACAACTGAACAGATTCATGGAGAAATGATTCCAAAATTACATATCAAACAGCAAAGACTACTTTTCTTGCAGACTCAAATGGATAGGCATATATGAATTTTGATGAAATTTTATTCAAAGAAGCTTCTGCAGAATGTACATTTCATTTGTCCACTATAATAAAATCTCCAATCATTATTTTTGAGAACTAAAAGTTATCAATATACTCCTCAGATATGTTCGCATAAGATTGTGAATGGAGTTCTTATTTGCTTTCAAATCAACGATTTGGTACAATTCCTTTTTGACATTTTTTTCCTCTGCTCAACATTTAATGTACTCTAGACCAATCTAAAATGCAACTCAATAAATTCTTCTCTGTAGAGCTGTATACAAAATAATTTGACAATGATGAAAGATAAAGGGCCTCCACTTATAACTGAAATAGACTTTAAAGAAGCACCAAGCAAATATATGGTTATAGCAATGATTTCATCAAATGAGAAGTAGTATTTTATAAATTCCAGTACCCATTTCCAAACTTGAACCAACACATCATTCTATTTCCTTCTCATCTCTCATCTCCACCCCCCACCCCCACCCCCAAAAAAAAAAAAAAAAATCAATGAAACTTGAACCTAACAGCATACGTTCAACTTGACAGCAGTGTACTACCCTTTGCTTTCAACTTGGACTACCAAAAAACTTCAATCCAGACACCACCAAGTCTGCGGTCTTCTTCTTCATATGCTCAATTAGCATTTCATCGTAGACAATCATATTGGCTTCTGTTAAAAGTTTGCGGTCTCTCAAATTCGAAAAAACCTTCCTTGCCTCCTCAATTGTCCCATTCTTACACATGCCAGAGATGATAGTAGAGTATATAACCTCATCAGGAGGACAACCATGTTGCATCATTTCATTCAGTACCTCAATCACCTTCTCAGCACCACCTGATTTACAGGCATGGATAACAGAAAGTGCATACTTAAACTCCATAGGGCCACTCATAACATTGGCTAACAATCGCGAACAAGCATCATAGCAGCATCAATGTCTCCGGTCTTGCAAAGCCCTTTAGCAAGAGCACAATAAGCAACAACAAAAGGAACCAAAGACATCTCCATGATTTTATTATAACACACACATGCTTTTTTAATATCAACAATCTCAACAAAACATTCAATTGCAATACTATAAGTCAATGAGTCAGGTTCAAAATCTGATTCCTTTACTTCATCAAAGAGTGATATCACCTTTTTGAACTCCCCCTTCTTGTGAAGTGCCCCCATAAGAATATTGTATATGGAAACACTACAATAACTTCTTTTTTTCAAGTCCTCAAACACTTCCACAACCATCATTGTCCTCTCCTCCTTACCAACCACAAAAGCAAAGAACTTCAAAAGATCATCAATGACACAAAATCCCAATTTTTCTATTTGGGTTAACAATTTACAAAACTCATCCATCCTTCTCATCTCTGCATACAAAACCAAAATTGGATTCACAGTCACAAACCCCAGCCCAAGACCCTCCTGAACTGTGACCTGAAAAAGCTTATAAGCCTTATCGACTCGCTTCACACCACACAAACCTTCGATAATCGAATTATAAATCGCCAAATCAGCTCTATTCCCAGAATCCACCAAATCCTTCAACAAACCACAAGCAAACCCCACTTTCCCATCTACCACAAACGCCTCAACCAACGATCCATATATCGCCCTATCAATCAAACATCTTTTCTCCTTCATCTCCCAAAACAACTCATACCCTTTCTCCACCCTCCCACCTTTACACAATGCGGTAACCAAAGTAGTATAGGCCATTGCGTACGGCTCCACCTTATCCTTCTTCATTTCCGCCCAAACCCTCAAACACCCATCCAAATTCCTTGCTTCAACCAACACCCTCACCATCGCCGTGTACGCAAACACGTCCGGCTTACACAAATTCTCCCTCATTTTACTCAAAACATTCAACATTTCATCAATTCTTCCAACTTTACACAACCCTTTAATCTAAACCATAAAAGTAACACTCTCTTCAACCAAACCATCATTCCTAAAATCATCATAAACCGAAACTGCCAAATCCACATACCCATTTCTCATCAAAGCATCAATAATCCTATTATACAAAAAAAAAAAAAAACCCGAGGCTTGACATTGAATTTCTTCATCTTCTGATAAACGTAGAAAACCCGAAGGGGTCGATTGGCGTCGGAGTGGAATCGGATAAGGATTTCGAACTGCTTTTCGGTGGGGGTTTGTTTTGGGAGATCATGAGTTCGGGCAGTTGATCGGCGGAGCGGAAACGGTTAGAGCAGTTGAGGCCATAGGCGAAGGCATTGTAGGAAGCGAAAGTGTGGTGGAAGCCTTTTTGCTTGGAGGCCCAGTGGAAGAACTTGGAGGCGAGATTTGGGTCGAGTTGGGATTTGAGGACTTCGGCAACGAGGTCCGGAGTGACGCGGCGGAGTTTGTTGAGGTCGGAGACAATGGGAAGGCCCCAGTGGTTTTGGTTCTTGCGAAATGAGTCTGTGATGTATCGGGTGATAGGGGAGAGGCGGATGAGAGAGGTGTGGGGGGTCCCAGTGTTGGTGTTGCGGGTTTCAGTGGTGGTGGGGGAATGTTGTGGGTCCCAGTGGTGGAGATTGAAGGGTTGAGGATTATGGGGAGGAGAGGGTTTGTGGAGGGAGATGGATTGGCGGTTGGAGAAGAGGTCGCCGCGGACAGTGGGGCGGTGTTGGGAGGGTTTACGGTGGCCGTAGAAGAAGTAGAACTTGTTTTTTTTGTTTTGGTTTTGGGGTTTGGGAATTGGGGGCTGAAGGTGAGGAGGCATTTCTATGTTTTGTTTTTTCTTCTTTCATTGATTTCTTTCACCACAACTCATCAGCTTCCAGCTTCTCTTTAGAGACCAATTTACACTGTTGTCTTATGTTGTGTCTGACTTACTGGTTGAGCAGTCTGTTCTATCTATGAAAGTGCAGTGCATTGAGGATTTTGTGCCCCATACAGTCATGTTTATACCCCTCCATTATTTAGCTGATGTGTTAATTATTCTTCATTTTAGAGGCAATAGATATTTTAATGAAAGGTTTTAATTGTGCAGTTAAGTGGGTTTTGTATCTTTTTCTTGACACGAAATTCTTCCTTCGAGTTAATATGTTGTCTCATACAATAAACTAGTCGCTAACCTGTGCGATGCACGGGATAATTTTTATAATTTGGCTCAAAGCATATTATAATTTTTTTTTTAACCCATAATAGTACAGAATGTTAAACCAAGAGCAAAATGGGGGAAAATATAAAGAGAATACAAATTGACTAAAAAAGGGATGAGAATCTTAACAAATTTAAGTTAAGAAAAAACAGTTGCCAATGTAAATCCTTCAATTTAAGAACTTTCATGGCCTTGCAATTAATGCCTGAAAACCAAGTCTTATTTGGTTGAAAATAGCTATGGAATAAATAATAAATAAAATGGGGGCTCTCACCTTTTCTTCCAACCTCAAAAGTGTCAACCAAGGATCATAGAATGGATTATAGGCAATAATAGAAGTCTGCAACACAAATTTGGGTAAAAGAAACCACCTACAACATTTAACATTCTATGAGGTAAAAGATATGACAATCCAACTACAAATTTGAGTTAAAAAATTAATTGCAAGTAATATAGCAAAGCATGATTCCAAGCCAAAATTTTTTATTTTTAAAACAGTAATAGGTTCAGGAACAAAATATGATCTAGCTCAGATTTTCAACAAAGATGAAAAATTTGATGTGTAACCCCAAAGTCTTAGGGCATAGAATTCAACTTATGCAATCTAGATGTTAAACTCTAGGAGTTTATACTTTCTTTTTCAACTTTAGATGTCTTTGTGATTCTCATAAAAAAAAAAAAAAATAGCTTTAAGTGTAAATAAGAACCCTTTCATCAACATGTTTAATTTAAACACAGGCCAAGGAAAAAAACCATAACCAAAAAAGAAAAAAAAAAAAGAAAAAAATAATCCTAGAGAGTTGAGAACTACATCTTAGCGAAGAAGCAATTAACAATAAAATTACTAGATTTCCAAACTTTGTTTTATCAACATAGTACAACTTTTTCATGAAAAAAAAAAAAAAACATAGTACAACTTAAAACGATGAACCATAGAACAATGGAGAACTTTGTTCCCATTTTTTTTTTAATAGTAGAAAAAGGAACAAAACGGAATAGTAGAAGAATTAAAACCTTCTAGGTTGTATTCCTTGCAATCCTCCAAAACCAAAGGAAACCCATCAAAAAAAAAAACATGAAAAACAATCAAGCAATAGGGAACCAAACGAAATAAAAGAAAAATCCATATGGAAAAAATAGGGATGTATTGAAAGGAACCAAAATTGAGGGAGAACCTGTATTAGGGTTTTGAGTATTGATAAAAACCAATTTTAAATCAAAACAAAATCTGAACCAATTTCTTAAATCAAAACCAAACAAAATAGCCGAACCTAAATCCTATTAAACACCCAAAATTAATATAAAAGATTTTACCTGACCTATATTAGGGTTTCGAGTATTGATAAAAACCAATTCTAAATCAAAACAAAATCTGAACCAATTTCTTAAATCAAAACCAAACAAAATAGCCAAACCTAAATCCTATTAAACACCCAAAAGTAATATAAAAGATTTTACCTGTAGCCGTTCCAGCAGTCTGATGTTAGGTTGGTTGTGAGGCGAAGCGTTTGTGGCTTAGTTGAATTCGCTTACTGTCGCAGGGGAAGAGAGAAAGATCTCAGTCTAGCTTTTCCGTTTTTGGGTTCCTGCGTATGGGTCTTGCAGTGTTTGTTGGGCTGAGTTTGTGTTTGAAGGAGAGAGAGACTGGGATTTTATTAAAAAATAACCATATAACTCAAAGTATATTATTAGTTAGGCAAGGTTTGAAACATATTTGGTTTCTAACCATTCGAGTTTTCTACACTCGATTTTGCCCAGTGAATTTGCACTTGAAAATTGAGTGTCTTAGACTCAATTTTCATACTCACTTGGAAATCGAGTGTCTCACACTCGATTTTCTCAGAGCAAAATCGAGTCCTTTAGACTCGATTTGCTAGAAATGAAATTTGTTTCAAACCTTGCCTAACTAATAATATACTTTGAGTTTTATAGTTATTTTTTAATAAAATCCGAGAGACTGAGATATAGGTTTGTTCTGGGGAGAAATAGTTATTGGGTTAGAAATAGTTACGGTGTTTAGGGGTTTTTTTTTTTTTTTTTTGTTAGTTTTTTTTTTTTAAATAATGCTGAAAAATACGAAAGCTTAAAAATATTCGGTTTTATATATATATATACATATATAGATAAATCTTTGTCACAAATTTTCAACCTCATCCTTGATATTATATCTACTCAAACATATTTGGAAGATATATTTTTTCTTCCTTTGGGCTTCTTTATATCTTGTGGCAGATCTATGTCATTAGATTCCTACATCATAATTTCCTCTCATAATTATCGGATAAATATATGACAAACATACATATTTTTCATTGTAGGGACTGGGTTTGAGCACTTCTACCGTCGAGTGAGTGAACTCAAACCCAGCTAGCCCAATACAATGAATTTGTAGAGAGCGGGTTCAAGAACTAGGTCCTAGTGAGGGTTACAACGACTAGGCGTGGTTGCATATGGATTGGATAACATGAACATGGACTGAAATATGCAATGATGCTCCTCGGCCCTCCTCTCGGGAGCTTGAAGTTCTTATTATTTCTTTAGTGATTGGTTGCAAAGGTTTCTGTGAGGATACAGATTGCTACAGTGTCCTATGTTTCTCATCTTCTGGCCCCCTTTCCAGAGGGATTCCTTACATTATATACCCCCCTTTCAGTTGATCTTAGCCCTACATTTGTTGATCAACCAGGCCGCTACTTGAGTGCTTGTCCCATCAGCCGCCTTCCCATTCTTTCTGTGGGTTGCAGCAACCAAGGCTGCACTGTTCAGGGGTCATTTCCTCATTAATGTGGCCAGAACGTTAGTTGTGGGCATTTAATGTGGAGGTGACAGTTCATCCTGGACTTGCTCCTCCATCATACTTCCATGGCTGACACGTTGTACTTGCTCTTTCTCTTTGGATGCTCAGGAAGGCTGCTTCTGGTGGCTCGTTACTTCCCCTTTCAATGGTCTCGGCTGGCCGAGGACAAAGTCGTCCTCGGCGATGTTTCTTGGCAATTTGGGCCTTCTGCGTTCCTCCTCGGACGTTTCTTTATCCTCGGCATGGGCCTTGGGCCAGATATAAGATGGGCCGGGGTTGCCATATTATTAGGCCCCACAATAGCCCCTCGAAATCCTGCTGTCCAGCTCCTCGGACAGGGAGGAGGATTTTGATGTCCTCGGGCCTCTGTTATGGCTTGTCACATCTTGTCTTCCATCAGCGCCAGAGTCTCTTCATCTGTCCAAGGCACGTTCCTGGCACTTTGGTATACGGAGCGTACCCTCATTAAATTCTGGTGGCTCTGTGCTCCCCACGTTCAACGGTGTGATGCTAATCCAACGGCTGGGCTTTTCCCAGCTGTATGAGCGGGGAAACTCGCACGATTACCTTTAGTTGGGGGTATAAATACTCATTTGACCGATTAACCTCTTTACTTTTGCATTCAAGAGTTCTCGCGCACGTTTAATGAATTTGGTCAAATCTCCAACTACACCCACGCCTTTTTCAGCACAAAAAGCCTGTCTGAGGAGCTTTTCCTCATTTCTGTAAATCTTCTTCTCTCTCTAGCTCAAACTTCTTCTCTGATTCCTTTCTTTCCCTCGCCCTTTCCTGAGTTTCTTAGTCATTGTTAGGGATGGGTAGATTTAAGAAGTTAGTTGAGTCCGAAGAGGCGATGGAGAAATTCATCGCCGATTATAGGATACCCAGTAATGTGGGCTTGAGGTACTGTGCGGAAGGGGAATGGCACATTCGGAGGAAGGAGGGTGAGGTCGTCATTCCCATAATCGCCTTCCTTGAAGGCGGTATGAGGATCCCCATGGGGCTGGTAACGAGGGGCTACCTTAGGTACTTTAGTTTGGCCCCCACTCAGTGTGCCACCAACGTGTTTAGGATCCTAGGTTGTGTGGATGCCTTAAATGAGAAGATGGGGTTGAGGTTGACCCATCATGATGTAAACTGGTGCTACAACCTCCAACAGCTAAAGGGTAAGTCTTACTACATGAAGATGAGGGACGATAAGGTCCGGCTTATCTAGTGTCTTCCCGAGTCCAGCAAGGGACTGAACAAAGACTTTCTCATCGTGTCTGGGGAGTGGCACGATGGCCTTCACTGTCCGACAGAGGAGGGGACACCAGGTGGGGCATTTAGAGTAGGAGAGGGTTTAGTTTTTTAGTTTTTTTTTTTGTAAGTCTGCTTTGTTCGATTGATGATAGGAGCTTCTTTTCCTTTCTGCAGATCTGCACGCCTTTGAGCGTCATTTTAATCTGGTTAACAAGGAGGACTTGCAAGTTGTCCTCAGGGCGGAGATCTTTGTGAATGAGGCTGACAACCAAGTTAGAGCCGCTCACAAGATCCTCGATTATAAGCCGCTCCAGAAGTCGTTTCCGACTCCGAAGCACGTGATCAGAGCCAACGATCCTCGGCTTCGTGAGATAACTGTAGCAGAGTAAGGGCTTTTGCTTCCTGAAGGTATTCCGTTGGCAGGACCTTCTACCTCCACCCAAGCGGCGGAAGCTGAGGGAGAAGAACTAAGAGAAGAGGAAGAAGTCGCTGATTTGGGTCCATTTGAGGACGAATTTGGCGCATTTCACCAAGTCCACCTATCCGAGGATCCCTCTGGTGACCTGGGTGACCCTAATTTGACCGAGGCAGACCTTTCTTCTGTGAGGACTCCTATCCAGGCTGAGATGGGCTTTAAGAGGCAACCCCAGACCAGCCTACTTGACCTGCTTAAGGGTCAGCCGGGGAGGGACGAGCCGGGGAAGTCCCAATCCAAGCTTCCTCCTTCGCCGTCCAAGCCTCAGTCTGTTCAGACTAGGTCATCTTCTGCCCAGTCTAAGCTTCCACCTCCTCTACCTCAGCCGAGCTTGCCACTAAGGCCCGAGCCTACTGACCCCAAGCGCAAGAAGGAGCTTAAGGGCAAAGGGCCCATGGGAGCTGAGAGGACTCGTTCTTCCCCCAAGGAGGCTGAGGCTCGGCGCCCTCTTAAGCAGCAGAAAACTAGGCACCAGGACCAAGGAAGAGAGGTGGCTGTACAGTCCGAGGCCCAGGCATGGTTTCCTTCCCCAATGCTCCATGGGGAGCCTTTGATGGATAATGCCTCCCTCAGGGACTTTAGAGGGGGTGAAGGCACATATGTGGCCGATGCGCTGGAGAGATCCCTGCTACTCCCTGTCGACATGGCTCAGTTGGAGGGCCTGAGGAGGCAGGAGGTCATCCTCAGCCTGAAGAGGTACTTAGGCATGGTAAGCCATCCGCCGCTTGAGAGTTTGTTGATTTTACTCTTCGGTTCCCAAACTTATCGTTTGTTTGTTTCAATTTGCAGGCTGTCCAGGCCACTTACAGGCTGGAAGAGGAGGCCAATAAACAGAGCAAGGCCCTGGAGCAGGAGCGTGACAACCGCCTAGATGCCACGCGGGTCCTTAAGAACTCCGAGGATGACCTCAAGAAGGCAAGGAAGGCTCTAAAGGAGGTGACGAAGGCCAGAGATAGCGCGGTGTCAGGCTTAGCTGGCGCTCAAAAGCAGGCCGCCGACCAGACGAGGCGCCTTCTAGACGCTGAGGGCCAACTACAAATTGCTAAGGAGCACATCGCTGACTTAAAGCAGAGGTTGGCCGAGGCAGTGGGGGCCAAAGGCGTTGCCGAGTACACCAGGGATGAGGCTCTGAGAGCCAAAGCAAAGGCTGAGTCTGCGAGGACAGAGGCCGAGAGCTCTAAAGAGCAAGCAGAGGAAGAGGCCTTTGCTGAGGGAGTGGCTAAGACCGAGGCTGCCCTCAAGGCTCAAGTCCTTGAGGTATGCAGGTGCTACTGCTCCTAGACTTGGAATGAGGCCCTCAGCTAAGCAAGGGTCGAGGCCTCGTCTGAGCTTAGGAGGGCCGAGAGAGTGTATTACCCTCCTGCTATTCGAGAGGCTGCCTTTACCACTTCTAAAGCCGACACCGCGCCCGAAGCGGCAGACGGGGACCAGGTCGATGCCGCCGAGGATCCCACTTCCATTGAGAGGCCTGCCGAGGGGGCTGAGCATCTGAGGGTGCCAGAGGAAGGGGAAACCAGTAACTTGGAAGCGCCCCTAGGTGTGGTGAAGCCCCCTGTTGGTCCTCAAGTCCCTCCTGCTGACTCCCAGGCTCTTCTTGCCAAGGGGGACCTTCCCAAAGTTGCCCCTCCAGCCAAGGACACAGCTCTCATGGTGATGCCTCTGCAAGTTGTTCCCCTAGGTCAAAGCTCCGAGGACTCCGAGGACACCTCTGGACAGCCTTCCAAGGGGGGATAAAGCTCAAGTCGAAGAAACAGGCTGCCTTAGCTAGCTTTTACCTTTTGTTTTCTACTTTTGTTGTTGTTGTTTCTCTTTTTTTTTTTTTTTAAGCGCTGTACTGCTACTTTTAAATTGAATGTATGTATCGCTTCTTTTTTATTTTATGTGTTAATTGTCATTGTGATGAGTTTTACTACTAATATAACCTGGGCTTTAATTATTAGCTTCACAATCTTAGAAGCTGAACATGCTTTTCATTCTGAATTAGCAGCCAAAAAATGTAAAGACCATAGTGATAGTTTCCACTTAGACCTCGGTCGATAATTGAACCACCTTGACACCACGACAAATTTTTGCCGAATTGAATACTGAGGGAACAACTTTACAACATTGGTTCTATATCTCATGAGTTGGCTACTATAAATGGTAAAAAAATGCTAAGCTCACAGCACCTTAAGAAAACCATTAATTGCCGCCCATGCTAAGGGGTTAAGTTCAATGTGCCTCAGAATGCCTTAAGTGATGCTCATGGGCTTGTGTTTATTTACGCCTTTGCTGAGTGTAGCCAACTTCTCCAGAGGTCTGAGTCCGAGGACCATGCAAGACCTTGGTTTCGCCTAACCCTTAGGTTCTTCTGTAAGTAGCTAGTTTCCCCATAGGTTTGAGTCCAAGGACCATACAAGACCTTGGTTCTATCTAACACTTAGACTTCCCTGTAAGTAGCTAGTTTCCCCATAGGTTTGAGTCCGGGGACCATGCAAGACCTTGGTTCAGTCTAGTACTCAGGTTTTTCTTGAAGTGGTTAGTTTTCCCATAGGTTTGAGTCCGAAAATCATGCAAGACCTTGGTTCAGCCTAGTACCCAAGTTTTTCTTAAAGTGGCTCAGTCTAGTACTTTAGGTGGCCGCCAAAACTCAAGATATACAATCATAAATCATAATGGACCTAAAATTCAAATCAAAAGAAAAGAGATGCTTTCATTAATATAATACTTTCTCAGGTTATTTACATTCCATGGACGAGGTACAGGTTTTTCATCCAGATCTTCTAAGTAGTATGCACCTATCCCCGCCACTGAGGTAATTCGATATGACCCTTCCCAGTTGGGTCCCAGCTTTCCCCAGGAAGGATTCTTGGCAGCCCCCACAACTTTCCTCAACACCAGGTCCCTCGGTGCTAGTGGTCTGAGCTTCACATTGGCATCATATCCCTGCTTGAGCTTTTGGTGGTAATAGGCCAGCTGGATCATTGCCCTTTCCCTTCGTTCATCAATCAGATCTAGACTCCTCCCCAGTAGTTCATTATTGCTGCCTGGAGTGAAAGAGCTCGTCCTTGGCGTCGCCAAGGGAAGTTTGTCTTTAGAGGGATAACAGCCTTGGCCCCGTAAGTCATGGCGAAAGGTGTCTCCCTCGTTGACCGCCGTGGTATAGTTCGATATGTCCAAGGAACATGCGGCAGCTCTTCTACCCACCTTCCCTTGGTGTCATCCAGTCTCTTCTTAAGCCCATTGACGATGACCTTGTTGACAGTCTCGGCTTGCCCGTTTCCCTAAGGATAAGCTGGAGTTGAATACCTGTTTGTGATCCCAAGTTCACAATAGTACCTCCTGAAGGCCTTGTTGTCGAATTGGAGTCCGTTATCCGAGATGAGGGTATGAGGGACCCCGAATCGTGTGACAATATTTCTCCAAAGGAATTTCTTAGCGTCCACATCCCTGATATTAGCTAACGGCTCAGCTTCAACCCATTTGGTGAAGTAATCTGTGGCAACCAACAGATATCTCTTATTCCCTAGTGCCTTGGGGAAAGGGCCTACAATATCCAAGCCCCACTGGGCGAACGACCATGGGCTGGACAAAGGGTTAAGGACCCCTCCAGGCTGATGAATATTTATGGCGAACCTTTGGTATTGGTCACACTTCTTAACATACTCTAAGGCCTCCTTCTGCATCCCCGGCCACCAGTATCCTTGTGTGACGGCTCGATGAGACAAGGTTCTTCCTTCTGTGCGGCTCCCACAGATCCCCTCGTGCAGCTCTTCGAGCAATAACTCTGATGCGTCGGGATGAATACACAGTAGGTATGGTCTAGAGTAGGAGCGCCTATACAACATGTGGTCCTCGGACAACTAGAACCAAGAAGCATTCCTTCGTATTTTTTCAGCCTCTGACTTCTCTTCAGGCAAAACGTCATCTTTGAGGAACCTCACCATAGGATCCATCCAGTTGGGACCCATCCCAACTTGATGGATGTGGACCGTGTTCCTCGCCACCTCATTTGCTTTTTCCAGATGCTCTACAAGAATGATCTGAGGCAAATCCCCTGCCGAGGAGGTGGCAAGTGTGGCCAATGAATCGGCATAGGTGTTTCCACTCCTGGAGACATGTGACAAGCTGAAAAGGTCAAAATCTGACTGCAAGCGCTTGACCTGGCTTAGGTACTCTTACATTCTCGAATCTCTGGCTTCCAGTTCTCCCTTTACCTGGCCTACCACTAATCTTGAATCCGAGAACATCTCCACTGCTTTTCCTCCCATTTTCTACACCATGACCATCCCTTGTAACAAGGCTTCATACTCAGCTTCATTGTTTGTGGCCGAGAACCCGAGCCTCAAGGACTTTTCTATGACAGACTCGTCAGGGGATACTAAGACTAGCCCCACTTCAGACCCCCTCTGATTTGCCGCGCCATCAACGTATACCTTCCAACATGGTGGCCCCGGGATAGAGATTGCCCCAACTGATTTTTCGTCAATGCTTTTTTCCTAGGCTGCCATCTCTACTGGTGGTTCAGCGAACTCGGCCACCAAATCAGCCAGAACCTAGCCCTTTATAGAGGTCCGAGGCATGTATTTGACGTCAAAAGCCCCCAAAATTGTGTTCCACTTGGCGATCCTTCCTGTGTAATCAGCGGTGTACAGACTTCAAGAGTAATCGAGTTAGGACAACCACTGTGTGAGTCTAGAAATAATGGGGGAGCTTTCGTGTAGCATGGACCACAACTAGTATGGCTTTCTCCAAGGGTAGGTACTTGACCTCAGCTTCATGCAGTGACTTACTAACGTAATAGACTGGTTTTTGAATGCCATTGTCGTCTCGTATCAGTACCAGGCTCACAACGTGAAGCGCTACAGCAATGTATGCGTATAGGACCTCGTCGGCCTCAGGATTGGACATGACAGACGGTCGAGATAGGTACTCCTTAAGTTGCTGGAAGGCCACGACACAATCCTCGGACCACTCAAATCCCTTCCACTTGTTGATCAGGAGATAGAAGAGCCTGCACTTGTCAGCCGACCTGGAAATAAATCGATTCAGGGCCGCGATCATTCCGGTAAGCTTCTAGACCTCCTTGGGGTTTTGCGAAGGCTTTAGATTATGAATAGCCTTGATTTGGTCAGGATCAACCTCAATTCCCCTGTGGGTAATCATGTATCCTAAAAACTTGCCAGATCCCACGCCAAATGAGCATTTGGAAGCATTTAGGCGCAGCTTGTGCTTCCTCAAGACGTCAAAGGTGCGGCCGAGGTCTCCTAAATATTCGGACACCACTTTACTCTTTACCACCATATCATCAACGTAGACCTCGATGCTCTTGCCTAGAATCGCTCAAACATTCTCGTCATCATCCTTTGATAGGTGGACCTTGCGTTCTTCAAACCGAACGACATTACTTTGTAGTGGCAGTTCCCAACAAGCGTCACAAAGGCTGTCTTCTCCTGATCTTCCAAGGCTAGTGGTATTTGATGATAGCCTTGAAAAACGTCTAGGAATCTCATCCGAGGATGGCCCGTGGTTGCATCCACCAGCTGGTCTATCCGAGGCATGGGGAACGGGTCTTTTGGAATGCCCTATTCAGGTCGGTGAAGTCCACACAGACCCTCCACTTTCTGCTTTTCTTCTTGACCACCATAATGTTGACCAACCATTCAGGGTAAAAGACCTTTTTGATAGCCCCTGCACGCTTAAGCTTATTCACCTCTTCCCTAATCGCATCAGCGTGCTCTCTCAATGGGCGCTGGGGTGGCTGTTTCTTGGGAATTATGGACGGATTGACGTTGAGATGGTGATAGATGAAGGACGGATCAATCCCTGGGGCATCACAGGCATCCCATGCAAACACTTCAATATTACTTTTAAGGAACTCAATTAGCTCCTCCTGCTCCTTGGGAGGCAGCCGAGCCCCGACCCGAAAGAACTTCTCCGGGTCATCACCAATTACCACTTTCTCCAAATCCTCACATTTTGCTTCCTCGGCAGCTGCATCAGGAGGCGCCGCCGGGGTCTTTGATTGCTATAAGCTCTCTTCAACAATGGCCGAGGACTGTGTATTAAGCCGATGTGATATGGCAGCCACCATGCACTGCCACGCTGTGGGTTGGCAACCACGGATCTTAAGAACCTGATCCCCTAACAGGAATTTCACCTTCTGGTGCAGGGAGGAGGCAACACCCCCCAAGGTGTGGAGTTAGGGCCTTCCTACGATGGCTGTGTAGGGGGAGTAGGTGTCCACTACTATAAAGTTCACCTCCACCACTTCTGGGCCGGTCTGGATGGGCAGCCTGATCATGCCCTTTGGGATAACGAGCTTCCCGTTGAAGCTCATCAAGGGAGAGCTATAGGGCGTTAAGTCCTCTGGTTTCAACCCCAGCCCCTTATAGAGGTCTGGATACATGACCTCGGCCGCTCTGCCACCATCCACAATCACCCTTTTCACATCGTAGTCCCCGATTCTGAGAGTGATCAACAGAGCATCATCATAGGGCTAGGTGATCCCAATCTTGTCTTCCTCCGAGAAACTCAAGGTCGGGTGAAAATTCCTTCTAGCCTTTTTCGGCTCTGGCTGGGACTCCTCGACAGGCAGCTGGGCTACAGACAACACTCGTGAAAGGCGCGTGCCTATTCTTCCTAGTGCGGCTAAGATTACATTGATTGTCCCTGCGGGCGCCCTTAGGGCGTTATCTCTTTGGGGCTCCTGATGGGTTCGGCCTTGATGGTCACCGGGGTGATGCAGAAGGTGCTTCAGCTTTCCTTCTCGAACTAGCTGGTCTAGATAGCTCCGGAGGTTCCTACAGTTCTCTGTGGTATGTCCGTGGTCCCTATGGTATCGGCAATAAAGGTTCTGATTGCGCTTCGTGAGTTCCCCCACCATCTTATTCGGCCATCTAAAGTATGGCTCGTTCTTGATTTTCTCCAACACCCTGTGTACTGGCTCTCAGAATATGGCATGGACAGTCTGTGTGTCGGCTGCTCCAGATTGCCTCACGAGGTCCCTCCTCGGGTGGGTGTTGTTGTATCAGTTCGACCTGAAATCCCTCATCTCTTGAGGGATAGCATTCTCCTTTCCTCTACCTTGTAGCTGGTCTTCCTCTACTCATTTGTACTTGTTGATCCGATCCATCAGGTGGCATACACTGGTGGCAGGCTTGCCTGTCAGGGACTTCCTTAGGCCATGTCCAGTTGGGAGACCATTTTTGAAGGTGCTGATGGCGACATCGTCAAAATTTCCGTCCAGTTCATTGTACACCTCCCAATATCGGCCCGAGTAGGCCTTTAAAGTCTCTCCATCATGCATGGACAGAGACAGTAGCGCGCTCAAGGGCCGAGGGGCTATGCTATTTGTAACGAAACGGGAGCCAAAGGCCTGGGTCAGCTGTCTGTACGAATTTATGGAATTCGTCCTCAAGCCATTGAACCACCTCATCGCCACTGGACCCAAGCTAAAGGGGAAAACCTTGCACATTAACGCCTCGTTCTTAGAATGAACAGCCATCCTCTGGTTGAACTGGTTCACATGCTCCACGGGGTCCGTTTTGCCGTTATAAATGGAGAAGGTTGGCTGCTGGAACCGTCGAGGAAGTGTAGCCCCTTCTATATGGCCTGTGAAGGGCGACTTGGACAGTTGATCCAGTGCCCTGCTCATGGCATCATATCCCAAGCCCCTAGGGGATGAGCTTTTATGCTTACGCTTCCGGTAGTGCTCCTCTTCATGAGAGAAGGTCTCGCTTGGAGGAGTTCTTGATCTTTGCCTATAGTCATTGTCGCTTTCATCATCAGAGGGCAGGTCGGGGCTAGGTTGAGGTCGCCTTCGTTGTGCATGGCGCAGCCTCCTCTTCAGATCGTCTATCTCTCGCTGCATGTCTAGCTCATCATTCTGTCCCTGGGTCACGCGGCTCCTAACCTCTTTTAGTTGTATGGCTCGGTTGTTGTTTTGTCTCTGGGGTACATGACTGTCCCCACGTGAGTAGCTTCTGCTGGTTTGGGTGGTGTGCACACTTCCCTCTAGAAATCTTCCATTCTCTTCATTTTGATCGCGCTCAGGGTTGGCGAAGTTACCTTGGTGCTGGGACTTGACCAGTTCAGGCTGATGGGAGCCTGCTTGATGAGGGCCTGATCCTACCATGCTTGATCATTTCCCTTACTAACACACAAGTTCTCCCCACAGACGGCGCCAATTGTAGGGACTGGGTTTGAGCACTTCTACCGTCGAGTGAGTGAACTTAAGCCCAGCTAGCCCAATATAATGAATTTGTAGAGAGCGGGTTCAAGAACTAGTCCCTAGTGAGGGTTACAACGACTAGGCGTGGTTGCATATGGATTGGATAACACGAACATGGACTGAAATATGCAATGATGCTCCTCGGCCCTCCTCTCGGGAGCTTGAAGTTCTTATTATTTCTTTAGTGATTGGTTATAAAGGTTTCTGTGAGGATACAGATTGCTACAGTGTCCTATATTTCTTATCCTTTCGCCCCCTTTCCAGAGGAATTCCTTACATTATATACCCCCCTTTCAGTTGATCTTAGCCCTACATTTGTTGATCAACCAGGCCGCTACTTGAGTGCTTGTCCCATCAGCTGCCTTCCCATTCCTTTTGCGGGTTGTAGCAACCAAGACTGCATTGTTCAGGGGTCATTTCCTCATTAATGCAGCCAGAACATTAGTTGTGGGCATTTAATGTGGAGGTGACAGTTCATCCTGGACTTGCTCCTCCACTATGCTTCCGTGGCTGACACGTTGTACTTGCTTTTTCTCTTTGGATGCTCAGGAAGGCTGCTTCTGGTGGCTCGTTACTTCCCCTTTCAATGGTCTCGGCTGGCCGAGGACAAAATTGTCCTCGGCGATGTTTCTCAGCAATTTGGGCTTGCGTTCCTCCTCGGACGTTTCTTTATCCTCGGCATAGGCCTTGGGTCAGATATAAGATGGGCCGGGGTTGCCAGATTATTAGGCCCCACAGTCATATATATGTATATTGCCTTTTCATAATTTCCTTAATTTCAAGGAAATTAAAAATTAAAAATACGATACTTTATTATTAGACTAGGAATTCGATGAATATCCGTTTTCTAATTCTCACTGCAAAAGCAAGACACAAATAGAAATATATATATATATATATATATATAATCAAGAAGGATCAAATAAATTCAGATCTAAGATCTAATGCTGAACGAACATATATATAGAATAGAAGATCCGAATAAGAATGAGAAATTAGAAAATACAAACGAACGAACGGAGACAGCAAAATCGGAATCAAACAGATAGTTTAATAAAGAGGAAGTACCTGAATGAATTGGTTAAGGCCAGCCAGCTACAATAGATTTAATATTAGAGCCTTACACCTTTGCCCAGACCCTGTGAGGGTTTTCTCGCAGATTTAATATTTGGTGTTTTTTGTGTTTGGTGTGGCAAATGTGCCAAATGTTTGGCATTTGGCACATTTGCCACACCTGCTACAGATGCTTTTACTATTTCTTTCATTCTACACTTTCTAGAGTACTATTTTGGTTCCTCAGACGCTACGCTAAGCCTGAGTCCTTGGTTCTTGGTCCTAGGTCTAGGCCCACTATAACGGTTCCTGGGCTACACTTTAAGGGCCCATTCCAAGATCTCATAATCTCTCTCTCACAAGTCAATACCCCTAAACCCAAACCTTTATAAGTCCGTCCAATCTTCCCCTCTCTTTCTCTTTCTAAATATTTGTTTATTTCATGCTCCTTAGCTTTGCTTCTTTTTGTTGATTCCTGGACTAAATTACTGTTGTTGTTGCATAAGTAATATTTTTCTTTTTCTTTTCAGTTCTTTTGCTAATACTGTTGTTGGGTATTGTTAGTGCTACTTTTTGATATTTTTTTTATTATTTATTTTTGGATTGAATTTTGTGAATTATTATCTGGGTTCTTGTGAATTTATGTTTGGACATAGACAAAGTCTATTGTGACTTGTAAAACTAATTGGCAAACATGACTGCGTTCTTGGGACTGCCATCATAGTATCAGCAATTAATTAAATATATAACAAGCATGCTATATGACCAGATTGTGCTTGTAATTGCAAAAACAAAGCCATATGATTCTTAGCTGATGATTTAATCAATAGTTTCACTGTCAATTCCTTGTGTAATTCCAATCAGCTTCGGTTTTATATTTTTGAGAGCCAAAACCTACTAGTTTGAATAGATTTTGGCAGTAAGATCTTGTAGATGAATTAGCTGTTTATGCAAATGAATGTTCTGCCTTGTTGGATCTCTCGATATATTTGATGCAATTTATGTGCAAGGAGTTGTAATACTTATATGTCAACTTTCTTATCCTGGCAGGAGGAATTTTTTAGGGATGTAATGCAGTTTCTGACCCTCCTCCATGGACATACTCGTCTCATTCCTCAAGGTGGGTTAGCTGAGTTCCCTGATGCCATTCTCAATGCTAAGCGCCTTGACCTTTTCAACTTGTATAGAGAAGTAAGTTCTTTACCTTATTAAAGGTTATTGAAACCATGCCAAGAATTAGCTTTTAAAAAGTTGGTCCCTCAGGTCAGGTGGTTTCATGAGGAGGCTTTCATGTTGGGAATGGCATCAATTGGAAAGGACAAGCTTTCTCAAAGATGCGTAATCACAATTCACACATTGACCAATAGAATGACTGTATGGTTTTTCAACTTTCATTGTTTTCCTCTTTTATTCTTGAGATGCTTTATGTTGCATGACCTTAATTACAAAATTAATATTATGTCACATTGCGTAGTAAATGCCTTTTTTGATTGCAAGCTTATCTAATTCGGAAAATTTGAAGTATTTGGGAGATGGTGTTTGCTAATGATGATTTTTTACTATTTGTTTTCAAAATATTCTTGACACAAATTTATTTTCAATATTTTCTGTTAATCTTTATGACTTAACTTGAGGGGGCTAGATAGGCTGAAAGTAACTTTGGCAGTTTTTTATTTATTTATTTATTTATTTATATTTTTTTTTTAAATTGCGATTTTCTCTTGGGATTGGTTTCATATGATGTTATTCTTTCATACTTCAAATTTCATTAACCTATTGTAACTTACAAGGATTTTGAAAAACTTTTGGAGGACTCAAGTTGTAATTCTGTTGATAATTAGGGTGTGGGGAATACACTAAAAAGGCATTACGAAACTTATCTTATAGAATATGAACTGGCTCATAATGATGTAGATGGAGTATGCTGCGTTGTGTCACAGCTCTCTCTCTCTCTCTCTCCATGTTGCTGTTTACTGTATGCATGCACACAAAACTTAATGCCTTACTAAATAATTTGAGTTTGCATGATATAACAGTAGTGCAGCTGGTGATTAGGTGAACTGCGGAATATGTGGCGAGTGGGCTCACTTTGGCTGTGATAGGTGGCAGGGGCTTGGAGCTTTTAAGGTATGGTTGCCTTATTTGAGTTCTTATACAAAATGTGGGTAAATGCTGTGGTAATTTACATGAACCTTTAGTAAGATTTCTTTTAATTCAATGGTGTCATGAATTTCAAATTTACCTTAGCTTTTGGTTTCCTTCCATTTGGCTTTCCCTATTTTATCCATCTGCATGAAGATGTAGACAGCATGAGTAGATTCAAAAATGTATATTTGATGTCTTGACATATTTATGATGATTGGCAAGACTATGCTAAAACAGATGGGCTGGAGTACATTTGTCCGTACTGTAGCATCGCAAATTTCAAGAAAAAAATCTCAGAAAATAACTAATGGATATTAATAGATGTCAGGAAGACATCTCAAGAAACTGCTAATGAATATTGATGAGCCTTAGCCCACAACCTGCATGCCCTCCCCATGCTCTTTTTGCTCTAGAAAATCCCTCCAACCCTCTGCCAAATATAATCTGAGGGAAGGTGGGTTTAGCCGTGTAGGAATGTAATTATCATTTTATATTCCCATTGTTTTTAATTATAGATAGATTATGCTCAACACAAGCCCCTTAAATTTTTCCATTGTTCCTCTATACCCTGCAAAAGGAGGAGTCTCAAAATAGAATTGTAGATGTTAGTTTATGCAAATTAATTCAAGAACATAGTTCTGTAGCTGTATGATATTGAAATAGTCAAATAATTTCCCTTGTGTTAAGGTGTATTCCCCATTTTTACAAATCATTTTTCCCCATTGGACTAGGTACACTGTCTATATAATACAGCCCACTATTTAGTCTTAGCAACGACAGTTCTATCACATTTTAGATTTCATTTTCATGTAACTTAGAACTTTGCTAAATTCGTGTAACTTGATCGTGATAACAATTTGATATGTATCTAATATGACATCAAGAGACTTTATCGAGTTATCATAACTTTCACATGCATTCTCCTTATTTATTTCTCCACTAGTGTGGAAAATACTAAAGGCTATATTGGTGTATAAATTAATCAAGTTGTTATTGCTTGCTTAATCAGTTGCTAGAGCATTTTCAGGTCCAAACCTGTCTATTGGAAGCCATATCCTAGAAGTCACGTACAAAGTTTATAGTTATCACTTTGATCCAATTGCCATGCAGAGTTCAATTGTAGAGGTGATGGCTGAAGTTACTCTCGGTTTAGCTCATATTAAGGCATACTTCCATAACATATTCTGATACAACTTATAGAGCACATGCTCTTGGGCATTTCGACATTAATCCACAACAAAGTGAAATAGACATTTTACTGTTTAAAATATAACTACATTATCCATATTATTCACCTAGATTGAAACTTCTAATAGTTTTGTCCATACTGTAATTACAAACTAATTATTACCATTGACACATTAGATTAATTAGAATGTTATTTAGATGCCATTAGAGCATTGACATCATGTGTGCCAAGATATTTGGCATTTGGCACACCAAACACCAAAAACCATGCCTCATGAGGTGTTAGGGAGCTATCCATTTGATAAGCATTGCTAATAGCCATTTGATAAGCATTGTATGATTAGCATTGTTAATTGAGTAGTGGTTGTGCTGAGTTGTATTTAGTTAGTTAGTTGAATTTTGTTAGTCAGTTAGTAGTTGCTGTGCTTAGTTAGTTAGTTGCATTGGTTGGGTAGTTTAGGCGAGAAAATGGGATTGAATTGTATAAGAGGATATTTCAGATGTTGAATAGGGATTATCCAGAAAATTAACCACTTACTCTTCCTATTTCTCTCTAAGTGTCTCTTTTCCTTTCTTTAAGTCTTTCCTTTGCTAAGGAGGTGGTTGCCCTCAAAGTAAGCAATCATTCTTTCCCAAATCCATTTGTGGGTTTGTTAAATTTTAGTTGCTTTATGTGTGATTTTGGTTGGTTCTTGAGATGATTTTGTTGCAAATTTGGTGGATCTAGGTTGTGGTAATAGGGGCCGGTGGGCAGTAGAGGTGGCTGTGGGTTGTGGGTTTGCTAGTTGTTCTTCAAAATCTTCATATGAGAGAGGGAGAGACAGATAAAGTGAGTTGTGTAAGAAATAATAAAAAATTAATAAAGAAATAACCACTTGCTCTTCCTATTTCTCTCTAAGTCTCTATTTTCCTTTCTTGAAGTCTTTCCTTTGTTAAGGAGGTGGTTACCCTCGAAGTAACCAATCTTTCTTTCCCAAATCCATTTGTGGGTTTGTTAAATTTTGGTTGTTTTATGTGTGATTTTGGTTGGTTCTTGTGATGATTTTGTTATTTGGTGGATTTGGGTTGCAGTAATGAGGGTTGGTGGGCAGTAGAGGTGGCTGTGGGTTGTGGGTTTGCTAGTTGTTCTTCAAAATCTTCATGAGAAAGGGAGAGACAGATAAAGTGAGTTGTGTAAGAAATAATAAAAAATTAATAAAGAAATAATATTTAAATGAAAAGCTAAAGAAATAATAAATTAAAAGTGAGTTATATTGATTTTAATGGGTTTTTCTTTGTTGGGATTTGTTGCTTGCATAAAGTTAAGACACACACAGACTTGTTTCTTGTAATTGGGTTTATTTCATTTTTAATTGAAAGTGGGTCTTGATTTTGAGCTTTTATACTGTAACAATTTGTGACTTATTATTTATCTTCATTATTGTGAGTGGGTTCCTTAACTGAGTTGATTCATCTTTTGTTTTGATGAATTCCAAACAAATATTTGTTCATTATGTTGTAAGATTAGAGAATTTTTTTTTTTGAGCTTCTTTATATCTTGTGGTAGATCTATGTCATCAGATTCCTACATCATAATTTCCTCTCATAATTATCGGATAAATATATGACAAATATACATATTTGTCATATATATGTATATTGCCTTTTCATAATTTCCTTAATTTCAAGGAAATTAGAGAAATTAAATGGCAAAACAGAAAGCTCAATTTTTTTTGTTTCTCTAATAATGTTTTTTTTTCCGACAATAGGGATGAGAAGAGTTGTTTCTGCAGAGGTTGTATAGATCATCATTATCTGAGCTTTTGGGTTTATTTTGACTTTTCTATTGTATTTTGCCTATATTTAAAAGTTTTGTAAATTATCAAGTGATATAAGGTTACAAGTAGAAAGCTATTTTTATTTAGAGGTTAGTAAAACTAAATATGTTTGTAGGGTGCAGTATTTTGGATGAAATATACTTGTTCTCCTTGATTTTACTAATGTGTAGAGTTTCGTTCCACATTTGGGAGACTGCTGATTCAATTATTGTACCTTCAATTATCTAGACATGGTTGTTATCTCTATTTAGACGTGAAGTATGGTGAGGGGGTAGTCTTTGATGTTGCACTTAGACCCTTTACTCTTAATTCTCTCATATATGCTGCTATCCACAATTCCACATTCCTCATCATAGCCATACAATTCTTTAGATGGAATTAACATGTTAAATGGTAGTCTAGCTTAGTTGATGATTAAAATATTTATATTTTTGTACATATGTGGTAAATAAGTCTAGGGAGGGGTTGTTCGTTTCTCTTTCTCAGTTATGTTACTTTTACATTTTTTAGAGCATTCACATTTCAGTATATTAGACTATTACTCTATTTTAGGTTGCGTTTGGTATTGGCTTAAAAATTCAGATTTTTTCACTATTTAGCTTATTTTGCTACTATTCAAATTTTTTTGTTACTATTCATAGATCCTATTGTACTTTTTAGTACTCTTCATGGATCTCAATGTACTATTTCAGCTAACTTTTAGCTTTATTTATAATACTTTTAGCAAAAAAGTTTTCAATTTCAGCTAATAAGCTGTTCCCAAACGGACTTTTAGTATAAAAATCATGTTTTTTTTAAAAAAATTTACCTGACTACTTGTCAAAAACTCACATCAAATTATCTATTTGGATACTTTATTTCATTAAAATACTAATTTTCTTTATTTTTTTTAATTATTTCTCTCTCTTCACCTACAACAATCATCATTCACTCTTTTTCTTTCTCTAAGGATAAGCAAAGAAATAATAAAAAATTATTTTTGCATAAATACCATAACTTGTAAATTTACACAAGCACGGTAGTTAAAATCCGATTTGCCCTATAGATATGTAAGTTGATGTAGGTGTCTTTTGGGGTTCATTAGGAAAATTTTGGGTCTTATGCTAACACATCGCAAACACTTGCCATTCTTATTTTCATTTTTTTTTAATGCTTTGTCTCTCTTCTTTGTGAGTACTTCTACTGATACATCAAAATTTTACAAGAAACTTGAGTTATCAACTCATCATATGTTGAAATAAAATAAGATTATATCAGAACTCATTACAACTCAAAATAAGATTGTTGTGAAAATGTTACTAAATTTTATTGTGTCCTTATGCTACCTGTTTCTTTATTCATTTTTCACATATTTGGATTGTGTAAAAATAAGGGGATCTCCAAAGGCAACTCAATGTCATCTTGTCTTGTTCATGCACCCTTATAATGGTACATGAATGATTGATGACCGACAACCTTTAACATAATCTGCAAACACAACACGACTAGTCAATGTTTATTATATAAGTTTCTTGACACGGGATGATGGCTCATGAGATTGAACCATCAAGACAAGGACCGCCCCTATTAAATCTCTTGCATGAACTGCAAGATGAGCCCTGATTGGAAACATACAAGACAATGCAGGGAGGACACGTAAAATCACAAAACAAACAAAAAAAACTGCATGTTAGATCTGACTGATCAAGTAAAAAGCAGTTATTACCCGAGTCATATTTTCCTTGCTCCATGACCTTTTCTCCAACTCCAGTTTTAGTTTACCATGTTCAAACTAGTCAGTAAAACTGGACTCAAACCTCTTCGCACCATCAAGCCCTTAGATTACTCTTAACACTGATGGTAGTGTCCTAGCCAATCCTGGTAATAAATAAATAAGACTATGCCTTTCGTTTTTGTACTACCTATATAAATAAATAAAACTCCCCTTTTCTACCAAAAACATAAAAAAACACATTCTTTTCTTATTACAGTATATGCAATACGTCCCCCACTTCTCAATGGCTGACCCCATCAAGATTAAGGTAGCAAAAATGTTTAGTCGATTCCTCGATGGCTCCTTCCTAAATTCCCATGATGATAATCAATTCATTTCATCTTTACACCGACGTTCCTAAACTCCAATTACTTAAGTATTTTGTCTTATGAACCAAAACAAAACACATGAAAATTCTCCAAGAAAGAACTATAAAAGCCCATTGTATTTGTATTAAAAAATTAAATTAAATTAAGAGTATCACCAATTTCAGATTACAAAAGAAAACTTTTCTTAAACACTAGAACAACTATCAAATTTCATATTCGAAGCTTCTTTCCTTCCATGTTGCAGGTCATCTTCATAGTGGTTGGCACCCTCACCAGAATTCATCTCTTTCTGGTAAGTATCTTGTTAATCCGGTGCAGCTCATTATTGAGCTTCTGGTCCCTGTTTTGTTTCTGTGTTTCGACCATCTTGCATCTTCACACCAAACTGAAATGCAGCTTTTGGCATTGCTTCTTTCTGCTCATTGTAAGTTGCCTATTCCTCCTCTGTCTCAAAGTCCCACCGATGAAGACAGCCCTTTGCCTGTTCAAAAACGTTTCAATAATATAATAAGCATCAATTATTGTGAATACCAGACCAGTCACTTTACACAGTAACCATTTATTAATAAAAAAGAGTGCATCTGAACAAGAATATGGCATTGCAGCATAGAATAAATATTCTATACTATTCAAAACCAATTAAAAGGTAAGTGATTAAAATTTAAGCATCGATTGAACAAATTCAATAAACTAAATGAAATTATTTCAATTAAATTGGACAATATTTTGCTCCCTCAAATAAGAAAAGAAAAGAAAAAATTGCAATTTTTATTAAAAATAATTACGGAAAATAAGAACATTTCAGAATTTGAAATTAGACTTGCACATAGAGTAAGAATAATAACAAAATCTTACAGCTAGAGTTTATTAAGAAAGAAAAATGTGAAAATGAAAAAATAAAAAGAAAGAGCAAGAGAAGTGAGAAATAAAGCAGGTAGATATGTAAAGGAGAGTTTTGCAATATGACAAAGTATATATATATATATATATATATACACACACTGTCTTACAAAATTGGGTTTCCAAATTAAAATATCAGTTTGTGTCTAGGTCAAGTCTGTTCGGTGCTTTTGGGATTATGGATAAAACATATTTCATTGTCAATTCATTGACTGTTAGCAAGGGGGGTATGTCTTTCACCAAATCAAGTTTTACCTCATGACAAGCTCTTATGTGATGAATAAATTTGTTATTTCTCAATAATATAAGACAGAACAAACAAGATTACATTTTTGTTTTTCTTGACTTTTGGTTGATAGTGACAATATTGAAGAATAGATTCATTAGCACGATTAAAAAAAAAAAAAAAAAAATACAGTACTGCACCTTGTTTCCACCATCATTGAAGCTGCTTCAAGCAGAAGTCTTGACTGATGATCAGTGTTATAAGCTCTAGCATAAGCCACATTATCCAAGACATCAGGACCATCCAGTCCAAACCTGCAGCATTCAAAACCATTGGCTATAAATAACTCACACTGCAGAGAAGCATATTCAATTTAAGGTAGCTGTATGACACCTTTCTGCTATCTGTAAAAGTCTCTGTGGCCTAAATGTGCCCTCTGCATCGATGTACACTGCTTTTCCCTCTCCACCTCCTTGATCTAATGGAAGCTGAAATGTCAAAGTGTATGCATTGAATAAATTGACATCATATGTAGCAGACGGGCAGTAGCATGTAAAGAATAGAGATTGATTAATGCTGTACCTACTCAATGAACTGACCTTTCAGATTAGTAATGAAATATCATAAAAGCGCTGATAAGAACCTTGTTCTTATCTTTGCTTATGTGATTAGGAAATGGCTTCTTAAAGGGAGCCAGGCCTCCAAGATAGAGAGAAAATTCTAGAGGTAAGAGAGAAAGATGAATGTTATTTCTGTTACGAATCCTTTACTACCTGCCTATTTAACCACATGACTATTTACAATTATCCACATGTATATTGAGCAGGAAGTTACAACCAGATTCTCTATGCTACCAAACAGTGCATAACTTCTGCTCCACTATACAGTACATAACATGGAATAGCATTACTTAATCTATCCAATACAATAGTATCATCTGGTAACAGCAAGGTCAGGTGCACATCACATCACAACAGCTAGGCTTATTGCAGCTGAGCTAACAGCAAGGTCAGGTGCAACATGTAATAAAATGGGGGGAAGAAAAAAAAGAAGTATTACCCGGCAAGTGACACAGAGTATGTGACATAGCTGAGTCTTTCCGGAACGAAACTCACCATATATCTAGACATGGCAAAACGGGTCAGACCCGTTTGACTCGACCCGTTTGACCTGCAACCCGTTTGACCCGTAACCCATTTGACCTGCAACCCGTTTGACCCGTTTAAAAATGACTCGTTTTGACCCGTGACCCGTTTTGACCCGCGACCCGATTGATCCGATCCGACCCGCCCGTTTTTTCACGTCTACCAACGTTGAGTAGATTGAGATTGAGGTGTAATTCTTATAAGATATTTACTTATTCTTCTTCACTTAATATGTTATGTACTCCATTATAGTTTGTCATTCTTTACTTGCCACCTTCATTTTCTCTTCCTACTTTAAACATATCAAAAATTATACCAAGATTAGCTTCTAGAAAGCTGGAATAAGAGTTGCACCAAATTTAGGTATCAAGTGTTTAGTGGTAATTGGTAAGTGGTAATAGTATCACCAATGAAAATATAATCACAGTTAAGGAACTCAGAAACAATTGACAAATTGCATCTATTTCCAAAAAAAAAAAAAAAAAAAACTTGTTTGAAAAATACGGGTCAACTCGACCCGTCCCGCGACCCGTTTGACCCGCGACCCGTTTGACCCGCAACCCGTTTGACCCGCGACCCGTTTGACCCGTTTAAAAATGACCCGTTTTGACCCGTGAACCCGTTTTGACCCGCAACCCGATTGACCCGACCCGAACCCGACCCGACCCGCCCGTTTTGCCATGTCTACATATATCTTGGTAATAGGTCCTGTCTGAGCGGAGCCACATAGTGGCTTGGGGGGGCCCGGCCCCTGCAAAAAAAAAAAAAATTCCATTAGGGTAGGTAGAAAAAAAAATTGGGCCCCCCCAATATTGGACAGTTGGCCCCCCCAAAGCCCAATTCTCAACTATTCCCCCAAGCCCAGCTTTAGTTTTAGGCCTTATCACCTTATGTACTCCAAATAAAACAAACTGACCCGCTCAAGTCCAAATACTAAAAACAAAACTTCACTTTTTCTTCATCTCAAAAAATCCACCCACTGACCCACGGAATCCCTTTCTTTACTTCTTATTCTTTTGTTTGGTCTTCTTTGATACACTTTCATTTGCACTAGTATCGTTGCCTACCTATCAGCCCCCAAAACTCCAGTCTTCTGTACTCACAGTCCCAAAAAAAAAAAAAAAAAAATCCTGGCCAATTTTTTCTTTCTTCATCAGTTTTAGTTTTGGAACTTGGTGACTAGTGAGTTTTCTTCTCTTTCTTAAGCATTAGACATTCATATCTTTTTAGTATCTTTTTTTGATTTTCTCAATTATCTACACCTAAATATTCACATGCTCTTTATATTTTCATATATTTTTAGAGAAATACATGATTAAAGGCATGAGGAGATTGTTTGTGATGAGTCTTGAAGGAAAGATCTAAAGTTGGAGGCAGTCAGGCAGAGACAGTAGGCATTGCCACACGGGTGACCCATCTTTGCACTTTGTGAAGACAAAATTTCTAAGGTAAAATTGTTTTGATTTATTACCTATTTTTTATTAGTTAGATATCATGTGGCTGTGGGTGTTGTTAAATTGTGTGGTTTATGTTGTATATCAATACTTGTGTGTTTAATTTTTGTTTTTATTTGAGGGGTTATTATTAATTAAAGTCGTATTAAAAATGGGTTGTATGTTTAAATTATAGTGGAAATTTTGTTTTTTCTTGAGTATGAATAACATCCATATAACTAAGTAAAAATTTCTAATTAAAATTTTATTTTTTAAACTCTTTTTTAGGTTAATTTTTGAGTCATATTCTTAAAGCTAAAAGAATTATGAGCAAACGAAAAATAATTGATGCATTTTTTAAGAAAAAAGATGTTAGCAATTCAGAAATTAGGACACTTGTGGCTGTAGAAATAAATGTTGATACTTCAATGCCTGATGAACACCCTGACCCTTCCAATTATTCAAGAATTCAATCTGAAGAGATAGATCGTGATCCAGGATCACGTAAACAAATATGTGAATTTCCTATCAGCAAACAAGATGAAATCTGACGAGCTTATCTCAAAGAAGGTTCATATCAACCTAAAAATATAGACTATCCATACAACGATGATACTCATCGTCGTCGATTTCAACCCATGGTTCGAATCGGCCCCCCCATGTAAAAATTCCTGGCTACGCCCCTGGCTGTCTCGATTCCTCCTGTCATAAGCTAGCCATGTCAATTGTCAAGTTACAAATACGAAACATCACGCCAATGATTCTTGGCACAAATCATGCTTCCTCACCTCACAAGTTTGGGAGGAGGTTGAGGTCATGGATTTAGAACCCACAATTAAACTATCTTAAAAATGAAAAACAAAATGAATGATCATTTGATCTTATGTAAAGGGAATTTTAACTAGCGAAAACAAGTAGTCAGCTTAACATTGAATAAGAAAAGCTTGTAGTCTTATGGTGATTGGTGCAGGAGTACTCACCTTCCAATACCTTGTCAAGCTCTCTTGACCCGGATGTTATCTGAATGATCTCAAGCCTCTGGGCATGGAGTTGGCTAGCACTAGTAAAACCCAAAGGCACTAACTTGGAAGCTGTCAATAAAAAAAGGCAAAGGCTAATTGCATAATATTGCAAAACAAATAGACAACAAAAGCAATATTGAAGGGTGTGAGAGTATAATGATGACAAAAGACATGCCTGCTTCGATGATCTTGTCGACTTTAGCGTCACTGATTCCTTTGATTTGAAGGAGTTCCTTCCTGGGAGAGAAAGCAACCGATTCAACAGTGCAGAGACCCGCATCTTTAAGCTTCTTAACGTCAATGGAAGCAATGCCCGCCGCCTTGAGTTGAAGATTCACAAACAAATGTATCAAAATACACAATTAACTAAGCTACTTAACTACAACTAAAACCAAGGTGGTCGATACCGTACCGGTACCGGCATACCGGTATCGAAACATCAACGTTTCGTACCGGTTTAAATACCGGCCATGTACCGGGCAATACCGGCTGGTACCGGGCGTACCGGCCGGTACAGAAAAAAGTTTTTTTTTTTTTTTTTTTTTTTTTTTTAAGTTTTGTAATTTTTGAATTTTTGTTAGGGCAAAATGGTAACTTATTTGTATTAACTTATTAGTATTATTTGTTTTCTTAGTATGTAATGATAACTTTTAAGCTTTCTATTTTTTATATTGTGTTTTTTTTTTTTTTTTTAATTGATACTAAAGTATAAAATCATGAATAATTAGTTCTGAATTGAGGAAATGTTTTATGGTAAACTTTTATATTTATTATAATATATATATACACACATACATATATATATATATATTTATTTATTTATAAATATAAAAAATAGCGGTAAACCCGAAACGGTACACCGGTATTGACCGGTATCCGAAATATATCGTACCACTGGGCAAACCGGTACAGCCTCCGGTACGGTATTGACTCCCTTGGATTAAACATCTCTAGTCCCTCTTGAGCTTTCATTCTCTTAACCATGTTTAACCTCAACTATTCGTAGTGTAGTGTACCTACAATTATGTCATTACTCAAAATCAAAAGCGACCCAACCTGCAGTCCACTGTAAATACAAAACATAAATGCGTTACTTATAATTAGTCTACCGAAATGTTGTTTAGCTTAGGTCCAGTCGCTTTCCTAATCATGCCCCTTTAGACTGTATCACTCATAGCCGTAGGCAACATACTAGAGTAGCAAACACTAAAATCTTCACCTTGTAACATAGTCATAAGTCATATATATAGGGCATATATAAATAGGATCATAAATAATGATCCATAGGACTCACATGGTGAGGGAATAGGGATCGATTCACTCATCTCCATTATATATAGGTCGATTGAGCGCATGTTGTATGGAATACATGTTATGGTGGAGTTCTCTTAACAAATAGCACATATCTTATTTCTCTATAACACGGTACAGATCTAATTAAGTCTAGCTAGTCGCTATACAAGCGCGTAACTCGAGTCCTCTATTCACTACCATCTCAAGTGCCAAACTAAGGTCTCACATCTAGCTATTTACAAGCTACGTAGATTGTGGGTAGTCACAACAAAACTTATCACATAGACTTCATTTTAGCTTCAGCTTCACTCATCCAAGAGTATGGAAGGAATTCAATATTTTTAAACTTCTCTTGCTCCAATAGTGACAAAGGACATAATCTCATCTTCACGTCGAAGGCGATCGCTTGAATGAGAAAGTTGATCTAAGCCTATAAACATACTTTTACATCATGATAACTAGTTAAGGAAGACAATTTCGTACTGTACTGGCCGGTACGATTGGAATTTATCCTACCAATATGTACATGAGTTCAGAAACACTGATGTTTCATACTAGTTTAATAAAAATGCCACATTATTTAAAAATAAGCCACGTCATTACTCTTTTAGCCACATAGGCAATAACACTAAAGAGAATTATCAAAAGGACTAATAGTGCTCATTTATAAAACTCGAGAGACCAATAGTGCTTACTTGAAACTTAAGAGAAAAATTACGCCCACTATGTAAACTTCAAAGATCTGTTAGGACTCTGATTGGGGTGCATTTGGTGTAGTACTGTGTTGCTGCTGTGTTAGGTGCAATGGTGCAGTGAATGCTTGTACAGAGATGCAGGGGATACTTGTACAGAGTTGGTTACAAGTTAGTTGAGTTAGTTGATAATGCTATTGGAGGTTGATTCCCTTGAAGAATCAATGGAGGCCTAGTTTTCTCGAAGAACTACTAGATTGAGAGCAATAGAGATTAAGGGTCATTCGATTCATTTCAGGATTGATAGTGTATTTTGGTGTAAAATGTTTATACCCCTTTAATACTTTAGTAAAAATAGTAGTGTCTAAAGATACTAATGTTGTGTATAAGTTCCTTTAACTACCCAATTCTGCTTAATTAGCATATCAGTCTCCAACTTAATTACCTATTAAACAAATACTTATTAGTCATTATGAGCACTGAGTAGTGAACCATTTGACTTCCTACTGAGTTGTGCAGAAAGCATGCATCTTATCTTATTAGTACTGAGAGTCTGAGACCAAAGGACATGTACACAGGAACAGCGGCCTATCAAACTCTGTTCCGGTACATACAAATCAACGGCTAGGATTTGGGGAATAGTGGTGTAAAATCTTCAGTCTCATATATCTATTTCTATTTCTATTAATCTATATAAAAAGAGCCAATAGCCTCATAAATTGTGTTTTTGGTTTATTCAATTGGTGAGTTAGCACTTTAACCTTCTTTTTTTTTTTTTTAATTTATTCAAGTACGCAATTTGTTTAAGCTTTGTTTTTGTTCTTGTTTTTTTTTTTTTTTTTTTAAGGATATTTATATGTTTACTTTATACTTGCAATTTAAGTTTACATTGTAAACATACAAAAAGTGACAAATATTATACACATTTGTACCCAAAAAAAATGATAAATATCTATTAATTATATAAAAAGAGCCAATAGGCTCATGAATAGTGTTTTGAGCCTTTCCTTTGAAAAAAAAATGTGAGACTTTGTTAAAAACAAATAGACTTAAAATTTGTCTGACTGTTAGTAATAGCAAGTGGCTCGGAAATTAAGTCAAACATTCTTATTCGAATAAACCAAGAATCATTCATTTAGATACTTCAATCAATGATGGGGAAATGATTAAAAAAAAAGAGTTTGGGATGAGATTTTGGTTAGGAAATTGTCCAGCTAAACATAATTATTCTTTAGAACATAGTCTACTATTGACTAATAAATATAGATTATATCATTTAAACATCGTCATCATTGATAAAGTCATAATGTTACTACCATGAAAGATAAGCTTTAGCTTCTTTTTTTTTTTTTTTTTGGTCATGATAACGGGTGTCCTTAAAGCAATTACTAACAAATTATTTTAGAAATTTTTTGACACCACTATTATAAAATAAAAAACATTCAAAATAATTAT
Organism: Quercus aquifolioides; assembly: GCA_019022515.1. Classification (NCBI taxonomy): domain Eukaryota; kingdom Viridiplantae; phylum Streptophyta; class Magnoliopsida; order Fagales; family Fagaceae; genus Quercus; species Quercus aquifolioides. The sequence continues at coordinate 65,814,050 of CM032333.1, forward strand.
TAATTGCTTTTTTCCATTTTTTATAAAAATTTTATAAAAATATTTTCTAAACTAATACCTTATAGCATTTGTTAACAATTTATTTATTAATTTGAGAAACAGATGAGCTTTAGCAAAAATGCTGGCCACTTCCCAGAGAAGACATGATTAATGAAAAAACGTGGGAAAAAGAACCAAGAAAACGTGCTCACATTAACTCAATTTTTGCTTGTAACGTCTTTTTTTATTTTATTTTTTTATTTTTTTTTTTTTTCAGATTGATAAATACAATTCCGAATTTCCAATACGTAAAGAAATAATCCACATATGTTATTTTCAACCATTAATGAAAAGACAAAAATAATAATATCCTTATACTTTCCTCTAAATACCATTAGCATAATAGCATGTGTTTTATTTATTTATTTATTATTATTTTTTTGTGTGTATGGGGAAATTAATAACATTCTTATCGGACTAGCCTCGAATGCAAGAAAACAAGCCTAACAGGAAGACTGGGTTTGAATAGATTTGGGCTGGTTGGATCGTGCAGTAGACTGGGTTTTTTTTTTTTTTGGGAGAATCGACTGGGTTTAAAATGGATTTTGGGCCGAACATTTTATAAGTGGATTTAGGCTTGCTGAGTGGGTCTATATATATTCAGGATTGATGAGTTTCGCCCCAATTGGGCTGGCAGTCAATCATGGCTTGAACAAATCAAAGTGAACCATTAATAATTTTGGTTTGCCAGAATTTTACATGAGCACGCATGAGTCAAGTGGCTTAAGAAAATTGTGGGTTTCTTGGGCAATTAGAAGAAAGGCATGACTTAAATGTTTGATTAACTAGTTACAAATCCAAGAGATGAGTGAGAAAATGTAATATAATATTTTATAACAGAGTATAATATAAATTTTGTAGGTTAAAAAGCGCCTGTATTATTTAAAAGTATTGACTATTTTTATAAGTTTATATAATGGAATATAAAAAGAATTTTTATTCAACAACAATATATAATTTTAGTTTTAGGCATGTGCCTAACATAGCATTTGATAATTACCAACTTATTTTCATATTTAATTACCAAAAGAAAAAAAAATTATAAACTGAAGTATTTATCGAGTTAAAAAATCATAGCTCCTCTTGTATAAAAATAATAACAACTATTTAGAACCCTATAAGTTGCCACAATTTTTATTTTTTATTTTTTATTTTTTGTGAAAAAAGTTTGCTTATTTTGATTCATCCCTAGAATTTTTTGAGTCTCTGCAAATTGTTTATAGATTCCTTTAGATTATTTGGGTAGAGCAAAATAAGCTTCTCGCGGATAGATTTTTATTAATAAAAGAATGAGTTGAAAGATGATTTTTTATTTTATTTTTGGCTAAATTACAATATGCATCTTCTAATTTCCCCTAAAATTCAATTAAGTTCTCCAACTTTCAAATTTTTTTTTAAAAAAATTTATTCCTCCCATTAGTCATAATAAGAATTGCACTGTTAACTTTCAACTTTGTGCAACACAAAACTACATCAATTTGGGGCTCCTTAATGGCTCAAACATTAGATCCAACTCTGGTACTAAGGATCTACAACTTTGTAAGGATATGGTTATGCATTAGCCTCTTGTAATAAACCACGTAAAGAAAAGCCATTTTCTTAAACAAATGCCTGAGTCAATCTTCAAAATTTTTTTTGTGAACCATTTCAAAAGTCCTAAAATAAGTCTAACGCTCCTTTTGAGAGTAAAATCTTTCAAACTAAAATTCTTGTCTAATTCAAGTCTTGATCCTTTCCTCCCGCTATAAAAAACACAATTAAAAGATGCCCAAATGCAATGGCTAGTCAAATTTCATAAACCAATAAGGTCATGAAAAATGATTGGAATACCAAATACTAACATAGTTCATCTTCTTGTGATTTAAACCAAGGTGGTCAATACCGTACCGGTACCGGCCGCATACCGGTATCGAAACATCAACGTTTCGTACCGGTTTAAATACCGGCTGTACCGGCCATACCGGCCAATTTCGGGCAATACCGGCCGGTACAGAAAAAAGTTTTTTTTTTTTTTTTTTTTTTTTTTTTTTTTTTTTTAAGTTTTGTAATTTTTGAATTTTTGTTAGGGCAAAATGGTAACTTATTTGTATTAACTTATTAGTATTATTTGTTTTCTTAGTATGTAATGATAACTTTTAAGCTTTCTATTTTTTATATTGTGTTTTTTTTTTTCTTTTAATTGATACTAAAGTATAAAATCATGAATAATTAGTTCTGAATTGAGGAAATGTTTTATGGTAAACTTTTATATTTATTATAATATATATACACACACACATATATATATTTATTTATTTATTTATAAATATAAAAAATAGCGGTAAACCCGAAACGGTACACCGGTATTGACCGGTATCCGAAATATATCGTACCACTGGACAAACCGGTACAGCCTCCGGTATGGTATTGACTCCCTTGACCAAAACACAATTCATTCCACACATTAGAAACAACCATAACAAATTTTACTAATTGGTATAGCTAGCATAGAGTTTGGCTTCAACTCTATGTACATGTACCTGAGAGAAATAGGCAAAAAGCTTTTGAGTTTTCAGCTGAGAGTATGCAAAGCGGAAGGCAAGAGACAGAGTGGAAGCGCAGGTTATCTGACGTGAGTTGTGTTGGTGTGGCTTGTGTGTTTTTTTTTCAATTTTAAATGGACTCCTATTTTTTGTTGCTCAGATTTTTTTTTATTGAATTGATTAATTTTTTTAATTCATTTATTTTCTCTTTTTGTATTACTTGTCAAATGTCAATTTGGTCATCAGAAAGGTGAAAGGTGTGCATTTCAATTTTAATCGATAAATTAACCCAAATTTAAAAAACCTTTTAATATAAACAATGACACGCAACTACCTAAAGAGAACTCCTTTAGAGCATTCACGTCTAGTATTTTCAAACTATTCTATTTTACCATCTCAAAAATTACTTTATCAATTATACCATACCATTTTACAACACACCCAACATCCCAACTTTTATTTTCCTATTCTACTCATTAAAATAATATATCTACCTAATAAAATAATATATTTCAAAACTATATCTATTCTCTCCCCTATCTCTAATTTTTACCTCTCTTCCATTGAAACCAAACCACCTCCACCGTCCAAAAAGGCTAAAAAAAAACCACCTGCAGAAATCCAATACAAATCAAACCCAGATGCCAAAAACCTTAACTTTCTTGGAATTTGGCTGATTTCTCAGTAGCCCAGAACTCAAAAAATAAAAACCACTTGCAGAAACCAAATATCAAACAAACCCACTTCCAAATAACTCTCTATCTGCATCACCTCTCACTGCCAAGAGAAACCCACGCCGATCCGAACCCACGCAACCCACGACAAACCCAAACAAAACCCATGGCAAACCCACAGCCCAACGCCGATCTCCACACCACCCTAAACACTAATCTTTGCGCCAAACCCCAAACACCGATCTCCACGTCACCACACTGATCTACAATGAGAGAGAGAAGAGAAATAATGAGTGGGTGGTGGTTTGCCATGGCCGGTGACAGTGGGTTAGGCCATGGTGTGGTGGCTATGGAGTTTTGAGTTTGAAGAGAGGGAGTGAGTGAGGACTGAAAGGAGAGAGAGAAAGAGAGTCAGAGATTGAGAGACGGAGAAGAGACGTGAGACAGATAGAGGAATTGACACAATAAAATATTAGTTTTTTGTTTTAGAATTGCGCTACAGTGCAATTCTAAAGGTAGAATTGCACTGTAGCACTATTGCCAAAAAATTTGCAATAATTGATTTTTAGAAGTCCGGATGGAGCTTGGTTTTTGTGTGAAAATGGTAAAAAACTCCTACATATGCCATTTAGCATGCCCAGTGCGGATGCACTTATGTCAAGCTATAAATTTTGCAAAAGACAGGTTCCAAGTTTTAAAATAATAAAAGCCTCCACGTTTTGGGAAGGTTAAAAACCTTTAAGCCCTTTTATCATCCATTTATTTGGCTAATTTGTTATAAATAAATAAAAAATAATAAATAAATAAATAAAAAAAAACTTTGATATTTGATTAGTTTGTACAAGTAGATGAATCAACAATTTATAGGATATGGGGTCATAAATTATCCTTTCATCCATATTATAAGTCGATTATAAACAATATTTGTTACTTCTTCAAATTGCTTGATGTAGAACAAACAGCACATGCCTTCTTGGAGTAGCAGGGGCACAAGAAGTCACAACGCAAGATCAAAGGAGGGTGCCAATAGAGGCCATTAGGGTGACAGTGTCGGAATTGCATGAAAATTGGCAGATTGAATGGAAATGACGTTCTAATCCAGATTCATGATGCCATGATCGTCGCCAAAATTTAGGTGAATTCCTTCATTAAGGCCCCGAAAACAGTGTTTTTGCTATTTATAGTAATATTTGTTTTTTCTTAATAATTTTTAGTTTAAAAGTCAGAAAGGTCAGTAGTTTATGATTTTGCATTTAACTCAATTTTGCCATTTCTAGTAAATTTCGGTATTTTGTCACCTAATCGCGTAATTAGTGCGAATTAGGGTTTTAGACATTTTTCTCAATATTTATATGTTTTGTAGCCATTAGAGGCAAATTAGACTATTATCAATAAATACAGACTTTTGTCAAATTATTTCTCTAGTGATTTACTACTAGGAACTAACAGTTTAGTTTCTGTCTCATCAAGAGAGAATCGTGTGTGCTTTCTTTAATCTTCCGCGACATCATCGCGTCAATATTTTTTCAATTAATGAAATAAGTTGGGACTTAGGAATGCATTTGGCTAGGATCAGTATTTCCATGTATTCAAGAAAAGTATGATTTATCCTAAATCAAAGATAACTAAACAATTTACTCAAAAAAAAAAAAAAAACAAAGATAGCTGAACAATATTATAAGAAGATAATGTTGCTCGTATTACACAAGTCATAGGAGATTATATCAAAGGTGACAAAGCCAAAATTATACATTAAAAAAAAATGTGAAATAGCCAAACACATTTCACTGAAATTCACACACTCCAAAAGATGAAAAGAACGGTATTATGGTAACATTGATGTCAAATGGATAGGATCCAATGACAAAGTTGGTGGATTTATTACCTACAACATTACCAATTATAAAATTTAAGAATGTGATGTGTATAACATTAGAATGCATCAACTCAAACATCATTCATCATGAATAATAAATTTAAGCTTAGGGCTAGATACTTATGAGGTGGACAGGGGTGACTCAAGGCCTAAGCCACTTAAGTTTAGGCCTTAGACCCCCTACTTGTCCCAATTTTTTAAAAGGGTTCTAAGACCCCGTTTAATAAATAAAATGTCAAAATTGTACAATAAACCCCAAATTTGTAATTGATTTTTTTTAAAAGAAAAAAAAAAAGAATTTTGCATTCTTTCCTCATTGTCAAAAAGCCCCTGAAATATTTAGCCAATAGAAATCCAACACAATTGAAATCCTAAATTGCTTTAACAAAAAAAAAAAAAAAAAAAAGTTATGAGTTTGTCATAAACATTCCAAACAATCATTGATAATCAATTTCCTAACAACTAGTAAAAGAGATATTAATAAAATTTAAATACAAAAACTATATTAGCAATTTTACATCTAAAAAAAAGTCAAAAAATATAAAAAGATGAATAAATAATATTTAAATATTAAAAAGCCTACTAAAATTTTTTCTCTAACTGGAGTTGCTTTCTCCTCCATCCATTATTTGACAACTCATAAAACCATCCATACATATTATTTAAAACAAGTTATATGACTTATTAAGTAGGTTATGTACGTAGAAATACATTTACATTGTTTTATTAATTGCCACGTAGTGGGTTGAAGGAAATTCCCTCCAAAAATTAGGAGGTAAAATTTTCCTTTCCACGCCTAGAGTTTTCAATTACTTATCAAATCATCCGATGAGTGACTGATGAGATGCACATATAAAAAAGGGGAAATTACACTTTGCCCACCTGTGGTTTGCCTAAAAAATACTTTACCCACCTGTGGTTTAAAAATTAGCACTTTGCCTACCTGTGGTCTAATATGTTAACTAAACGTTACCCACCTCTGTCCTACCGTTACTCTAACACCATTCCACGCACAAAAACAATAGCAATTGAATCAAAACACTTTCCTTTGAGAAAAAAAAGCTTTCCTTTACCCGTAGACCCTTTGTTCAAGATTGTGATCCACTCCATCAAGATCAACCCGTGAAACTCTCAGCATCAAGAGAAGATGGCAGTCCGATCAAAACCCATGTGAAGGATATTGAAGATTTTATCTCTTGATTTAAACAACTGGTACGATTTTGATAGTAGGGTTCTTGATTTCTTTTTCAAAAATTTCTGGTAGATATATATATTTTTCAAAAATTTCTGGTAGATATATATATTTGGATATTACGGTTGCTGGTAGATATATATATTTTTTTAATTTGCTGATAGGTTACTTGATAGATTGTTGGTAGATTACTTGATTTCTTGGTTCCTAGTGCAGCACGTAAACCAAACATTCATAAATCACAATAGGCCCTATGGTTGCCTCCCATGACATTGGTCAATTCTATGGAAAAACTTTCTCAATTTCTGCGACCAGATAACAGAGTTGTGTTTTAGAATTACAAAACACATGTTCTGCTTTTCCAATTTCACTATATTCCTCTTATTGTAAATTTTGGTTAATGTTTGTTAGTGATACATTATAGCTACCTTTAACTCTATCACAAGGGATGACAAAGTGCATATATCTATAGAGAAAACAGAGGAATATTACAAATGATGATGGTTTTGACCTTTCAAAAAATTTTGTTCTTTCTATGGTAGGTTCATGTTGTTTGTTCTTCGCATTATATCATTTGAATTTGGGGTGAAATAACTAGTGATATGAAGAAAAAGGAGCTGGGATTGACATTCTAGATTTTGCTTCATGGTTCATGGTTCAAAATTTTTCATGGATTTATGGATTGAATTGTTCTATTGAAGCTTCTTTTTTTATTTCCAGCAAGTATTATTCTTTCATTTCAACTAATGGGAATTTTAGTAGTTGAAAATTTTAATTAATGATTACTAAAAATACAAAACAAAGACTTTTTTTTTTAAATGTGCATTTTCTAATGGGATTTTTTTTTTTCAAATTGCAATAATTTCAGTGAAGGTTTCTTGAGCAACTTATGCAATGTCTTCATCGAGTGACACTTATTCTATAACAACTCATTTTTACCATGCTTCAAAGGGAAAAGTCAGCTAGGGAAATGGAAGAAAAAGCTACTAAGAGGGAAATAAAAGCTCATGAACAGTATGTAGAAGCTAGGGAGAAAGCAATGAGGGTAAGAGATAATGAGAGATTGCGCAAGCTTGCACTAGTGGTGTCATGGGGATTTTTTTGTGTTTGTAATGTTGGTTTTTTGTTTTGCCTCAATCAACAAAACAGAATTTAAGAGATTTAGGTCTAGCATGATGGTTATGTGTTTGTTTTGTTGAGGTTGGCTGGACCATTGAGCTTAGTTCAGTGTGTGGTTATTCACTATTTTGTAGATTGAATGCTCAAATGGTCATTTTGTAAGTTGTGTTGTTGTAATATAACAACTTTGGTAATAGATCACCTGATTTGATTGTTGGTAATAAATTGATGGTGTTTGTAAATTGATGGCTCTCAACTATCATAACCAAACATTTTGGAATGTTCATAACAGTACAATATTGGCACATGCCAAAACTTGTCAAAAATGGCACAAGCCAAAACCTGATAAATGCAATATATGACCAAAATATTAGTAATTCTTCCATATCAGCTAACAACACAGCCACTCTGTCACTACCTGGCACATTGCCAAAACCTGATAAATGCAATATATGACCAAAATATTAGTAATTCTTCCATATCAGCTAACAACACAGCCACTCTGTCACTACCTGGCACATTGCCAAAACCTGATATATGCAATATATGACCAAAATATTAATAATTCTTCCATAACAGCTAACAACACAGCCAATCTGTCATTACCTGGCACATTGCCAAAAGCTGATATATTACCAAAATATTAATCATTCTATCATAAATGGCACATGCCAAAACATAACACAACAATATATTACCAAAATATTACAACCTTTCCACCTTAATAACAGGATTACAACCAAAAGTAAAAACATTTTTTGACAAAAGACAGACAAACACATCTCCTAACCAAAACATAAAACATTGATTTTGGCACTTGACCATTTACACTACTAATTATACTAGGTATGTGGACCATAAAAAAACAAAACATCTAGTCTAGCTTTCTTCTAGTTTGTTGGTCATGATGTACTGCCTTTCCCACCAACTGGTTGCAACTTTGATGGTTTTGATGTTCTGCCCTTACCACCTATTGCCTTGGATTTTGCAGCACTTGATATATTGCCCTTTCCTCTAGTACCCATAGTAGTACCTCCACCATTTATTTGTCTAGCTACACCAGCAACAACAGATGCACCAATCACAGTAGCTACACTAGCAACACCACTTCTAGGCTACAAAATCGTAATCACAGTCAAGTTAATTGATGGTAAGGTAAGGCAAAAATTATATAAATAAAGCTACAATACCTGGGATGATGATGGTCTAGAATCCCATGTCTCTCTAGGTGCATGAAAGTTTGGTTGGCTAGATGAAGAGTACCAATAGGCCCTAGAGGCAGCTTGTGGAGTTGAAGCTCTGTTAGCTGGTTGTGAGGATGAAGGCTGAGATCTAGAGGTGTCAACAAAAGGTTGATATGCAGGTTGGGATGCATGTTGAGTTGTGGTTTGAGGCCTTGCTTCAGTAACATTCTTCTTCCTACTTGTAGAATTAACTCCCTGTGCATATATCACAACAGTACAAGTTACAAACATATGACAGCAATAATGATAGCTTACAAACATATGAAGCAAGAAACGAAGTGACTAAGGTTGAACTCTAAATATACTTACAACTTTATCATTTTGAAGCCTTTGTCTCCTCTGCCATGTCGTCTCACCAGTAACGATAGCTTTGCAACCTCTTGAATTATGCCCTTTTCTATGGCACTTCCCACATTTGATAGTCTTGTTCATTCTAGATACCCTAGCTTCTACATACTCTTCACGAGTTTTTATTTCCCTCTTGGTAGCTTTTTCTTCCATTTCCCTAGCTGACTCTTCCCTCTAAAGCATGGTAAAAATGAGTTGTTGTAGAATAAGTGCCAATTGATGAAGACATTGCATAAGTTGCTCAAGAAACCTTCATTGAAATTACTGCAATTTGAAAAAAATAAAAATAAAAATAAATCCCATTAGAATATGCACATTTAAAAAAAAAAAAAAAAGTCTTTGTTTTGTATTTTTAGCAATCATCAGAGCAATCATTAATTGAAATTTCAACTACTAAAATTCCCATTAGTTGAAATGAAAGAATAATACTTGCTGGAAATAGAAAAAGAAGCTTCAGCAGAACAATTCAATCCATAAATCCATGAAAAATTTTGAACCATGAACCATGAAGCAAAATCTAGAATGTCAATCCCAGCTCCTTTTTCTTCATATCACTAGTTATTTCACCCCAAATTCAAATGATATAATGCGAAGAACAAACAACATGAACTTACCATAGAAAGAACAAAATTTTTTGAAAGGTCAAAACCACCATCATTTGTAATATTCCTCTGTTTTCTCTATAGATATATGCACTTTGTCATCCCTTGTGATAGAGTTAAAGGTAGCTATAATGTATCACTAACAAACATTAACCAAAATTTACAATAAGAGGAATATAGTGAAATTGGGAAAGCAGAACATGTGTTTTGTAATTCTAAAACACAACTCTGTTATCTGGTCGCAGAAATTGAGAAAGTTTTTCCATAAAATTGACCAATGTCATGGGAGGCAACCATAGGGCCTATTGTGATTTATGAATGTTTGGTTTACGTGTTGCACTAGGAACCAAGAAATCAAGTAATCTACCAACAATCTATCAAGTAACCTACCAGCAAATTAAAAAATATATATATATATATATATATATCTACCAGCAACCGTATTATCCAAATATATATATCTACCAGAAATTTTTGAAAAATATATATATCTACCAGAAATTTTTGAAAAAGAAATCAAGAACCCTAACTATCAAAATCGTACCAGCTGTTTAAATCAAGAGATAAAATCTTCAATATCCTTCACATGGGTTTTGATCGGACTGCCATCTTCTCTTGATGCTGAGAGTTTCACGGGTTGATCTTGATGGAGTGGATCACAATCTTGAACAAAGGGTCTACGGGTAAAGGAAAGCTTTTTTTTCTCAAAGGAAAGTGTTTTGATTCAATTGCTATTGTTTTTGTGCGTGGAATGGTGTTAGAGTAACGGCAGGGACAGAGGTGGGTAACGTTTAGTTAACAGATTAGACCACAGGTAGGCAAAGTGCCAATTTTTAAACCACAGGTGGGTAAAGTGTTTTTTAGGCAAACCACAGGTGGGCAAAGTGTAATTTCCCCTATAAAAACTTATGGATGATATTGTGTTCTAGAAGAACTAGTTTCATATATTATGTTGTCTTGTAATTCCTCTAACTTGTATTGTCATTTCTTTTATTTTACAACAAAAACTCATTGATGTGAAGATTTGTTGAGAATAAAAGAAACTTTATATTTATTAAAAATATTATTTTAAAAACAACCATTTTAATTGACTTAAAATTCCCTTATTGCTGTTTGTTATGGTTCCAAACTTCGAATAGCTAAAGGATAAATAAAAGAATTTATTTCCTGATTAAATATATATTATTTGGAAAAAGAAAAGAAGAGAGAGAGAGAGAGAGAGAGAGAGAGAGAGAGGGGCCCAATCCATTTCCCTTAGTAACTCCCAACAAAATTGTAGACACAGAAGAGATTGATGGGCTCTTCCACAATACAAGAATCAGCCCAGTGGGCCAAACCGTGGGTTGCAAAACAAAAGCTTAACGTGTAGAAAAAGATATATTGCCATGTTGCGAGGAAGGAAGTTGTGGTCAGCTCAGCTCTACCAAGTTCTTTTAACCACACATATATATTTAAGCCAAACTAGTGATAATGATATGTGAAGATATATACATTCTGATTTGCAATTCTTGATCCATAACATTATGGGAACTTCCTCGGATTCAAGCTTACTAAAACCGAAGATTGTATTTGCATTGTATGTTTCGACAAGGCCGGAGATGTCATAGCCATACTACCATATTTATTGATCAGCATCGACCGGCTAAACCATGTCTTTTTATTATGTGTTAGATTTTACCAATTGAAAATTTGAGCCACATAATTAAACTGGACTTCAAAATTACCAATACTAATTCCATTTGAGGTCTAATTCGATGCAAAGGGTTTATTTAGCATTGCTCTGTCAAACATCGAGAAGACAAATTTCCTTGTACGTACGTTCTCATGCATGGTTGTAAAACTAAGCTTTATTGTTGATAGCTAATTAACCAAGCTTGGCCACTTGGGAATATTTTCAGAAAACCATACCAAGCGCGGCCACCAACAAACTTTGAGGCTTTGCAGCTCTAATTGACTGAGCAAGGGACCCGGCCCACCCGAAAACCTGACCCACTGACCCGACCTGACAGGCTTTGGGCGGGTCTGAGAATATTCGGGTAGGGTTTCGGGCCTAAATTTCGGGCTATTTTCGGGTTCGGGTCGGTATCGGGTCCTATAAATATACTACTTCAACCCGATTTTTTTTTTTTTTTTTGGAAAAAAACCCTACTATTTGTTGTTCTCTCTTCGGCTGAGTCAAGGAGTGAGTACCCGTCAAAATCGTCATGGGTTGAGGACCAAGAGAGTTCCAGAGGGAACGTCATGGCTCTGGTCGCCGTCGCCAAGGAAGAGGAAGCTCTGATCGGCGCGCTGGATTTTCAGGCCATCGAAGCCAACCAAGGAAGTATCGGCTCGGAGATTACCGTCGCGTTTCCAAATCTTGTACATGTCAGAGGGAGCAATTTTGCCGACGAAGGGAATAACGGAGCTCTCGAAGTGCAAAGAGATCTCCATGAAGAAATCGCGCAAACGGCGGAGCACGGAATGGAATTGGAGTTTTGGGGTTTATTTGAGTTGTGGGTTTGGAATGAAATTGGAGTTTGTTTGTGTGAAAATAGAGGAATTGAGTGTTTCTTGGGTTATACTGCTTGTGTTTGTGCTTGTGCACTATTGAGTTGTGAAGTGAAATGGATGCTTTGGATGGCTTGGAAGGAAGGTATGTAGGTTTGGCTTGCTGGAGTTTTCTTTTTGTTTTGTTTATTGGGGTTCTCTCTCTTTTTTTATTTATTTTATTTGATCTGTGGAGGCTGAGACTGTATGGCTCAAATTAAGGCATACAGACATTTTGCCTCGTTAAAAAAAAGAAAAAAAAAAAAAGAGGAGTCCAACTCGAGACTTGGAAAACCGACCCGATTACAGACCCCTTTTTTGGTTCGGGTCGGGTTTCGAGTCATAATAAATCCGACCCGACCCAACCCAAACTCACTCCTATTGCTCAAGCTCTGATGATTCCGAACCACCCTCACTCTGTCCTCACCACCAAGTCTCATTTCACACAACTTGCTCTCAACTTTTACTCTAGTTTATCAGACCTTGCTGGAGGCCACAGCCAATGGCCTTCAACATTTATGTATTTAGACAATCTATTAGCGGAGCAATTATCAGCATCGTACATTACTCTATTGCCATATTTAATTTTGTAGTAAAGGCCCATCATCTTCACGCCATACAAAGATATTCTTTCCATTACCCAATGGGCTTCAATAAAAGCCTTGTTAATTACACCCATCAACTGAATAATTTTCCTCCAACTCCAGGAGCAATCAGATAGCAGTATTGAGTATCGACACCTCCCCTAGAAACCAAGAGGATGAAGAGAAGCCAAGAAGATAAAACATTGAACCCAAGCTACCCATATAGAGCCCAAATTATATAGGAGAGAGGTCTTATTCCATTCCACAATATATGTTACGTTTTGTGTGATTACTTTTCATTTCTATGAGTCAATCTTATGCATGGGATGATGAAGGAGAACATCCAATTGAACAGAAAAGTTATAACAAGTAACAACTCAAGGAATGTTGTACCCCAAAAGGACTACTCTAGTCACAATTTAGGTTTCTTGAAGTTGTTTATAAAGCCTGGATCAGCTCAATATATGTTTCATGTGGAACTCCGCACATGCCCACACAACATACCTAACAAATTCAATATTAGTCCGGGACCTCACAAAAGTTTTGTGAGAGCTGTCTATGCATGAACCATATGTTGTGGGTCCAGCCCATGCGATAGCCTATACAATAGGCTTGCATCAAGAATTCTACTTCAAGTAGAATTAGAGTATCAGTACCCGGCATGCTATTTGGTATAATATGATATATTTTAGCATCAAATCACAAAAAAGCTCATTATCTAATCAAAATTTTACAATTGTGCTACAGTACCATCTTAAATATATGATGGTACTATAGCAAGCTTCTATAATTTTTTATTATATTTTATTCTCTCTCTTTTGTCTCTCTCTCTCTCTCTCTATATATATATTACTTTTCTCTTTCTTTCATTTCTCTCCGTCTTCCTTCTCTTCTCTCTCACTCTTGTTCTTGTTCGGCTCTCTCCTCTCCTCAAACCCAAAACCCCCTTTTCTCAAACCCCAAATCCATGTGGTGGTGGTTGCGGCAGAGATATGGGTTGATCTGGGTTGCGGGGTGGTCTGTGATGTAGTCCGATGGTGTGGGTCTAGGGTTTTGATTTGTGTGGGAGTGGGTTTTGGATCGATAGGTGGCAACGGCGTGGTGGGTTGTGGGGTTATGGGTTGTGGTGGCATGGGGGTTTTGGTCGTGGAGGTGCAGTGGTGGCATGGGGCCGTGGTTGTGGCTGGGTTTTGGAATGGGTTTGATTTTAGGTGGGTTCTGATGGGTGTTACCGCGGTGGTGGGGTCGGTTGTTGTTATAGTGGTGTCTGGTGGTTGCGAGATCAGCATGGGTCCAGTGGTTGCTGGATCGGCGTGGTTCTGGTTGCAAGATCGGTGCTGGGTTTTGGCCATGGGTATGGGTGGTGTTGGGTTTGCTTGCTAATGGGTTTTGGTGATATTTTGGCCGTGGGTGGTGATTGATGGTGGTAGTGGGTTTGATGAGTGTGGGTGTGGTTGGCTTTTTTCTGGTATTGCTAATCGGTTGTGGTTGTTGGTTGCAGTAGGGAAGAGAGAGAGAAAGAGAGAGAGATAGTTAAAAAAAAAAAATTTAAATAAAATGGTAAAAAAAAAAAAAAAGTTTGGAATGCTGAGTGTGTTGTAAAATGGTATGGTATACTAAATAAAGTAACTTTTAAGATGGTAAAATATGATAATTTGTAGATACCAGAAAAGCAAAAGAATTAATCCTATTTGAAATAGGAGACCATGGTTAATGGTTTGAAAGACTCCTTATTTGACTTATATTGGGATTATGGTGTGCTGCTAGGTTTTTATGGTTTTGAGGTGTGCCGCATATGGAATGGAAAATAGAGAAAGAGGAAGCTGCACAAGAGAAAAGAGAGAGCGGCTGCAAGAGGGAGTTGCTTAGAAAAAAGAAGATAGCCAAAAGAGAGCTATGCGTGAAGAAGAAAATAGAGAGGAGAGAGCAAATTGTTGCTGCATTTGAGAGAGATATTTAGTGTGTGTGAGAGTAAAGAAAAACAAGATAGATTTCTCTTTAGTTGTAAGACTTACACAAGAATTATTATAATTGATTTGATAATAGTGAATTGATTCAGAGTTTGTCCCATAGTTTTTTTCCTTTCAAGGAGAAAGGAAGGTCTTTCATTGTGTAATTGGTCATTAAGATTAGTTAACCTTCTTAATCAAAACGTACGTTAGTTAGTGGAATTACTGATATTTGATTGTGATCGATTGGAACTATTCCAGGGCCGACGTTTAAACTGCTGAAATGGTCATCGTGTTATCCTAATTAACCAAACGTAGGTTGCACGAAAGAAAAATGGTGTATAACCCAATGACACATTTATTCAATTTGAAAAAATGGGCATTAAGCCCATTAAGTCAGTCTAATATCCTTTCTCAAAAAAAAAAAAGTCAGTCTACTATCGATAGGTGAGATGGCATTATTAAGACACGGTTGCAGACAATTCTTCATTAAGTGGAAATAAGCATCATTTAGCCCCAAGGACATAAAGCATGATAACGAGTTATCATGTGGTTTGACTCTTGCATCATAGGACTTCCTTTATGTTTGTTTCAGTGTTAATAGACTGTTTGTTTCAGTTTTAATAATTTGTCATCTTTGCGGTCATAAGGGTCCTATTTCTCTACTTCAAGTTGGTAAGACATTAGAATCTCAACATTTCCTTTATATGCTGGTCTATTTTCTTCATTGTGAATCTAACTAAACTTCTTGAATTTGTAGCTGAGGTTGATTCTTTTCCAGATTTTTGTTATTACTTTCTTCAATGAGTTCCTTATGTGTATTTATGTCTATGTTCACAGGACATAAGACAATACAATCTCCTTGTTACGAAGGGAGTAAAGACGAAATTACCAGATCTATGAGATGCAAAAATAGAGAAAAAATATGCGTCAAAGTAAAACAATCACACTAGAAAATATTTATGTGGTTCGGCAATTTGCTTATATCCACAAAATTGCAGTGATTTCACTTTTCACTAGAAAAAATACAAGATACGACAATACAGTTCTTTCTCTCAAAAAAACAACACAAAACTCTAATCTCTAAAACCAATATTTTTTCTTTCCTACGCACAGAATTCATAATAAGCTATAGATGGGCCAAAAAAAATTTCGGGTGTTGTCCTCAGACCCCCAAGAAGGCTTCTCTATGAGCGCTCTGGCTTGGGTCTATTGGCCCAAGTCTCCGCTCTATGAACTAAGCCTCAGAAAAACTCTCATTAAAAACTATAGCAATTTTATTTTGAATCGGATCATAATCTAGATCAAACATATCTAAACTCCACAAAACTCAACACGTTAGAGATGCAGCTTGGTGCAGCCTGCACCTAGAGCTGCCAAAGAAACGATTAGTAAGAATAAGGATCTCCAATGGTTATACAAAATAAGGAAGTAAGCAATGAATTGAAGGAGTTCCTAAAGTGGCCCTTGTTTCTAATCCAAATGGAAATCCTTGAAGGTCAAAGTAATTGTGAATAGTCAATATATATTTTACCGTTTATTGGTTGAACCTTATCTAGGCCTTGAATCATGTTAATGTTGTAATAAGGGGCACTACTGATGTAGTACTGCATTTCACATTGGCCTCTATTTCCTGTTTTTTTTTTTTCTTTAATAGTTTTTTATTTATTGTTGAATGCCTTCTTCCAAATTGTTAATTGTTCCACAAATCTTTTCTAATTAATGATTGAAAGTTTTTCTCATATAATTTTGAATAAAATATGGGTCTTGTTAATAGGTGCTTTTAGGACATTTGTGAATAAACCATTTGACACTACTTTTATGAAAAATATAAAAAATTCATTAAAAGACAATTAGGTTTTTTTTTTCCCCATAAAATATTGATGTGGAATATTCATAGTTCAAATGAAACCTTCCTTTGGAATGAGGTGGTATTACCATGTATCAGATGCATGTTTCTTCCCTCCATCTCCATGTGAGAGAGAGGAAACATGCATCTAATGCATATTATATTTTCTCGTTTGGAAGAGTAGGGTGGAACTGGAAGCTGATGTCATGATTTGAAATTTAATGTTATCAATAAATTAAAAAGAAGAAGATAGAAATTATAAAAGAACTTTGCTATATATAAAATTTGTAATCGGTTAGACACTATAATTTTCTTCTGGTGGCGGCAGATAGCTAAATTTGGTAGAAAATAGCTGGGCCATTTAAAAAAAAAAAAAAAAAAAAATCATATTGGCTTTTGTATTTCAGTACTAGTTGGGGGGGGGGGGGGGGGGGGGGGGGGGGGTTATTATTCGGTTGTTAGATGAATAGTACTTAATTTAATTTTATTGTTTTTAATTAATTTATGAATGAGGAGTTAGAACTTATAATAAGTCAAGTGCCGGCCGATACATGCACAGCACTTGCACTAACTAAGGGGCCCGTAATATATAAACATAACCACTTGGATTCCTCCACTAGCTAGTTTTATAGAGTAGCATAAGCTTATATAATATTAACTGCTACGTACAGTCACACCAAATATTTCTTTTAAAAAAAAAAAGTCATACCAATTACGCAGATATTTTCTTCTCAAAAAAAGAAAAAAGAAAAAAAAAAACGCAAATATTTAATAAAGATAAAGAAGAAGTGTGCGTTTGTCGAGACATACATATATGACATATCTATCTTAGAGACTTAGAAAACAAAAGTCGCGTTTGGGTCAGACACGAAAAGTTTTGTAGTGAAGGAAGCGCTGTCCTAATTTGACCAACACATGCCGTGGCGACTCCAGAAAATTTTTTCAGGGTGTTCCTCAACAAGTATAAATTACACAATCTAATAAAAAAAAAATTTATATATTAACAACAACAATTAAAAAACACGAGATGAATCTTGCACAGGAGATAATCTTGGGTACATGGTTTTCTTATCAAATATTTGTTCATAATTCTAGTAAAATAATAAACAATAAATTATAAGTTCATTTGAAATATTAATAAAATTATTAATTATTGTTGTAACGTTGTTTAGTTGTTTCATTAATTTGTTTGTCTTTTATAAACTATAATTTGTTATATTGTTGTTTCATTAATTATAAAATTATTAATTGTTGTTTAGCTTAACATAATTTAATTTGTTTTTATTTTATAATGTATTGGTTTATTAATTATTATACTGCTTTAATTATTATTGTTTAGCCTAACAATAAACTATATTGCTTTAATTTATTTGTCATTAATTATACTGCTTTAATTTGTTATATTATTTAGCCTCATGTGCACATTACACTAAAAGCACTAAAAGAACCACTGATGTGCACATTATTTACACATCCCATGTGTAGCACAATAATTGAAGCACTAAAAATGTGTAATGTGCACTTGTGCAACCCGACCCTACCAATCAGAAAATTTCACAATCACACGTTACACTAAAAGACAATTAATATTTCACCAACACCAACACTAACACACTACATACGCCAACAGCAACAGATAAGATAAACTGAAAGCCAAATTCAATTTTCCAAAAGTCAAAAACAGACAAAATTTAATAAAGCTAAAGACTAAAGTGGCCAATCAAAAGAGAGAGAGAGAGTTACTGAGTTGGTCTTTTTTTTTTTTGATGGGAGTTGGTCTTAATAAAGAATAAAGAGAGAGAGAGAGTGGAGTCATTTCCTAATTTTCATTTCAGATTTTTCAGTTCAGATAGAGAGAGAGTGAAAGTCAGAGAGAAAAAGAGAGAGACCGAGAGAAGTTAGCTTAGAAAAAAAATGAAATACCTTGAGGGAGGGTCGGACTGTCGGAGGGAGCACCGGAGCAGTGGCAGCAGCCGAGCAGCGAGCAGAGAGGGCGACAGGAGGCCTGAACTGGACTGGGCACGAGCGGACGAGCCGGTGGGCGAGCGATCTGCCGATCTAGCACTGGCGATCTCCGTCCTCCGATCCGATAAGCGACGACGAGCGGCGTTGCTCAATGCTCTGTGACCTCTGTCTGTCTTTAGGTTAGGGTTAGCTTAGTGATTTATTGATAAAGCCTTCAGTGAGAATCTGTGGGTTTGTCTTCTTCTTTTTTATGAGGCGCTGCTCTTTCTTTCTTTTTTTTTTTCTTTTTTTTTTTTTTGTGAGAATCTGTGGGTTTGTCTGTAATCTGTTGGGCACTTGGGCTTGCCTGTTACAATTTTTTTTTTTTTCAGATTTTAGTTTAAATTTGTTTTTTTGGGCTTTTTTTGGGCTTTTTTTTTTTTTTTTGCTTGAAAGTAGAGGTGTAGAACAATTTTTTTTTTTTTTTAATCTGAGGGTGTTCCTAATTTTGTGTTGAGGGTGTTCCTAGACCAGAGTAAATATAAATTTTTTTTTTTTATTATATATAAATTTTTTTTTTTTTCAGCTCAGGGTGTTCCTGGGAACACCCTGAGCTGTACGTGGCGTCGCCACTGACATGGTGCTGTTAGATTGTTCATGTTTATTTCTTTCTTTTAATTATGTAAAATGCCAAGAAGAAACGAACATGCTTTATTGCATTTGTCAATTTCATCTACACCATTTTTGTAATTTTGTTGCACTACTTGTACTTGTTGGCTATGGCTATATATATAAAAGTAAAAGCAGCATGGGGCCGGGGAGTGGGGACATTCAAATATGGATGAAGGAACGAATCTTCCAAGATGACAGTAGTCCTGTGGATGTGACTTTTCCAGTTCAACGCTACATAATGTCTTCTGACTATTCGGATATATATATCTGCAGCTTTACTCTTCACACCATTCCTTTCCCACTGGAGTACGTTTACTGCGCAATAATTCGTTATTATAAACTTTTTTACTCAGACTTTGTTGTATGCGTAGAAAAACTCTAAGGTCCGTTTGGATTGAATTTATTGTTGCTGAAATTGAAAATTGAAAACTAAAAACACTGTAGTAAAATAATTTTTAAATATGTGAATAGTACCGTGGGACTCATTTTTAATATTTTTTTAGTGCGTGAACATTGCGTAAACAGTACGTGAACAGTATTTTTTGTCCCCTACACAGTGAACCCATGTGATGTTACTGTTCACGCGCAGGGAAAAAAAAAAAAAAAAAAGGGAAAACGTGAAATGTAGACGCAGGATTCAGTTGAATCCAAACGCTCACTAATAGTGAGATTATTTGGTCGGGTGAAAAGTGGGAAACAGAAATGAGAGAAATAAAAGTGAGGAAAAAATAAGGAAGGAGAGGGTCTTTGATGGTAAATTACCCATGTACTTCTCTCTTCCCTGCCTACATATTTAGAAGTTTTTATTTATTTATTTTATTTAATAAGAATATAAGAGTAAATTTATAAAAATTATATTTTTTATATTCTCATTTTTCAACCTTGAAAAAGAGATTTTTATCTCTCATTTTTTTATTCTCTCAACTAAATACTTAGGATAGAAAATTAGAATTTTTTTTTCTACTATTACTTTTCTAATATCCCGCAATCAAAATGGCACAAAATTAAAAAATGTTTTAGAATTATCTATGTGACAAAATCTATACTTATATATATAATAATAGGTAAAACTGAGAGAAACTCAAATTAAAATTCCAAATTAGAGTTTCAATTTTGCACCATATGTTCTAAATTATTTATTCTTAAAGAGTTTTATTTCTTAATTTTAGAATCAAATGTGAGACCACATCATAAATATTCATCAAAGTGAGTTATTAAGTACAAAAACCTAAGGGTGTAAAATAAATGAATTGTAAATGATGATGCTCGAATCGTCAGTCAAAATGATCGTCCAAAGTGGGGTCGTCCACAGCCAACCTGATCCTGAGAAAATGGATGGTGAAAGGAAAAAGTTTGGGTCACCGGTGTGATACCTGCCACAAAGCCTCCGATGCTAAAGTTAGAATGGCTAGAATGAGAAGAGAAGTATTAGAATATCAATGTGTGTGAACTAGAGTTTTTTGTGTACCTTTGGTCAGGCCTTAATGTTGATTTCATTGGTGCTTCTTCCTTCTAGCCATTGGTGCTGCCTTAATGTTGATTTCATTTCCGTATCAATAATGCCTCTGTAGGATGTTAATGGTGAGATATCTTTCCAACGGTACGGGAGCTCATCATTGTTTTATAATGCTTCATTAATGATTGAGGACAGATGGATTTGTTATCGCCTAATGGTCACCACTAGTTGGACGGATCTTGGAATTACTCTCGTCCACTGCTTTCTCTATGGACGAGGATATGATCGGGACTATCAGTTGCCCCCCTATTCCGGGGTCGTCCATATTTTGCATGGTCATAGGAATATGAGGAGTTTTTTTTTTTTTTTTTTTTTTTTTTTTTTTTTTTTTTTTTTTTTTTGCGGTTGGGGCACTTGGGGTTCTGCTCCGGTTTTAATTGCTCCGTGGCGGTGTGGCACACATGATGGCCACATGTCCTACTTTGATTGGCTGAAAGGTCTCGAGTCTGGTGAAACCTTTTCAGATTTCTTGCACTTTTCAAGGCAAACCTTTTTAACACTTGCCTTTCTTTTCTCATTTCTTCATTTTCTTTCTGCGTTTGGTTTTTCTGACTTTACAGTTGCGCATTTTTCTCTTTGTCTTCTCAGTTTCCTTCCTTATTTCCAGGTACGCCCTTAATTTACGCCTTTTCCCTTTCTGAGTTTTACTGTAGTCCTTTCTTTTGTGCTCTTATTTTCCTTTTGGAGTTGTGTTACTTTCCTTAATGGTGGATTACTCCGAAATTAGGCACACTTCTCCCTCCATCGCCTTCCTTTTTGCTCACTTAGGCTCCGCTTGGGAGGAGGGAATGGAATGGAATGGAAAGGAATAAAAAGAATAATTTTAGAATATTCTTCCCTTCTCTTGTTTGGGAGTTTTAATGGAGGGAATGGAAAGTCCATTCCCTTGTTTGGGAGTTTAAGTGGGAGGGAATGGAATGGAATGGGTAGGAGGGAACACTCATTCCTCTCTATTCCCTTAAAACCTCAAATTTTCATTCCCCCCGAAATTGGGAGGAATGGGAGGGAATGAAATTAGATTTAATGATTTTTTTACTAAAACTCCCAAAATACCCCTATATATTCAACCCTTTATTTTAAAATAGGGGTTTAATAGTAATATTGTCATAAAATGATTCCATTCCATTCCCTCCATGTTGCTCCCAAACAGGATTACTTACATTCCATTCATTTTCATTCCTTTCCATTCCTTTATTTTAAAACATCCAATCAAGGTTACTTAATTCCATTCCATTCCATTCTTTTCCATTCCTTTCCCTTACTTAAATACATTCCATTCCATTCCATTCCTTTCCATTCCCTTATGATCATCTCATTCCATTCCATTCCATTCCCTTATGAACTCCCAAGCGGAGCCTTAGGGGCGCTGGTAGATTCTTCTAGTGACCCATTAGGTGCACTTTCACATTACTCTAGTGATCCATACCCATAAATTGGGGATTTCATTGTAGGTGATAGTGGCCTTGGTTTGGTGTTTAGGTGGCTCATATCCACTATTGTACAAATCCCTAGCTTGGTTTAAATATGTGCGTAGGGATTTAAGGAGGAAAAGTATGGGGTTCGAGGTGAGATTGGGTGATCTGGAAAGGGGTTCGTCTTCTAGTGTAGGCATGGCTGGGGCAGGGATAGACACAACTACCTCTGTGCCTTCTTCTGTACCTTCGTCCTCTCACGCTTCTGCTTCTACCACACCTTGTCCTTTCCATGCCTTTAAAGAAAAGTGCATTTTGAAGGTAGACGTCTTTAGTAAGTTTAGGGATAGGTTCCAGTTCCCTGATGAGAGTAGGGTTCATCTTCCTAGGAAGGGTGTGAAGGCTTGTGCCTTTGCTCATGGTGAGGTTTGTTTTTATGAGGCTGCGTTCTTGTGCGGCCTCAGATTTCCCGTCCATCCATTCATCATGGAGCTTCTTCACCACCTGAACATTGCTTCGGGGTAGCTTATGCTGAATTCTTGGAGAATCGTCATAAGTTGCATGGTGATTTGGACGACTACAGCTAATGGGGATATGATCACGCTTAATGAGTTCGTCCATCTCTACCACTTAAAAGAGTCCAAGGAGTTTGGATATTATGAATTTGTGCCCTGGGATAGAAAGTCTCACCTCGTCGTCAACCTCCCGTCGTCCTTCCGTTACTGGAAGTCTAGGTATTTCTTCATGTCGGGTGATGGTTGGGAGACTCTTTTTGACAACCTTTGGGGGGATGTCCCCAGGTTGCTGCGCTGGTGGGAGACCCCTGAGCTTGGTGCGTTTGCCTCCTATGAGAAGTTTTTCTTTTTAATCTTTTGTTTATGTTAGTCGTCCTTTTAATCTTGCGTAGTTTTCTGTTTTGTAGTAAAAAAGCATCCTGAGCTTGAGGGTAAGTTTGAGGAGCGGGTTCAAGAGGCTATCAAGTATGCAAGCACCATCGAGGATTTTGATGAGCTGGTTGATCCACGCATATTAGCTCATCATTGTTTGGGGCTGAAGCCTTCTCATTACGTCCTCTATACACTTGATCGGGAAGAGAGGAAACGTGAGTTGTCTCGACATATTAGATCGTCTTTTCCTCTTTTTCCTTGTTTTAACCCCTCGCTCTTTTTGGTGCAGAGATGACGACCAAGTTCAATAAGGAAATGTATGCAAAGATTAAGGGGAAGAAGAATGAGCCCCTTTCCAGCATTGGCCAAAGGAGGTTAAGAATTACTAACAAGGAGAAAAAGAAAGAGGCGGGGGAGAGAGGTTCGTCCACCCCTACCCTAGATAAAGGTCGCATTGCTTCTCCCGGTGTTTCAATCAACGAGGTCGTTCCTCATACAAAGAAACAAAAGATGGGGGATAAAGGGAAGGAGAAGATAGGCTCTAGTGTCTGGGCTAATGCTAGGGCGGCCATGGATCGGGCAAATGAGCTCCTTACTCCTGAGGAGATGAAGGAGATTTCAAACGCACCTTCCCACGAGACGGTGAGTTGTCACGTTCACAAACTCGTGCAGGTAACCTTCTTTGTTTTTCTTGTTGTTTCATCCTTAAGTGCTCAGTTGTCCCCACTGATCTTGGTCATAACGAAACATTCTGTTGTCAGGAGTTGGGAGAGACGATGCACATTACTTCCCAATACCTAGTCAGTGAGGAGAAGGTCGTCGTGGCCATGTCCAAAGTGGAGGCATTGGAGGCTGAGGCTTCTGGTCTGCGAAAAGACTTAATTGCTGCTATGGATGCCCATAGCACTTCTAAAGAGCAGATCAAGGTTTTGACTGAGTAGCTGAGCTCTGAGAAGCTGCTGGTAAAGCAAAAAGATGATCAGCTTGCAGCAGCTGGCTAGAGGATGAAGGTTGCAGTGGCCAAGGCCATCCATGCCTTTCAGACTACAGATGAGTATAATACCATTTTATTTGGGTGGTACTTCAAGGGTTTTGAATTATTAAGAAGGTATTTGATAAAGCACGGCCCAGGGACGGACCTACAGGATTTGGATTTCGAGGCCGTTGATAAGGAGATCGAGGTAGACGAGGCGGCCTAGGCAGCCCAGGTTGCTGCGACCACTAGCGAGGATCCTCCCGAGGCTGAGAATGACGGAGATGACGTTTCCCCATCCTGATTCTACTGCCTTTTTTTTTTTTTTTTTGACATGCCCTATTTGTTTTGGGGGCTACTGGACACCTTCTACATATGTGGATGCCCTGCTTGTTTTAGGGCTTTTGAACAATTTGCAACCTTATATATATATATATATATATCTATGCATTTACCTTTATTCATCTGGTTTGTTAATACTTCTTACTTGCATTTCCTGTTTGTTGTAGTTTGCTTTGGATGTACCTTTTGTCCCTTTAGGGACTTAGAAAATTTTCGTTGGTGTATCCTCTTCATCCTTTTAGGGACTTAGAGAATTTTGCCCAAATGTGAATTTGGTTGTTCCTTCTTAGAGGACGACCTCTTTCTGTCTTTGCATTACCTTTCATTCGAAATGATTTACACCCCCCTAGAGAACTTCATTTGGACGATGTATAAGGAATTTCACTTGTGCATCAATTTAAGGAATTTTATCGTCTTTTATTTGGATGATGTACATCCATTTAAGGAATCTTATCGTCTTTGATTTGGATGATGTACATCCATTTAAGGAATCTTATCATCTTCTATTTGGACGATGTACATTCATTTAAGGAATTTTATCGTCTTTGATTTGGATGAGGTTTCCGCCTCCAGATGGCGATTTTAGTTTGAGAGAGAGAGATAACCAAAATACATGAATTGCTGAGTAATATGTTTATTTGATTTGCATTAAAAAGTATGAGGTCATGCTGACAGCTTACAATGGACTACGGTTCCTATTCGTAATACCTCTTTAGGTGCTCAACATTCCATGGACGAGGTAGCTTATTCCCGTCCAAATCCTCCAAGTGGTAACTTCCTCGGTGAGAATAGTGGATGACCTTGTAGGGTCCTTCCTAGGTTGGTCCTAATTTGCCTTGTGCTAGGTCCTTCGTTGCAGAAGTTACTTTTCCAAGGATGTGGTCTCCGATGTTGAATCTTTTGAGTTTTACCCTTTGGTTGTAGTACTCGGCCATCTTCTGCTAATACTTGGTCATTCTCTGAGAGGCTTGATCTCTGACTTCATCCAAACAATCCAGGTTCAGCTTCAGTTTATTGTCGTTGCTCTGTTCGTCAAAGAACTCCCTCCTAAGGTTAGTGAGTCCTACTTTGACTGGGATGACTGCTTTTGTGCCATAAGTTAGGTTGAAGGGCGTCTCTCCTGTTGGGGTTCGTGTTGTGGACCTGTAGGCCTATAGAACACTTGGTAACTCCTCGAGCCATGCTCCCTTTGCCTCTACTAACCGGGCCTTGATGATTTTTAGCAAGGTTCAGTTCGTTACTTCTGTCTATCCATTGGCTTGAAGATGTCCTGGGGATGAATATTTTTTTTTTATGCCCAAGCTTAAGCAAAACGAACTGAATCCGTGACTGTTGAACTGATGACCATTATCTGAGATGACCGTCCTTGGGATCCTGAACTTGCATACAATATTTTTCCATACAAAATTTCGTACCTTTGCTTTTTTGATTGTTGCCAATGTTTCTGCTTCTACCCATTTCATAAAGTAGTTGATTGTGACAAGTGAAAACCTTACTTGCCTCTTTCCTTGTGGTAGGGGACCCATAATGTCGATCCCCCATTATGCAAATGGCCAAGGTGAAGAAATTGTTGTCATTTTCCCCTCTAGGAATCGTTGGACATTTCCATACCTTTGGCAACTGTCACATCTCTTGACGAAATTTGCTGCGTCTTGCTGCATTGAGGGCCAGAAATAGCTTACCCTCATGATCTTTCTGACGAGTGACTTTGCCCTCATGTGATTGCCGCAAAGTCCCCCATACACCTCTTCCAGAACATATTTGGCTTCTTCCTCTTCAAAACACCTCAAGTAAGGCTGGAGAAGCCTCTTTTGTAAAGCCCGTCATTTAGCACGTAGCTCGTTTCTTGATCTTCTTGGCTTTCTCAGGATTTGGTGGTAATCGTCCATCTTTAAGGTAGGATAGGATAGGGCTCGTCCATCTGGAGCAAGCATGCATAGGGAAGGTTTGAAATTCTTTGATACTAGGAGAGTTTTGTTCTTCCAGTCTCCATCAGTCACCTTTGCCTGATCATCTGTTGATGCACTCTGGGCCACTTCATCGGCTTCAGTATTTTAATCTCGTGGGATCTGAGCAAACTCTACATGATCAAAGTTGCTCACTAATTGATTCGTCAACTTGAGTTACTTCTGCATTCTTGCCTCCTTTGCTTCAAAATCTCCCTTGACCTACCCTACGACGAGCTGTGAGTCACTCTGTAGCAAAATGTTTCTGGCTCCAAGTGCCTGAACTATCCTTAGCCCCATCAATATAACCTCGTACTCTGCTTTTTTATTGGTTACGGGGAATTTGAGTTGGACTCCATACTTCAAGACATCCTCCTCTAGGGAAGTGATGACGACGCCTGCTCCACCTTTCTTCTGTGTGGATGATCCGTCTATATGGATCGACCAAAGTTCTTCTTAGTTGTCTTCATGTTTAGGAGTGGTGAATTCTGCTATGAAGTCTGCTAGTGCCTGAGCTTTTATGGCCATTTAGGGGCGATATTCTACATCAAACTGACTGAGCTCGATGGCCCATTATACTATTAGTCTGGCAACCTCGGCTTTATTCATTGCTTTCTTAATGGGCTGGTCCGTCATTACTATGATCGGG
The DNA here is from genome assembly GCA_019022515.1 of Quercus aquifolioides. Classification (NCBI taxonomy): domain Eukaryota; kingdom Viridiplantae; phylum Streptophyta; class Magnoliopsida; order Fagales; family Fagaceae; genus Quercus; species Quercus aquifolioides. Next base: position 65,840,918 of record CM032333.1, read on the forward strand.
TTAGCTTGAAAGTATGGACGAAGTTTTCTCATGGCCACTATCAGGGCGAATGTAATCTTCTCTATTCGCTGGTACCGGGCCTCGACTCCTTGAAAGGCCTGGCTGATGTAATACACTGGGAGTTGTATCTTGTTCTCTTCTCTAATCAAGGCTGCGCTAACTGCAATTATGGATACTGCCAAATAAAGGAACAAGTCTTCCCCCTCCTTGGATAGACTCAGAAATGGGGGGTTGCTCAAGTAGCACTTTAGCTCCTGGAATGCTGCCACACATTCATCCATCTAGACAAAAGCCCGCTTCAAGGTCTTGAAGAAAGGAAGACATTTGTTTGTTACCTTTTGAGACAAACTTGTTGAGGGCTGTCACTCTTCCTGTGAGAGATTGCACTTCTTTGATCGTCTTTGGGGAGGACATCTCGAGGATAGCCTTCACCTTTTCAGGGTTGGCTTCTATTCCTCTTTGTGATACCATGAACCCGAGGAATTTCCTTGAGGAGACCCCAAAGGCACATTTGGACGGGTTCAACTTCATGTTGTATTGTCTGAGTGTATTAAACGTCTCCTTAAGGTCGTCCAGGTGATCCTCTTCTTCTTTGCTCTTGACGAGCATGTCATCAACGTATACTTCAATGTTCCTCCCGATCTGTTTGTTGAACATTTGGTTTACCAATCTCTGGTACGTAGCCCCTGCGTTCTTCAAGCCAAAAGGCATGACCCTGTAGTATTAAAGCCCTTGGCTGGTGATGAAGACCGTCTTTTCCTGATCTTCCTCTGCCATTTGTATCTAGTTGTACCTGGAGAAGGTGTCCATAAAAGTAAGAAGCTTGTGCCCGGCTGTCGAGTCCACAAGTTGGTCGATTCTGGGTAGAGGGAAGTTGTCCTTTGGGCAGGCATTATTTAGATCTGTGAAGTCAACACACATTCTCCACTTCCTGTTTGCCTTTTTTACCATGACGACATTGGCCAACCACTCAGGATAGTAGACCTCCCTGATGAAATTAGCAGCGAGCAACTTGCTCACTTCGTCCATAACTGCCTTGTTTCGCTCAAGAGCAAAAACTCTTCTTCTTTGTTGGACAAGCTTCTTCTCAGGGTCCACATTCAGGCGGTGTTGAAGGATGTTTGCTGGTATACCTGGCATATCTTCGTGACTCCATGCAAACACGTCCAAGTTATCCTTCAGGAAGCTTACAATCTCTTTCTTCGTCTGAGGGCTTAGGTTCGTCCCTACCTCGGTTGTCTTTGTAGGATCACCTTCGACCAACTCTATCGTCTCCAGTTTCTTAGCAATTTCTGGCATCTTTTCCTCAATCACTCATGTATGGTTTTCTTGAGGCCAGGACCGCTTGGTAACATTCCCTCGCCAGCACCTGGTCTCCTCTTATTTCTCCAACCCCTTATTCTGTTGGAAACTTCACCTTCAAGCAATATGTAGAAGTAGCTGCTTTCCAACAATTAAAGGTAGGCCTTCCTATAATCACATTGTAGGACGAAGGTGGGTCTATTACCAAAACGTTATGTTTGTTGGTTACCTGGAGGGTACGAGCCAACCGTGACCGTCAAAGTTACTATTCCCTAGGGGTACACCTTGTCTCCACTGAAATTGACGAGGGGGGATTCGAATGGACGAAGCCTCTTTGGGTTTACTTTTAACTGCTGGAAAGTAAAAAGGTAAATGATGCTTGCTGAGCTCCCGTTATCTACCAGAACCCTTCTGGTGTTGAATCCTTCAATCATGAGCATGATGATTAACGGGTTGTCATGAGGCTCTTTCACCCCTCTGGCATCTTCTTCTGAGAAATACATATCTTGGTCCATCCTTCTTTGCTTTAGAAGAGGCAAACTATGAACACTGTTCACCTGCCTTTGGTGCAACTTCCTGAAGAACTTGAATGACCCTCCTATAGACAATCCCCTTGTGATGGTCTTTATTTCTCCAATGGCACTTTGTGGACGAAGATGCATGTGGTCCTCGTCCTTCTGAGAACCTTCGCATTGGTCCTTGTTACCATCCCTGAATTTGTTGGAATCTCCCTTCTTTACAAATTTCTGCAGCTTCCCTTTTCGTATAAGTTCTTCTATCTGCTCCTTCAGGTCTCGGCAGTCCTTTATATAATGTCCGTGATCTTTGCGGAAACAACAATATTTCCTCTTATCGCTCACATTGGGTGACGAGTGTAATGGCCTAGGCCATTTGAGATAGTGTTCGTCCTTGATTTGCGCCAAAATCTGGTCGACAGGCATCACCAAAGGTGTGAACTTTACTGCACGAGGGTTTTTGTCATCCCTTCTTTTGTTCCCTTCAACATTCTATCGATCAGCTCGATCCCTTATTTTTCTTTCTTCTTCTCCTTGGGTTTCTATTCTCCTTGGGTTTCTCTTCTCCCCTTATTGCTGCTAGGGCATCCTCAGCATTTATATACTTCTGCGCCTTCAAGAGCATCTCTACCATTGTCTTAGGGAGATTCTTTGCCAGGGAGACCATGAATTCTCTGGACTTCAATCCAGCCTTGAAGGTTGTTAACTGCACTTTGTCATCTGCTTCGTCCACCTCTAAAGTTCCTCGGGTGAAACATGTCACATATGATCCCAAGGTTTCCTTCTCTCCTTGCTTGATGGTAAGCAAATGGTTAGCTGGTCTTTTTGGACACTGCCCGCCGACGAAATGACGAAGGAAGGAACTGCCTAACTGCTTGAAGTTATCAATGGATGATGTCGGTAGTTTAGTGAACCACTCCCTAGCTGCCCATTTGAGGGTAGTTGGGAAATAGCGGCATAGTATTTCGTCAAGAGGCTGTTGGAGACCCAAAGTCATCTTGAAAGTGTTGAGGTGATCCAAAGGATCCGTCAATCCGTCAAATGGCTCAAGCTGGGGCAGACGAAATTTTGAGGGTACTGGGCATTCCTGGACCGCTAGGGTGAAGGGTGAGTCAGTCTTCCGGACCATTCTGTCCAGACTCCAGTCCGTTTTCTCTTTGATAGCGCTTCTCAGCTCGTCCATCTCTTTTCTCATTTCCCTGAGGAGATCTGAGTTTACCCCTTCTGGAGTGCTTGTTCGTTTTCTCTGGCTGTCTCCTTCATCACCTCGGTTAGTCTCCGAGTGATTATCTTCTTGTTGTAGTCGCTGCCTTGTCTCCTAGTTCTGCCTGGTAAGCTCTTCCACAGTGGCTGCAAGCGTCTGAATTTGTAGAGCTAATGCTGCTGGATCTTGGTTAGCGTTGGATTCCATTTGGACTTGTAGATTGAATGGAACAGTACTTTCGAACTAAATGCGAAAAGCGTTTCCCACATACGGCGCCAAACTAATAATGCTTGAATCGTTAATCAAAATGATCGTCCAGAGTGAGGTCGTCCACAGCCAACCTGATCTTGAGAAAATGGATAGCGAAAGGAAGAAGTGTGGGTCATCGGTATGGTGTCTGCCACAAAACCTCTGATGCTAAAGTTAGAATGGCTAGAATGATAAGAGAAGTATTAGAATATCAGTGTGTGTGAACTAGAGTTTTTTGTGTACCTTTGGTCAGGCCTTATGAGTAAGTATATATAGGTGCTTACTTCTTCCTTTTAGCCGTTGGTGCTGCCTTAATGGTGATTTCATTTCCATATCTGTAATGCCTCTGTAAGGTGTTAATGGTGAGATATCTCTCCAACGGTACGGGAGCTCATCATTGTTTTGTAACGCTTCATTAATGATTGAGGCCAGATGGATTCGTCCTCGCCTGATGGTCACCACTAGTTGGAAGGATCTTGGAATTACTCTCGTCCACTGCTTTCTCTATGGACGAGGATATGATCAAAACTATCAGTAAAAAAAAAATGCTTCACAATAATTTTTTTTAAAAGGACAATTTACATTTTATACTTAATAATATCCTTACATATTTTTTTTTTTAAAGAGTTAACAAAATATAAAAATGACTATCAATAGTATTTTAATTATATATATGAGAATTATATTATGCATCTTACTATATATTTTTAAGTGTATCTATGCATGGAGTTACAAGCTAGTATTAATGGTGTATAATAAAGTGGTGTTAATGATTTTTTTTTTTTTTGAATAGAGTGGTGGTGGTCACGATTGACCTATATAAGAACTAACTTTTTTTTTTGGATAAGAACTAACTTATAAAAATAAATAAATAAATAAATAGTACTAACTAATCACTAATTAATTAGTACTAGTTTCATCAACATAAAAACCAAATAGGAAGTACGTTCAATGTAGTCAGTTTCGTACCGTACCGGCCGGTACGGCCGATATTTTTCGTACCGGTGCCTGGAACGGTACAGAAACGTCCTCATTCCGTACTGGTTTAAATACCGGCGTTACCGGAAGCGTTCCGGCTGTATCGGCCAAAATACCGGATTTCGGCCGAAAAATGAATACCGGCCCGAAACAGAAACGCTGATTTTTTTGAAATTTTTCACTCACCTGAGATAATTTCTCAACAAAATTTCATGATCTGATGCATCTTTCACGTATCTCGGTCTCTTTTCTGCTTAGCTATCCATTTTTCTTCGTGTTCTCTGCAACTTCTGTGTTGCTCTGATGTTCTTCTTCTTCATTTTTTTATGTCTCCACTGTTTCTCAAAGATTTTGAGTTTTCTTTTGAGTGCCCACGTGATAACTGACCAAAGGTAAGGAGAAGACTTGCTTTTTGAAATTTGAAATGAGATAAGACTCATCAGTAGAAGTAAACATGTGGAGGAGATAAAATCAAGGTAAAAATAAAGAAAGATAAATTGCAAAAGTAAAAGAGGATGAGTGGAGGTGATTAACAACTTGTTGACAGATGATGGCAATTGAAAATTGATACACGTGTACCAAAACAAAAATAAAAATATTATATTTATAATATTTTTACAATATTTTTACAATAAATTTTAAATTTCAGGATGTTATTATTTTTAAAAAAATATTATATATATATTAAATTTATAAAATAGCGGTAAACCCGAAACGGTACACCGGTATTGACCGGTACCGAAATATATCGTTCTACTGGCCAAACCGGTACAACCTCCAGTACGAAATTGACTCCCTTGAGTACGTTATGATTGTGATTCGGACTTCTTGTTCTTCTTTTTTTAATTTTTTCACGTTGCTAAATAATTACTTATATTATACGAGCTATATCATATGATAGACTTTAGTCGCACCAATGAGTCATTTTAATTTTATACAAATGCATCATCGTCATCATCATCACTTGAACATATGTCTCTTTGGCTATAAAAAAAGCCAAAGAGACATATATTGAAGTGAGATGATCCATTTGTATAAAAATTATTGAAGTGATGATGATGCATTTGGCTATATATGTTCATCAAAATAAATGTCCCTTTGGCTATATTCGAAATGTACCATTTCTATGATCTATTTCTGCATTTTTGTCGGAAGCATGGTTGTTAAAAGTCTAGGCAGCGGAATTTGAACGTTTCAGCGTCTCTATTCTAAGTAAAAAGCCACCATAGGACGTTTGCAGCGGAAATTGAGGATGTGACAAGAACGACCAGGTCTGAGTAAAAAAAAACAGAGAAGAAAATAAAAATATAATAATGAGCCCATTTCACTAACTCCCTCGAATGCCACAAAGGACTAAATAAGTTTGTATGCGTCAAAAAGATTTCTCATATATTTCTGTACAAAGACAAATATGGTTATATAGCAGTACAAAGAGAATGATCTAGAAGCTAAATTAGGCTATACATAAATTACGGCTACTATAATGGTTGACCCTTAAGAGAAGGGATTCTAAACAATCTAGCCTACAATTTCTCCAATCACTGACAGCTCACGCCAACAGTATGTACCTCGGGCATACAACATCCATATCTAGCTGTTATATATAAATATAACTATTTTATATATATGATTTTTTTTTTTTTATAGCTATATCAAAATTATCAATTTTGTTTGGTGGCCGTTCCAATTTCCTTATTGTAACATAATATTTTAAAATTGATTTATTTTGGTAAAATTTTGAGTGATGTAACATTATTTAAAGTTGCATCAAGTTTAACTTGAACCAAACTCTATTATTATTATTATTATTATATAACACAAAGTAATAATTAAAATTTTATCACATTGTGTTATACAATTTTCAGTATCTATCAATTCAAAATCAAATTAAAAAAAAAAAAAAAAAACACACACACACACACACACACACATTTTTAATGAAAAAAAATGTCATGTAGGCAAAATAACAAAATTTCAAATAGTTGAAAGAAAATATCAAACTTTTATTGGGCTTAACAAAATTTCCCTTCCTTGATTCGACAACTCCACCAATGCCTTCAAGTTAGGTTGGAAATTTTCCGATTTAAGAAAGTTGGGTCGGGTTGGAAAATACCCCAAACCTAACCTCACCTCTAACTGTGAGGATAAGCCATATACATAACTTTCCTAAACATGATTTGGTTACATGTAGACTACTCTTCAAACTTTTTTTTTCTTTAGAAAATTTGTTAAATTACTATAAATTTTATTATAAATGATTTACAAATTAACATGAAAATAAATGCGATTGGTGATTTTTGTATAATATTTAAAAGTTGACATATTGGTTTGCAAAATTTACATAATGAAATTTGTAATATTCTTACAAAGTCACTTCTTTGATGTAATATCCCCGTAGCATCAATTTTTGAAGTTGATTTACATAATTGATGATGTGGCTTGATGTGCCTTTTTTTCAGTATTCACCAAAATTATTTAATTGAATAACAATTGCTGCCTATCATGAAGACATCAGGGAATATTTTTTTTTAAAATAATTGCATATCTAGACTTATTGTGTTATAAAAAAATTGTGAGTGGTTGACTCATATAAAAGTGATTTAGTCTAATCAAAACTTGGCATGTTAGCAAGTTTTTTTTTGTTTTTGTTTTTTTTGTCTCTAGCATTTTCCCCAGAGTTTTTCTTGTTTCTTTGGACAACAAAATAACAATAATAAAATAGACAGTGCAAGTATTGTCATGCAATTTCTTTGTTGTGAAAAAAAAAAAAATTTTGGCAAACAATATGAAAGCAATAAACAATTACTCATAATGTATCACATCAAAGTTATGACAAAAGTTAAAAATTGCGACTCAAAAGTTTGTTATAAGTCTAAGTACTTCCAATACTTTTTTAACTGAAATCTCATTTTGTTTTTAATAAGAGACAGTCACATCACCCACTAACTAAATAAAATGTGGAGATTAAAGTCTACTATCACTTGCTATTGTGTATTTAAAATAAAAAGAGATATCCAGCTAAAAAAGAATTGAAAATAAGCTAAACCCGTGTAGTTGATAGTGACATCCAGTACTTTTTTAATTGGGATCTCCTTTTGTTTTAATAAGAAACTGTCACATTGTCCACTAACTAAATAAAAGATGGAGATTAAAGTCCACTATCACTTGCTATTGTGTATTTAAAACAAAAGGAGGCATCTAGTTAAAAAAGAACTGAAAATAAGCTACACTCATGTAGCTGATAGTGACATCCAGTACTTTTTTTAACTAAAATCTCATTTTATTTTAATAAGAAACTGTCACATCGTCCACTAACTAAATGCAAGGTGGAGATTAAAGTCCATTATCACTTGTTATTGTGTATTTAAAACAAAATGAGACGTCCAGTTAAAAAATAACTAAAAATAAGCTAAACTCGTGTAGCTGATAGTGAGATTCTCCAAAGTTTGGATTAAATCCAAGGATCGGGTGGTTGTAAGTGGAGACTTCTTCTTTTTTTTCTTCTTTTTTTTAATTTATTTTTTATGACTGTGAGTCCTTGTTAAGCTAGGTATATAAAATTATACAAATAGGCAGAAAGGGTCTAAATTAAATTATACTCTTTGCTTTCTTTGTTTATATTATTGATTTTTTAAACACGGTAGTTACTTTGTTGGTATCGCAAGGGCTGTAAATAAGTTATAAGTGCCACTCCCATGTTGGAGAAGCCAAAGCCTTTGCTTTGTCTTTGTTTTGAACAATCAGCTGCTGTCGTGTATATCTTTTTTTATTTATTTATACGAACTGCTTTGTATTTCATATTTCTATTTTGTAGCTTTACTAGCTAAAAGATTCCCGCTTTTACCAAAAGAAAAAATGTTTATAAGAAGAAAAGATGTAAAAAAGTTTACCCCAAAAAAAAAAAAAAAGATGCATGTACAAATTAATTTTGGGTAGTTGGCTTAGTTGCTACATAGCTCTTTCCTAGGTGTAATACATTTCTATTCTACAAAGGCCTACCTTGACTAAATGATTAATTAAGAAAAATCTCACACACTGTCCCACACAGGGGCCTCTATATATCCACTCCCCTATCAAACCCCATCAACCATATTTCAAAACTATTCTCTTGTAGTCTCTTACTGCTGTCTCTCTTTCTCTCTGTAAACATGGGTTCAGAAGGAGGAGGAGGAGAGTTGATTGTGAAAGTGAGCAAGAGGGAGGTTGTGGCTGCAGTGCTGCCACTGCAAGAGCATTGGCTACCACTATCCAACCTAGACTTGCTTCTACCCCCAGTTGATGTGGGTGTGTTTTTCTGTTACAAGAAGAACACCAGCTTATTGGGAAAGGACCTCTCTAATAATTTTGGTTCCATGGTTGGGGTTCTTAAGAAGGCCTTGGCCCAAGCTCTCGTGACATACTATGCTTTTGCTGGTGAGGTGGTGTCAAACCCTGTTGGTGAACCTGAGATTCTTTGCAATAACCGTGGTGTGGACTTTGTCGAAGCTTTCGCTGAGGCAGAGCTTAAAGACCTCGACTTGTATAACCCTGATGACACCATTGAAGGCAAACTTGTGCCTAAGAAGAAGCATGGTGTGCTCGCTGTCCAGGTTCGTCACGTGTTTCTTATTCCCAATGTATTCTCGTACATCCAACACGCACACGCACATAAATATTACCTTCTGCCAGTGGGATGTACAACCAACCCATCAACCCGTCAAAACCGATCCGATTCAATCCAACCCATTAGGTTGGGTCGGTTTTTAGGCCTTAGTGGGTTGGGTTGGGTTGGGTTACAAAAAAATTTTTGATAGCGGATCGAGTTGAGTTTGGTTTGAATCATAAAATTTCAAATTCGCCAAACCTAACTCGATCCATCCATATATTTAATATATATATATATATATATATATATATATATATAATATATTATATAATTAATAAATTTTTTAAAATAACTAACTCTTCCTATCCTATATAAAAGTCAATTAGTTCACACAAACTCTAGTAAATTACTATTGTTGTTTAGTCATTAGTGTTGTTTGCCTTTAAGGAGTTACATTGATACTAATCTTTGGATTTTTTTTAATATATTAATATTTATATTTTTTTCTACTCAATTTAATAATAATAATAATATTTTTTTTCTAACCCATGGGTTCAACCCGACCCATGTGAGTTGGGTTAGACTAATGTGATAGTTTGGGTTAGGTTGAATTTTTTTGACCCACCATGATAGGTTGGGTTAAAAAATCTCCTCAACCTGACTCAACTCGACCCATGCACACCCCTACCTGCTAGAGCGAAAATTATCTTAGCGTATAAAACTAAAAATCTAAAATAATAAGAAATGAGAATAGTTTTTGAAACTACTTTGAAAGAAACATTATGCCTTTTTTATTTATTTTATTTATGATTATCTATTTATAAATAAATAGATCAAAACCAAAATAGATTTTATCTTAATTAAAACCACTTTTAATGAAGTAGTATCACTTTGTTTTTAAATCAGAAATATTCGTTGTCTTTGTTTCGGCATCTCGTGGAATCCAGTTTAAATGTTACATTTGCTTTATTAAAAAAAAAATTAGGTTTTATAAACCGTGCATGAGACCTAAATTTGGACACAAACATCAACCGTGTTTGCTATTTAAACTCACACATAATCCAATGCAACCGCTGATCAAAGTTTGACGTACCGTCCCCACAAAAGAAACTATTATGAAAAAGATGCGTTTCACCTTTTGGCTTCTTCCCAAATGCCAAACTGCTGGTTTTGAAACTTTCATTTGGATTGTACGGTTATTCGCCTCTGTTTCTAAACCATGCCGGCTGCCGCTCCTTAATTTGCCGCTTCAATTATATTATATTATGATCAATAATTACTTTGAACAAATCCTAGCTACTATTTCTTATGTGTTCTATTTTTTCAGTTTTTCAATTTAAATTAATTTATATATATTTTTTGAGGGTGAAAATTAAATTATATGGTTCGTGATATTGAACAATAACTCATAAATTGTTTCATTTTCTAATGGTCCTGGCTTGTATGGAAAATAAAAGGTAAACTGTTATTGATAAGAAAATATCTTATGTGTGGGATATGTGTTCCTTAATAATGTGTAGGTTCCACGTGCCTATAAAGTCTATGTTAAAGATGAAATTTAATATATATATATATATATATGTATTTGGTAAAAGGAATTAAATTTCACATTATTATTAATATTTTTTGTTTTTACTCACTTTAATTGAATTTGTCAAAAGTAAGGCATTATTTTCACACACGTGATATTGTTATAGTTAATTATTATCAACTATTTAGAAAAACAAGCTGTAAAAAATGGATTTTTTTTTTTTTTTTTTTTTGGTAATAAAAAAATGGAATCTATTATATATGTAGGACTAACAAACTTCATAAATTAATCATATTTCGGAGAGAAAAAAAAGAATAAAATTAATTAAAAAAGAAAGGCTCCTTTTGATATTAATTATCATATAGCAAAAGTCATAACCTACTAACCCAATAACTTGTTAAAATTAAAACAGCAACCAATCCAAATAAACGCAACAAGTACATGAATTTGGTGAGGACGAATTAGTCAAATATTAAATGTTTGACAAGGCACGTAGTAAAAAAATAAATACTAATAATGACATTTTTCCTTTTGTATTTGGAATATGCAGGCAACCGAGCTCAAGTGTGGTGGGTTGGTTGTGGCGTGCACGTTTGACCATAGAATTGCGGACGCCTACTCGGCCAACCTATTTCTTGTGTCATGGGCTGAGATGGCTCAGTCTAAACCCATCTCTACGGTGCCATGTTTTCGTCGTTCTTTACTCAATCCTAGACGCCCTGGTTCAATTCATCCATCCTTGAACGACATGTATGTTCCAGTGACCTCATTGCCACCACCCAAAGACCCACAACCTGGTGATGATTGTCTTATTAGCCGCATATACTACATTAAGGCTGACCAACTAAACCAGCTCCAATCACTAGCTACCACAACCAATGGTTGCAGGAGGACTAAACTAGAGTCCTTTAGTGCCTTCTTGTGGAAGATGGTTGCTAAACATGCTATTCTTAACAATGTGGACAAAAAGGTAACCAAAATGGGCATTGTTGTAGATGGTAGGACAAGGTTAAGTGATGGAGATAGAGACAAAGCTTCACTCATGGGTTCTTACTTTGGAAATGTGCTATCCATACCTTATGGAGGCAAGGAAGTAAATGAGATTGTTGAAAATCCATTGAGTTATGTGGCAAATGAAGTTCATGATTTCTTGGATGGTGCAGTGACCAAGGAACATTTCTTGGGGCTCATAGATTGGGTGGAGTCTCATCGTCCAGTGCCAGGGTTGGCTAAGATATATTGTAGTGGGAGTGAAGATGGACCAGCTTTTGTGGTATCATCAGGGCAAAGGTTCCCGGAGTCAAAGGTGGATTTTGGATGGGGTAAGCCAATATTTGGGTCATACCATTTTCCATGGGGAGGTGACTCAGGTTATGTGATGCCAATGCCAAGTCCAAGTTGCAGCGGTGACTGGGTTGTGTACGTGCACCTCTTGAAAGGCCAAGTGGAGTTGATAGAGACTGAAGCTACTCATCTCTTTAGACCCTTGACTTTTGATTATCTCCAACATTCCAACGGAGAATAATTTGACTTATATAATTAAATTATATTTTCTTGTGCTACAAAATTCAGCTATATATATATAGGATTAGGTGTGCTATTTAATTACTTATTTGTCGTGCTTTGTTCAATTTGGACGGCTTCAAATGGCGAAGTTGGAATCTTGGAAGTCATATGCGTACTTATGTATAGAATAAGTGTGATCAATGCCTAGTGGGAGTGGACAATCGTTCGCTTCGCAACTTTATCTTTTACTTTGTTGTATTATTATATTATGATGGAGATCTTTATCTACTGTTTGTAATTACCATTTTTTTTTTATTCAATGTACCAACCCACCATCTCTTTATCATTGATAAGATTAATTGACTACTCTCTCAACTCTTTCAATTCTTCTTCTTCTTTTTCTTTATTTATTAATTTTACATTCATAAATGAAATTTTTACCGTTCATTGATTAAGAAAGTATGAGTATAATTAAGAAACAAACAAACAAACAATAAAAATTAAACACAGCGCTTAAGAAATTAGAAGTGTGGTAATTAATTAGTGAACATATCTTTGGAAAAGCGAACAATTATTATATTGAATAATAGGAAGACGAAGACGAAGAGCTTGTGAAAGAGGACATTTCCATTTTCGTTTTCAACACGTAATAAATACATGCCTCACCTACCACACGTGTTTAACCAAAATTGATATCATCTCCTATCAAAAAAAATAAAAAAAAATTGATATCATCGTACACAGGACAACAACCTTTTTGATTGGACAGGAAATGGATATATAGTGCGAATCACATTGATTCCATTTCCTTGGGTGAGAATTGAGAATGAGAGGGGCTAGCTATCTATCTCTCTTTCGGTGAGATATTTTAGATGTCCCAAATGATCCTATAAAATTCTCTTCTCAAATATATGTAAAAAGATCTACAAGCTACTAAGGCTACAATACTCAATCAATAAATAATAAATTTTAAAATTTTGCACTTGATGCGTATTTATTAATTTAGATTGAAACTTGATCTAATATGAATCCCATAATTTTTGGTAGCTTATTAGTTAAAAATGAGACAAAAATAATATAATTTTTAATAGCTTTTATTCTAATTTTTTGTCAAAAAAGATTAAAATTAGCTTATTTTAAAAAAAAAATTTATTTTTTTTTTTTTTATAAAAAGAAACTAAAATAAAAGGTAAAAATGTTTTGCCGAATGAACATTTAGGCTTTGGTCATTGATTCAGTTAAAATTTAGATTAAAAATTGGGAATATTTTACAAAAAAAATTAAAAAATTAAAATGGTAAACAAATTAATAGATCACATCCTTTAACAATTTTTTTACAATTTTTTTTTTTAATGATAACATCCTTAAGGTATAGTATATGAATATAAATAATATGTAAATAAATACCTAGATAATAAGTTATAATAGAATATTGATTTAACTTATGAAGAAAATATATAAAGTTGGGCCAAACCGAATCTAGGTTGTGGCCAAGAATAATTCTAGGTAGTATCACACATTTTCACACACACTTCATCACAACTATTCTATTTGGCAGGCCATAATTGACTATCTCTCACTATCACATGAATTTACCATTGTTTCTCTACCATTCAGTCTGCCACTTAAAATAGTTGTGATAAAGTGTGTGGTACCAGAATTATTTGTGGACCAATCCAAAACTCAAGTTTAGTCATTCGGTTGAACCAAAAATGGAGCAAGCTAATTTGCTCCAAATAATGTCGTTTGTCTTAGCTAAAACTTCATGAGATGTAGTTTTGCAACATAGAGTGAACACAATTATGAATGACACATAGTTTAGTGAAATGACATGCTGAATTGGATTCAATTGTATATGTCATTTAGGTAGCAATAATAGAATTGTCCTAAATGACACATAATTTAGTGAAATGACTTGTAGGTTAGTAGTAAATTTGTATTAATTCAATAATATATATATATATATATATATATATTATTATTGTATGCGCATTCCTTCTTCATCTTAAGGGGGTGTTTGGTTTGCCCTATGTTCATTTATTACATTACGGTCACATTACCGTTGTAGGGACTAGAAGAACCAGCAGCCCAAGCCCGCTTAGAATAGTGGCTGGATCGGTCCAACCGTGGCCCAAAACAATGAATTTATAAGAGGGGAAAACAAACAACTAAAAGGGGCTCCGCCCAAGGAGAAAAATAAGGAAGAAAGGGCCGATCCTATTATGGGGATGAACCACTTTCTCCATACAAATTGGCCCGTGGAGACCACATTTATATAAGAATTATTAATGTTCACTCTCTTATCTCTAAGTGTTCTTCTTGTTTCTTCTTTGTCTCTGTGAACGTTTCTTTTCTTATATGCTCCTCCCCTTATCATATCTCAACCATCCATCCTTACCTAACATCCCTCCTCTCATGACACTTGTCACTTTTTATATCTAAAGAAGGTGGTGGAAGGAGTCTGTTTAGCTGTGACTTACACTGTTCAGGTCACTTCCTCAACAATGCGGCTGATAAAACTGTTGCCTACCATTTAATGCGGAGGGGACAGGCTACTCAAAACTAGAAATTTCTCTCTCTCTCTCTCTCTCTCTCTCTCTCTCTCTCTCATAGAATGTCTTAGAGTACTTTGACTCATCTCTTCCTCTCCTCGGGCGCCTTTCTTCCTCGGGTCCGTGGACTGTGGCATCCCCACAGTTATATGGCATCTCTTCATATCCATCCTCGGTCCTCAGGCACCCACAACCGTAATGTGAAAATTATAGTATTTTGTTCATTTTTTTGTGTGCATATATAAGATTACGATAATATAAGACTATAAAAAAGCTCACATTTCCAAAATCTACATTACCTATTTATGGGAATGTTATAATTTATTTAATTGAAGAGATTGACCTTTCCAATACATTTTAATTATAAATTGTCCTTATTTATTTTTAACTCCTAGCCCCTTCTCTCTCATCAAATCCAAACCTAGCCCCTCTCTCTCTCTTAAGATCAAACTCCATTAACGTCTCTCTGTGGTAAAGAATTGTAAGGTTAGGAGAGCTTAGCGATTACAGTAATCGATGAGAGCTCAACGATTTTCGTAGAGATCTTCCATGGGTGCATTGTAGAAGGAGGCCTAAGAGTCTGCGTCCACTTGACTCGCTCTCATCGCAGCGTTCTTCTTCCACATCTGGTTTCTCGCCAAAAATGAAGGTTTTGTCTAAGAAATTCCTACACTTTGTTATTGTTGGGGTTTCATGGACGAGTTTGTTGTTCTAGTTTGGAGTCACAATGATGGTAGTGGCTTGTAATTTTGTTTGGAAGAAGAGAGGGTTGCTAAGGTTTGGGCATGAAGAAAGAGAGAGGGGTGAAGGAAGATATATATATATTTTTTTTAATATATTCTTCCATTTGGATTGTAAGAAAGTGAAAGAAATTTGTCTTATTTAATTTTTTTTTATGAATTTGAGTTGTTTGGTTAGTGAGATTGTGCAAGAAAGTGAGGAGTTGTTTTTATTTTTTATTTGTTTTTGGAGGATTGAGTTATGTGGTTGGTGAGAAAGTGGGGGAAAGTGATTAAAAACGTGTTCAGTAATTTTATGGTTTTTTTGTTTAAATATAAAATTTTGTTAAGTTATTTAAAAGGTTATTTGTGGAAATTCATTGTAGAATTATAATGATTATGATGGGATATAATTAATAAACCAAAAAAATGTAATTTTATATTCCTATAACAATGTAATGTTACAAAAATCTAACATTACACAAACCAAACGCCTCCTAATTCCAAAACAAATCTAATATTTTGAACTTTTGTGGGGTTAATCCTCGTGGTATTATTATTATAACTCATTGATTTTTAAATAAAACCAAAATGACTACCACTACCAACCTATTCCATCAGCATGTCTTTCCTAAGGTATAGTATTTGTCGTTACTATCACACTATTCAATCTTTCTTGCGGGGAGTACATGAGTCCACATTGTTTTGGTAAGGTAATGATTGTCATTGTTTCGTACTAGTATAAATTAAATCAACATGGCTCACATTGTTATCTTTCTTTTTTATTTTTTTAACAAAAGTAATAAATATATATTTTTTCCTTTTAAAAATCAAAAGTAACAGAGAGTCAAAGACTAACAACAATTGATTAACTTTCTTAATATGGTCTCACTTTTATAGCCGACCTAATATTCCTTACACACTCATTTTCCCTGTAGCTAAACCAGATAAACAGAAAAGAATAATTTTACTCAATACCTAAGTAGAGTCTTGGGAGTATATAGCTCCTAAACTACTCTCTCTCTCTCTCTCTCTCTTGGCATGTAAACTTATGTTACAAAACAAGAAAACTATTATAAGTTCACAAGAGAGTGTTGAGTTAGCAAAAGCTCTGACACTAAATTATTGAACAAAAGACTGAATAAATTTTTTTTTATTTAAAACTTAACTTTTTAAATTACAATACTTTACTAGTACTAATATTGCATCAATACACACACGGCATTGTTACAATCACACACACTATCCTCAAATACCCTAGCACACACTTAACACCTTACACCTTACCCCTAGACACCTAGCTACCAACCATTGACTTTAACTGCTGCACTTCACGTCACACACTACTTCACCTTACACACTACTTCACATTACCTCACTTCACACGTCACAAGTCTCTCACAGCTCATGCTTTATGGCACATGACATCCTATAGTATTTATACTAGTCTTATGTCGGTTTAAGTACTTTATTTACCGAGCTTTTAGACTATTCTATAAACATGTGGCTGAGATTAACTTATGGAGGATGTTCTAGAGATTGTGTGAGACATTCTAAGAGTTTCCAGAGAGAGGCAGTATTGATTTTTAACGGGGAATTCCCCAGAACTACAATAATTTATCTTGGACTAGAGGACTAACCAAAGTAACAAGTCCCTAATACAACTAAACGAATTTAATTAAATTAAGGAAATACAACAGAAAACAAAACCTGGGGAAAGGAAAATGATCGAATAAAATATATAAATTCTGGAAAGTAAGTAATAATCGTGGGCTATCTGTTTGAATTGATTAGTTCACCATACAGAGAATCTCAGTTTTTTTTTATTTTTTTTTTTATTTAAGCAAGAAATTGAAGTCAGTCGTGATGATTGCTACCCAATAAGTGGAATCAGTTAGTTCAGTTTAAACGATTTTTTTTTGGGCTGGGGTCAATCTTTTTTAATTTGATTATGGTAGCTATTACTCATTTTGGAATTTACGTCAGAGCATCTCTTCTAATTTCAATTCTCTACGACTCTACCTACCAAACCCACTATATATAGTGTGCTTCACATTTTTTGTCTTAAATAATTAAACCATGAACCAATCGGCAATCGATCGCAATGAGTGACACTTCCATATAAACTTATTTTTTTAGGTCTGTAGTTGGGTTTTGGATATGGTTAATTTGGTCACTCACTTAGTTGAGGGAGGCCAACAGCGAGGACTTTAGGGGCCGGCCGGGGTCAACCTATAAGAACAAAAATAGTAGCATCAACTTAATATATACTGTTTACGTACTTTGAATAAGGAATGGAGGATCCAATAATCATTCATATTTTGAACAAGATTGCTCCACAACCATATAGCTTCCTGTGGTTGTCGTTCTTTTGCAAAATTCCTGTGGCTCAGTGGTTCTGCTTATATCATGTCTTTATGCAAGCTATTTGCTAAACCTGGAATGGTGCGTAGGGTAGCTTCAGAGTCATTGACCACTGCATAGGGCCAAAGAAAAAATGAAAAGTGAGCCTCGAGGTTTAATTTTTAATTTTTAAATATTTTTAATAAAAATGTTCAGGGTTTAAATTTGTCTTTCCTTAATTACCAAATTAAAAAAAAAAAAAAAATACTAGTGATATGTTGCGATCAAATCCACAGTGCGTACATCAGGGACGGACCCAGGTGAAGGCTCAGGCCCCCCCGGCCCAAATTTTTTTTTAGTAGTTTAATTTTCAATAAAAAATAAAAAATTTAGACTTGGGCCCCCTTACTTTGTAGCTTAGGCCCCCTCTAAAATCTTGAATCATCAACTTAGCCTACGTAAATCTTTAAAAAAAAAAAGTAAAAAAAAAAAAAAACAATAGTGTTTTGTGTATTAAGAAATAATAGTGTTTTGTGTATTTTATTTTTGTTGGTAGATGATTGCATCTTAATATATTAAAAAACAATGATTTTTGTGTATTTGTCTTGGTTGAAAGTTTCTTAATACTATATGGATGTGTATTTGAATTTTTTTTTTTTTTTTTTCGCTTATCTTCGACCCCCTACCTAGAAGTCCTGGGTCTGTCCTTGGCGTATGTGGGGAATCAAAAGAGGGCACATACTTTTGAAACAAAACATCAACCACATATTTTACCTTTTTTTTATATATATATAATTAATGAAATGAGTATTGATTACAAACTCTTGATATTTAGACCCCAAATTAATTACGACTTAGTTAATTTTATGCTAATCTAATAATTAGGTCTAATTATATACATGATTAACCAATTTACACACACACACACACACATATATATATATATAAGTATGCATGAAATAATATAAATAACAACACAACTACAAAAAATTACAATCATATTTAATAACACGTGAATGTGTTATAAAAAAAGAACACGGCCTCAACATTGAAAATTATCCACTTAAAGAGATAGTTGTAATATAGTTTATGTACAGAACCCTCTAAGCTTTTGCTAGCAACCGACTTTGCGAGTCCTTTTTTCCACTGTAGCTTTAGATCCACAATTGAGCTCCAATTGTAATCTCCAAGTCTCATTGGCTATTCTGTGGTGGCTCCAATTAACACAAACAACTCAGAGGTAGTGATGTGTGTGACCTCCTCTCTTGAATTGGCATTTGAGTGAGGGAGAAGATAGAGAGATAGATGAGAGTTTTGCTGGTTACAAATTCATGGAAAATGGGGCTTAAATAGGAAGGCTAAAGGGCTGAAACTATTGAAAAAAATAAAAAAATAAACGTAACTAAATTGTCTCAGATTTAGTTAAGTTCATACAAAAAAGAGGCAAATTCAATGTCCAATTGGTTTTCAAATTTGAAGTTCGTATCATAGTTTGCCTCTTGCCTTTGCCATCGATCATCTACACCACATGTATGACATACATAATGCCTGACCAAATTGACTAGTTCTAGTTACTAGCCAAAACCACCAATGGGTGTAGGTCATAAGTGTGTGAGATGATCATATCATAATATGGTGTATTTTTATGTATCTTCATCCACTCCTTAATTTCCTTTCATATTATCATTGTGTATTTTTTGCTAATGTATATTATATTAACCCTTAAGAAAGATACAAATCTTCAAAGAGGTTAAACATGAAATTTCAATGCTTCTTACATTTCCATGAATATATAATAAAATATAACAAAGGTTTTCAAGGTTGAATTATATCTTATTATAGACATATATATAATGGAAAAGGTCATGATCCTCTCTTCCAAATTTCTAGATTTAAATAGATATACTAACATCCGTTTTTTTAAGATCCAAATTAAATCTCGTGTTATAGACAAATCTCTTTCATTACGGCAGGAGCTAATGAGGGAGGAGGTTTGACTATGGCAGCTCGATGTGCAACTTTTAAAAAGACTATATATATGCTTTGTACTGATGCGTGCTTTTAGCAAATTAACAGGGTTGCGCTCAAGAGGAAGATGATGTTTAAATTTTTCCTCTAGCGCCTATAGGGTTTGGAAGTCTCCTTTTGTTAAATTACGTTCTCTTGTGTCTTTATAGTTCTATTATTGTACCCTTTCTTGTTTGAAAATAAAACAATTGCTAATAATGTCAACAATTAGGTCAATGGTGCAATTTGCAAGTGTCACAACCTTTCATCTTGGAGTTGCTAATCTATATATACATATAAAACCGAAGCTTTTGGAGCTTCCACAAATTTCCACGTCAGCACAATATTTTAAAAAAAAAACATAAACCCAAAAAAAAAAAAACTTTTTTAAACTTAAAAAAAAAAAAAAAAAAAAAAAAAACGCAGCTTTTCTAAAACCCTAACCCGATATATACACTCTGCCCCCTTTTTCTCCAAAAGTCACGCAAGAGCTCCTTCTACCAGCTCCCTCAACCCAAAGCTCCTCCTCTACCAGCTCCCCTAATGTTCAAACCCACGGCAGATCTCCTTCCTCAGACCCACGGCAAAGACCACTTCTCCTTCCTCCAAAATGCAGACCACCAACCACCGTAGAGATCTCCTTCCTCAGACCCACGACAGAGCATCCAAAGAATCAAAACCTACCATACCCACCTTTCCCACAAACCAACATATATCTCCTTCCTCAGACACACGGCAAAGACCACTACCGCAAGCCAGAAACCACCCACATGCAATCGCCGTCCCATTTGCCGTTGATCTCATCCAGCCAATCGAAACCGACTCAGCCAGCCCAGTCGGTGATGCAATTTATAGGTTTCATTCTTAATTTTTGTTCTTTGATTCACTTTTATTTAGATTTAATATTCCTAATTAATTTTTGCTTTTTTTAGTACATCTATTTGTCTATGTACATCTAATTTAAAGAGAACTCATGAAACTCAATTTGAATTTGGCTTCAATTTCTTCCAACTCTGTCAGTTCAGTCTCTTCGCTTTGCTCTGTAGCCAGTAGACTCAAGTTACAGAGAACACGTCATATTGAATTATATGTTCTCTTTTTTTTTTTTCTTTTTTTGTGTTCTCTAAAAATCAGTTTAAGATTTTATTGGGTGATTTGAATTGTGCCAATGAGAAAATTATCATTTACCAAATTCATGGTTCAGTTAATAGATCATAATTGTAACTTGTGAGTATTTAAAATTCATATTTTTGCATTAGATTCAGGTTTAGTTTTATTATGGATTTTTAACCCAAAAGAAGTAGATTTAAATGTTGTCTTCCTGAACATATATATCCAATATAAACTATGCAAATATGCAATAAACAAAACTCAAGTAGTTATTTACCTAGGTAGTTATTTACCCGGTAAAAAATCAAAATTTGATGATTTTTGATATGCATTCATTCATCTTATGCATTTAATTGTAGGAAAAGGAAACTGGGTAGCTGATTATTTCAAGAAACAACAAAGGATCCTTGAAGGTTGTTTGGGTATGCTCTCTTCTAAACACACAGCAAATATATGGTTGCTGTTTTAAATCAATTTTCTGTTTTTTATAGTTTGATTGAAGGAACATGAGAGAGTTTGAATGTCAATGTTGGTTATAATTTCTCTGTACTGATTCTAATGTTGGGTTTCTCCCAATTATGAATATTCATTGGTTAGAAAAGTAAGTGAACATGAGCGGAAACACATTTGGCATATATCACTAAATCAGTTATATCCTAGAAAGCACCGACGCGGCTCCAAGGTCGCCGCACCGGAGTCCGACGCGGCGTCCGGTGTCCGACTCGCCAACTCTCCCTTTTTTTTTCTTTTTTCTTTTTTGGATTCGCACCGACTCAGCCAGATTCAAGCCGATTCGCGCCTAATCGGCAAGATTCGCCGATTTGGGCCAAAACGGGCTGATTCCGGCTGAAACGGAATTCGATACGGCCACCGAAACATGCCGAGACGGCCGATTCCGGCCGAAACGGCCACCAAAACAAGCCGATATGGCCGATTCCGGCCGAAACAGCCGCCGAAACTGGACGAAATAGGCAGTGGCTGCCATTCTTCTGCTTCATGTGGCCTTGTGAGAGGGGAAAAAAAAAAAAAAGAGAAGGAAGAAGAAGATGAGAAGACACCAAATAAAAAAAAGATGAAAGAAGAATAAACGTATAACAAAAGAATATTAATTAAGGGGGTGGAAAAGTCAAATATTTAATGTGGGTGGGTTGGGAATTGAAAAATGAGTAAATGAACTTTTTTGAAATGTGGTTTTTTGTTTTCAATTACCAAAAATATTGATTTTATTAAAAACAAATCATAAATAATTATTTTTTAATAATAAATTATACCATTTATTTGATTTTTTTATATAAAAATATTAAATTAACTATATAAAAATATTTTTAATAATTTTTTAATCGCCGAGTCCCGCCGCACCCGCACCCACATTTTTCAAAAATTTCCGAGTCCCGCACCCGCACCCGCACCCGCACCCGAGTCCCGAAACGCACCTGTGCTTCTTAGGTTATATCAGTTTTGCAAATGGAGGATCTTGATCCATTTAATGTAGTGCACAGTAGCTCAAAAAGCAGTTTATAAATGGAGGATCTTAATTTATTTCATTTTAGGTTCTTTACGCCCAACTAAAAAGCTATGAATGTTTTTTTGCAGAAAAAATACAGCTTCATTGTTTATGTTTTGACTGTTTTAAGTTCAAACTTAGAATAGTTTGGATTTCTTAGGTTTCTTTTAGTTTGGATTTTTAAGCATGGATTGAGGTTGCAAATTCTTTTTAGTTTGAATACTTTATGGTAATTACCTCTTACTAAAACACTTCTCTCTAATAAAGAATAAGATATTAAGGGTGAGAAAATTGGATGGGGTAGATTTTTTGTAGGCCATGTGACCCAAGTTTTTGGAGATTGTAGAAGTATAAGAGTGTTTAAATTTATTGGGAGACCATATAATCGAAGTTAAACACTTAAACTTAACTTTCCAAAAGAAGCATATAAAAAATTCTAAAAATTTCTATGCATGTCCAACATCTTTAGGAGGTAATTCAATGTCAGCTATGTTGGTTAAGTTGGTACCCCGATGCAAGGGAATGTCAGCATCAAATTCTTTGTTCTCAAGATTGATTGTATTTATATGCACCTCAAGATTCATGTAATGCTCATTGACTTTACAGGACACAGGAACTTTCTCAGGCTTGGCCCTGGCATTGTTATTCTTCTCAGCATTTGATAGTCCTGAATCCTCCTTAGTTTTACCATCATTTTCTTCTATTTTCCCTTTTGATCTAGATTTATTGGCACTCAAGGAACATCATTTGAAAATTGAAAAGTGTGTTTTGGAGTTCTTTTTCTTGGAGAGGACTTCACTATCCCATTTTGTTTGTTTTAACTTCTTTTCAGAGATCTCACAAACTTTATGCTTTTTGGGCTATTATTACTTTGAAAGGTGTGGGATGATCACACTATAATATTGGTGTCTTGGAACATCTTAGTTTCACTATTTGATGCTGGTGATAGACATGTTTCCCATGTGAGAATAAAGGGCCGTACATTAAGGAAGGTTTTGGAGTCCTTTAAGGCCTAAAGTAAAAAAGTCTAAGTGGCACAAAATATGGGAAAGTGTTTGTTTGATATGAAGGTTGTTTGATATAAGGGTCCTGTCAAAAAGAAGTTTAACTTGCAACTTGCAAATTAGAATGCAGTAATTCCTAAAAGGACACGTGCAATAGTCAAGTTTTTTGGGTTGTGATATATTAGCCTTTTGAAATAAGTTGTGTATGTTTTATTATTATGTGTTATCATTACTTTTGAAATCTATTTGTTACTTTTTTTTAAATGATTCACATTTTTAATATATTTACAGTCTCTACAATACTATGTCTAATATCTTTATGTAATATAACAGGTTGATGGAAAATACAATTTGGTTTTAAATTGAAACAGAGAGGAATTAAACTCTTATATTTAGTTATTTGAGAATACAGCTTTACTTCAACGTTTTTTTAATATAATGAATACATTGAATATTTAGTGGAAGACATGAAATAAATGAAATTGAAAAATAAAAGAAAGCCATAGCAAAAAGACATGGTATTGGGACATTTGCCCAATATATGCAAATAAAAAACTGTTGGGAGGAGCTTCAGCCTAAAACAATTGCGGCTTTGAGAGATGTATTAAAAAGACCAGTGTACTCAATTGGTCCAATAGTAACACAATCAGGTAACTCGTCCAAGAATGGTTTGCTGTTTGATTGGTTAAATAAGCAACCAAATGATTCTGTGATGTATGTATCATTTGGGAGTGGTGCAACATTGTCACACGAGCAAATGACTGAGCTATTTGTGTCATTTTCTTAATCTAGAAAAATGTATATTTTGTTATTATTTAATGGCTGTTACAATTTTAATGTCACATCACTTGGAGGTTCATCTTAATTTTTATTTATTTTTAATAAAAAAAATTGGTAGCATTCCCGTGCATCGCACGGGTTAGCGACTAGTAGATATAATATATGGGTTTGGTTAACATGTGTCCTGTAGGGTCAGATTCTGCAGCCCAAGCCCAAGAAGGTGTGGATTTGGAGCCCACTGAACCCAAAACAATAAATTTGTAGAGAATGGGTGAAAGAGCTAGGCTAAAAATGAAACAACGGTCTTAAACAGCAGTACTAAGGGGGGAATTTGTATTAATACGTGCTCGGACATGTGTGAATGTCTCGTCCGAGGAGGCGATTTTCATTGATGAACTTAGGTTACAATTGTTGGAGCTACAGTAAAATAATATACTCTTCTCTCTCTCTTCTTTTTCGATCCCCTTCTATCAGAGACCCCTCTCTCTTATATAGTACTGCCTTTCTACATCTTCACCGTCCACTTGTTCATCATCTGGGCGCCCACTTGAGTGCATGTCCCATCACACTCCCCCTTTAGCCCTGTCTGAGTGGCGGTAGCTGAGGATGCACTGTTCAGGGGTCTTCTCCACATAAATGCGGCCAGGAGGGTAGGTGCAGTGCATTAAATGCGGTGGTTGAAGTCTGTCTCCTTGATATTTCTCTGTTCCTGTTACCTTCTTGTGTGTCCGAGGCCCCCTTTCTCCCTTAACACTTGTCAAACAGATCGCTTGAACCTCCCATACATGTGTCGGGCAAAAACCTCGTCGGATCTGAGGGTATCGGGCTTCTCGGACATATGAACATCTCCTCGGACAGTGCACGTACTCATCTCCAGACATTCTCCTTTCACATGGGCCTCTGACTGAGTGTCTTGGTCTCCTCGGACGAACAGTATTCCTCATATAGGGCCTTGGGCCCAATACGTTGGGTTGGGCTTTCTCCCCCCACATTAGCCCCTCGAAATTGTAGTTTTTCCCTCGCATCCGAGGAGAAAAAGTAGGATTTTGACTTGCCACGGAGCAAAAGCTTGGAAACACGCACAACCGAGCTGGCACGTGTGTAAACGTGGGAACAGACGCCTCATTAATGCCGCTGCGGTTTCCTTATTCCCAAGGCGCTGCATTAACTGCACCAGGTGGCGTTTTGTCCTTCGCATCCAACGGTGGCTGATTAATCCAATGGCTGTGGTTTTTCTTCAGGATTTGGGCGGGAGTGCCCCTGACCCTTCGCTTGACCCCGTATAAAGCTTCGGAGGAAGTCATTTCTTCCTCACTTTGCAAATCTTCAGACGCTCCAGCAAGAACAGACGCGCCACTCCGTCCAAATCTCTCAGTCGCTGATTTCAGGCCTCCCCAGAATCATCACAAACCCTCCTACGAGTCTGAAATCTTCTCCCCGATTTAGTCCTGGTGAGTTATCGTCCACCAAATCGTTTAGTTCTCTCTTCGGCCAGCCGTTTCACTTAAGCACCATGGGAAAACTCGAGTACATGATGGATAGCCCTGAGCAAATAGAGGCGTTTAGGACCGCGTATCGCATACCCCCTAACGTGGGTGTGAGGTATTGCCCCCCAGAAAAAATACTAACAGACCGGCAGACGGGAGAGGTGGTTATCCCCCTCATCGCCTTCAAAGAAGGGGGAATGACAATCCCCATGGGCCCCATCACCACCAATTACCTTCGGAACCATAGGCTTACTCCCTGGCAGTGCGCGCCCAATATGTTTAGGATCCTAGGAGCGATAGAGGACATTGAGCGTCACATGGGGTTGGGACTCACCTGGCTTGATGTGGTACATATGTACGAATGCCACAGCTAGCAAGATGATGGGTACTACTTAAAATCCCGGTCGGATGTTGTCAGGCTCATTTCCTGCCTTCCCAAATCCAACAAAGGGATGAAAGATGACTATGTGATCGTCTCGGGCGCATGGCGTGACGGCCATGGTTGCCCAACCAAGCATGGGAAGCCAGGTGTGACATGTAGATTTAGGCGCACTGACCATAGGCTTAGGGCTCCCATCTTTTAACTGTTTTTGATTTCTCTTCGGTCACTATTTCTGAGTTTCTAACCATTCTTTTCTTCTTTACTTGCAACAGATAAGAGACAAGTTTCTCCTCGGCTCAGCCTAACGAATGTTGCTGCTCTCAATTACCTTTTAAGGTCGGAGATCTTCGTGAGCGAGGACGGGCAACTACGATCTGCTCCCCTTATTCTTGGATATACAGGGAAGCCAAAGGGTTTTCAACCGGTCGGCAACGCAATCATCCAAGGAGACCATCGCCTAGCGCGTATCGACGTTGGTCGGAAGGGCTTCTTGGCGCCAGACGATCTTGAACCTGTACCCCGTCCAATTCCTCGGGCTGCACCTCCCCTTATCCAACCACTCCAGCAAATTCCCCTAGGACAAGAGATTGAAGGTGAGGGGGCTGGCTCTTCCACTTCCTCGCTAGAAGACCAGATAGACGGATTCCAGTTTGAGGGAGAAGCTTCAAGAGTAAACCAGGTGGTAGAGATCTCAGACGCCGAGGAAGAAGCCTACGAGCAGTCCGGCGCCCATCTTAATTTGTTAGCCACTCATTTAGAAGACTCCTCGGACGACGATATGGATCTGAGGAATTTGATGAAGGGTAGAGGCAAAAAGCCTGAGCAGAAAACCACAGGGACTTCCAAACCAGTGGTGAATCTGCCCCCAGTGCCATCTCAGGTTCCTGGCCTCGGCTTAAAGCCCGTTCCCGATTTGAAGAAGAAAAGGCCCCTTATTGATGAAGGAGAAAAACAAGTGTTGCTTACTAGGGGGACTAAGCAGCAAAAAGTGGCACAGGACAACCGAACTCGTAGGGCTCCGTCTACTGAAAGCCGAGACGAGGGCACAATGGCAGATGTGCGCCGAGGAGGAGGGGGACCGCGGATTTGGTCTCCAAAATTGGAGTTGGAGGGCGCTCCAATCCTCTAGGAGACCTCCCTTAGGAATTATGATGGAGGGAGGGCCAGCTACGTTGCTGAGGCCCTGCAGCAACCACTTCTCCTCCCTCATGACATGGAGTCCTTCAGGCGTTTCAATCAGCCGGAGCTCTTTCGATCCCTCAAGAGGGATTTAGCCATCGTAAGTAACCTCAGTCCGATTAGTTGAATCACTGATTTTTGCTTTTCCTATTCTTCTGCGTTTGACATTTAGAGTTTCCATCATGCAGGTCACTCAGTAGATTTACGTAGCCGAGGAGTGGGACAAGAAGAACCGCCTTGAAACCTAGGCGGCGTTCTGCTCCCGAGACGAGGCGGAGAAATCTCTGGGCCAAATGAAGGACGATTATGCCCGTCTGTCCGGGGAACTCGCGGAGATGACCAGCCAGAAGAAAAGCCTTGACGCTAGGATAAAGAATGTTGAAAAGCAGGCTGAGGATCAGCGTAAGTTGCTAAAGGCGGCAGAGGCCAATCTGAAGACCGAGAGGGAGCTGGTAAACGGGCTAAGGGATGAACTCCGAAAAGCCAAGGACAGCGCCCGATATGCCGAGGAGAAAGCCCAGTTGGCCCAGGAGGCGGTTGAGGCTAAAAAGAAGGCAGCTTACCAGCTGGGGGTAGAGACGGCCACGTCCCAGCTTCTAGAGCAATTCGCCTCGGTCAGCCGAGATTACTGCGACATAAGTTGGGGCAAAGCCCTGGATGCAGCTGGAGTCCCTGCCGACTCGGAGCTGAGGCTGCCTGGGAGCGTATACTATGATCCTGATATCCGAGAGCTCCCAGGAACTGATCTCCCTCCTGTTCCACAGCTTCCAGAGGCTTCGGAGCCAATTTTGGTCAGCCATGCTCCTCCACTCACTCTCGGTGCAAGCAAGGAAACTGGTCAGCCAGGCGGCAAGGATAAGCCAGCTGAACCAGCCAAAGAGAAAGGCCAAGGGTCAGGCGAAGAGAAAATTCCTTCTGAGCTCAAGGACTAAGCCCCTGAAGCAACTGCTCGGATAGGCCAGACTGCTGACCCCGTGCTCCCTCCAGCAAAAGAATAGATGTGTAGGGCTTTTACTTTTGCACCTGTGCTTTCTTTTGTTTTATCCGAAGAATTGTAAACTGTTCTTTTATTTATGGAATAGATTCTCATTTGTCTGTGATGTTTTTAAATACATGTCTTACTAATTATTACTGTCACATACAACTGTACATTGCACTTATAACCAAATAATGCGAATAAATCTGTTTGATACATCATACTTAGGGTGTGAGTAAGTAAGAGTGATATTGAAAAGAACAATCCGAATAAGAGTCACTAACAGGTAATGATTTGCATCGAGTAATTTGCGTAAGTGAGACAGTCATTAGTATAACTAAGAAAGACAGTCATTAGGGGGGATTAATTTAAACGCAATCAGGAATTTTAGCACTAAGCCCCAGTGGCAATAGCTGCGTGGGGGTATTGACTAACCTGTCGTTTGGTTCAAGGATTATGGGATTCGAATGTGTTCGAGTGTTAACTAACCCTAGTCATCTGGTCCGAGGACTGCAGGCATGACTGGATTTAAGTTTAAACACAAACTGCACCGGTGTGTTAACTAACCCTAGTCATCTGGTCCGAGGACTTCAGGCATGACTGGATTTAAGTTTAAACACTAGAACCGTAATTGAGTGCTAACTAACCCAAATCATCTGGTCCGAGGACTACAGGCATGATTGGATTTAAGTTTAAACACTATAGAACTGTAACTGAGTGCTAACTAACCCAAATCATCTGGTCCGAGGACTACAGGCATGATTGGATTTAAGTTTAAACACTATAGAACTGTAACTGAGTGCTAACTAACCCAAATCATCTGGTCCGAGGACTACAGGCATGATTGGATTTAAGTTTAAACACTTGAGCTAACGGTGTTAACTAACCCTAATCATCTGGTCCGAGGACTACAGGCATGATTGGATTTAAGTTTAAACACTTAAGCTGGTGGCGAATGAGTGTTAACTAACCCTAATCATCTGGTCCGAGGACTACATGCATGATTGGATTTAAGTTTAAACACTTGAGAGAAAACTTTACGCAGCGAATTGGTATATCAGTTGAAGAGAAGACTTGATTAATAGAAGTACCTCTTGAGGTTATTTACATTCCAAGGGCGAGGGATTACATGACTATCCAGGTCTTCTAAGAAATATGCTCCAATACCAGCGCCTGAAGTGATACGATATGGTCCTTCCCAATTGGGTCCTAGTTTTCCCCAAGCCGGGTTCTTTGCGGTGCCCACAACTTTCCTCAGCACTAGATCACCAGGCTCTAGAGGCCTTAGCTTTACGTTAGCATCATAGCCTTGCCTGAGTTTCTGTTGATAATGTGCCAGCCGAACCATTGCATTCTCCCTTCTTTCCTCAATCAAGTCTAAGCTCTTCTGTAGCTGCTCATCGTTGTCGGCTGGACTGAATGAGCTAGTTCTTATCGTCGGGAACCCGGTTTCCAAAGGAATGACGGCTTCAGCCCCATAGGTCATTGAGAAGGGGGTCTCCCCAGTAGACCTGCGAGGCGTAGTCCTGTAAGCCCAAAGCACGTGTGGCAACTCTTCTACCCACCTACCCTTCGCATCATCTAGCCTCTTCTTCAAACCGCTCAGTATAACCTTGTTGATAGCTTCTGCTTGTCCGTTGCCCTGAGGATAGGCTGGAGTGGAGTATCTGTTCGTAATTCCCAGCTCACTGCAGTAATTCCTGAATGCCCTGCTATCAAATTGCAAGCCGTTGTCCGAGATGAGAGTGTGAGGAACTCCAAACCGTGTGACAATATTCTTCCACACGAACTTTTGCACATCAACGTCTCTGATATTGGCTAGTGGCTCAGCTTCAACCCACTTGGTGAAATAGTCTGTTCCGACCAGGAGGTACTTCTTGTTTCCTGCAGCTTTGGGGAAGGGTCCCACAATATCCAAGCCCCATTGGGCAAAGGGCCATGGGCTAGATAGTGGATTAAGATTTCCCCCTGGCTGGTGAATGTTTGGAGCGAAGCGTTGACATTGATCGCACTTTTTGACGTATTCGTGTGCCTCCTTCTGCATGTTAGGCCACCAATAGCCTTGGGTGAGGGCTCGGTGAGCCAAGGACCTACCTCCAGTGTGGCTCCCACAGATTCCTTCGTGCAGCTCTTCTAGCAATGCCTCAGTCGCCTCGGGATGCACGCATAACAAATATGGTCCCGAATAGGAGCGTTTGTATAGTTTCTGGTCTTCGGATAACCAGAACTTAGTCGCCTTCCTCCGAACTTTATCGGCTTCTCCCTTCTCTTCAGGCAATATATCTTCTTTGATAAATTTGATTAAAGGGTCCATCCAGCACGGCCCGGCCCTGATCTGGTGAACCTGGACTCCCCCTGACTTCGCCTCCGTAGGCCTGTGCAGGTCCTCGACGAGGATGACCCTCGGCAGGTCTTGTGCCGAAGAGGTGGCAAGCGTGGCCAAGGAGTCAGCATGTGAGTTGCCACTCCTGGGGATGTGCAGCAAACTGAAAAATTCAAACTCTGATTGCAGATGTTTAACACGACCCAAGTATCCCTGCATTCTTTCGTCCTTTGCCTCGAACTCGCCTTGTACTTGACCTACTACCAATCTTGAGTCCGAGAACAACTCCACGGACTTCCCACCCATTCTACGGACCATAGTCATCCCCATCAGCAGGGCCTCATACTCCGCTTCATTATTCGTTGCCGAGAAGTCCAACCTTAGCGATTTCTCGATAATGATTTTCTCGGGGGATATCAATACTAGCCCAACTCCAGAGCCTCTTTGGTTTACCGCGCCATCGACGTACACTTCCCAATGGGAGGGATTCTGTTGAGAGATCATGCCAACTGATTTTTCATCCATGCCCGACGTGGGCTTTACCTCTTCTAGCTGGGGCTCCGTGAACTCAGCCACCAAATCTGCGAGGACCTGTCCCTTGACCGATGTGCGGGGCATATATCTTATATCGAAAGCCCCTAAGATTGTACCCCACTTGGCAATCCGACCAGTGTAATCAGCACTTCGGAGTATAGCTTTGAGTGGGAGTTGTGTGAGAATGATCACCGTGTGGGCTTGGAAGTAGTGAGGTAGCTTCCGTGTGCCAAGCACTACTGCTAAGATAGCCTTCTCCAGTGGCAAGTAACGAATCTCAGCCTCATGTAGCGACTTGCTTACGTAATAGACGGGCCTTTGTACACCAGAGTCTGACCGTATCAACACCAGGCTCACCGCATAGGGAGCTACAGCGATGTAGGCGAACAGTACCTCATCTGGCTCAGGACTGGACATGATTGGTGGCCGAGCCAGATAATCCTTGAGTTGCTGGAACGCCAAAGCACATTCCTCAGTCCATTCGAATCCCTTCCACTTGTTGAGTAGAGAGAAAAAGGGGCGACACCTGTCTGCTGACCTAGAGATGAACCGATTGAGGGCAGCGGTCATTCCGGTTAGTTTCTGAACCTCCTTGGGATTCCGAGGAGCTCGTAGATCGTTGATGGCCTTTATTTGGTCGGGGTTGACCTCAATTCCTCGGTGGGTGACCATGTATCCTAAAAACTTTCCGGACCCTACCCCAAACGAGCACTTAGAGGCATTTAGTCGTAGCTTGTATTTCCGTAGAATCTCAAAGGTACTTTCAAGGTCCTTCACATGCTCGGCTATAACTTCGCTCTTCACCACCATGTCATCTATGTAAATCTCGATGTTCTTGCCCAGCTGTGGCTCGAACATCCTCGTCATCATCCTCTGGTAGGTAGCTCCTGCGTTCTTTAAGCCAAACGTCATCACTTTATAGTGGTAGTTACCAATATAGGTATCTGGTGGTAGCCTTGGAAGGTGTCTAGGAAGCTCATCCGAGGGTGACCGACGGTGGCATCAACCAGCTGATCGATTTTCGGCATAGGGAACGGGTCTTTGGGGCATGCCCTATTCAGATCCGTGAAGTCTACGCATACTCGCCACTTCCCACTCTTCTTCTTTACTACCACGGTATTCGCTAGCCATTCGGGATAAAAAACCTCTTTGATAGCCCCAGCTGCTTTGAGTTTCGCTACCTCGTCTCTCACTGCGTCGGCATGTTCCTTGGATGGGCGCCGAATAGGTTGTTGCTTGGGGGTGACCAGTGGATTCACCTTCAAGTGATGGCATATAAACTCCGGGTCCACCCCTGGGGCCTCGTAAGCACTCCAGGCAAACACGTCGAGATTTCGCGTGAGAAACTCTATCAGCTCCTCCTTCTCTTGAAGAGGTAGCTGAGATCCGACCTGAAAGAACCTGTCAGGATCATCTCCAATAATCACTTTCGTCAGATCCTCACATCGAGCGCTTTCATCCAGTTCCCCAGAAGGCACTCCCCGAGACTGTAGTTGCTATAAATCCCTCCCAGCCACGTCCGAGGACTCGGCTGGGGCCTTATGCTGAATGGCGGCTACCAAGCACTGTCTAGCAACAGACTGGTCTCCTCGGATCTCATGTATCTGTCCTCTTGATGAATATTTGACCTTCTGGTGCAAAGTAGAGGGGACAGCCCCAAGTGCGTGAATCCAAGGTCTGCCTACGAGTGCCGTGTAGGGCGAATATGCGTCCACGACGATAAAATCCAGCTCCACCACCTTGGAGCCGGACTGCACAGGTAAGCGTATCCGGCCTTTCGGGATGACAGGCCTTCCTTCAAAGCTAAAGAGGGGGGAATCGTACGGCGTCAGGTCCTGGGGTTTTAGGCCTAGCCCCTTGTAGAGGTCCGGGTACATTATCTCCACGGCACTGCCCTGGTCCACCATCACCCTCTTTACATCGTACCCTCCTATTCTGAGGGTGATGACTAGTGCATCATCATGGGGTTGGATGGTGCCGATCATGTCTTTGTCCGAGAATCCCATAACCAGCGGGGCACCAGACCTAGCTCTCTTCGGTCCTCGGCTCGACTCCCTTGCGGATGGTCGGCCTACCGACATAACTTTCAATGGCCAGGACCCTGTTCTCCCCGGCGCAGCGAAGACGACGTTTATAGTGCCTAGCGGCGGCTTTGAGGGGTCATCCCTGCGTGGCCCCGAGCCCGCCTACCCTCGGCCGCTGGAGGGGTGCAAGAGGTGCTTCAGTTTGCCGTCACGAACCAGTTGGTCCAAGTGATCCCACAGACTCCTACAATCTTCCGTGGTATGCCCATGGTCTTGATGGTACTGGCAGTAGAGATTGTGGTTGCGTCTCTCGGGGTTTCCTACCATCTTGTTCGGCCACCTGAAGAATGATTCATTCTTAATTTTTTCCAGGACCTGATGCACTGGCTCTTTGAACACGGTGTTGACCGATTGAGGATTCATCGATCCTGATTGTCCGGCAAAATCCCTCCGCGGTTTATTGTAATTGTACCGGTCCGACCGCGAATCTCTCCTCTCCTGAGGGATAATCTTATCCTTTCCCTTGCCCTGCTGCTGATCTTCTTCAACCCTCTTATACTTCTCTATGTGGTCCATTAGTTGACGCACGTTTGTGACTGGTTTGCCAGATAGGGATGCCCTCAAACCGTGGTCAGTAGGAAGGCCGAGCTTGAACGTGCTGAGGGCCATTGCATCGTTGTTGCCCTCCACCTCATTGAACATCTCCCAGTATCTGTCTGAATATGCCTTCAAGGACTCGCCTTCCTGCATGGACAAGGATAGCAGTGAAGAGAGAGGCCTGGCCACTCTTCGGCACGTAACAAAACGGGAGCCGAATGCCTGAGTGAGCTCTTTGAAGGAGTTGATGGAGCCTGCCTTAAAACCATCAAACCACCTCATAGCAACGGGCCCAAGACTGGAAGGGAAAACCTTGCACATCAGAGCTTCATCTCTGGAGTAGACAGCCATCCTCTGGTTAAAATGACTCACATGCTCCACGGGGTCAGTTTTACCATTGTAGACGGTGAACGTTGGCTGGTTAAAGCGCCGAGGGAGTCTGGCCTCCTCTATCCTGCGCGTGAAGGGTGATCTAGATATCTGGTTTAGAGCCCTGTTCATGGCATCGTTCTCCACGTCCTCGCGTGATGGGCTCCTACGCTCCCTTTTACGATGGGACTCCTCTACATAGGTGTAGGACTCGCTAGCTGGTGTCTTAGACTTGCGTTGATAAGAGACGTCCTGCTCGTCATCAAGATCATCTTCAGAGTACGAGGAAGCCCGCTTCCTCTTTGCGTGTCTCAACTCCCTCTTTAGTTTTTCCACTTCCAGTTGTAAGTCACGGTTCTTCTCTGCATGGGACATGTGACTTCCGCTCTGTGATTGGCTCTGGCTAAGGCGCACAGTGTGTACACTGCCCTCACGATTTTGTCTCCTCTCTAAGTTGACAAGATGGTCCACGTGTTGGGATGCCCTGGATTCTGCTTGTTGTTCACCTTGTCCTGCCATTATCAACTGTTGTTTTCACTCTTGCACAAGCTCTCCCCACAGACGGCGCCAATTGTAGGGTCAGATTCTGCAGCCCAAGCCCAAGAAGGTGTGGATTTGGAGCCCACTGAACCCAAAACAATAAATTTGTAGAGAATGGGTGAAAGAGCTAGGCTAAAAATGAAATAACGGTCTTAGACAGCAGTACTAAGGGGGGAATTTGTATTAATACATGCTCGGACAGGTGTGAATGACTCGTCTGAGGAGGCGATTTTCATTGATGAACTTAGGTTACAATTGTTGGAGCTACAGTAAAATAATACACTCTTTTCTCTCTCTTCCTTTTCGATCCTTTTCTATCAGAGACCCCTCTCTCTTATATAGTACTGCCTTTCTACATCTTCACCGTCCACTTGTTCATCATCTGGGCGCCCACTTGAGTGCATGTCCCATCACACTCCCCCTTTATCCCTGTCTGAGTGGCGGTAGCTGAGGATGCACTGTTCAGGGGTCTTCTCCACATAAATGCGGCCAGGAGGGTAGGTGCAGTGCATTAAATGCGATGGTTGAAGTCTGTCTCCTTGATATTTCTCTGTTCCTGTTACCTTCTTGTGTGTCCGAGGCCCCCTTTCTCCCTTAACACTTGTCAAACAGATCGCTTGAACCTCCCATACACGTGTCGGACAAAAACCTCGTCGGATCCGAGGGTATAGGGCTTCTCGGACATATGAACATCTCCTCGGATAGTGCACGTACTCATCTCCAGACATTCTCCTTTCACATGGACCTCTGACTGAGTGTCTTGGTCTCCTCGGACGAACAGTATTCCTCATATAGGGCCTTGGGCCCAATACGTTGGGTTGGGCTTTCTCCCCCCACATGTCCTTAAAGTACATATTAATCATCAATTTTAGAAAAATTTTTTATGAAAAATTAAAAGAAAATTATTTAAAAAATTAATTACTTTTTCATCTTTTTAATAAAAATTTCCTAAAATAATTTACTAATGTATATGTATGTATGGGCATATATATATATACACTAATATGTCTATCAAATTGACTATGGTGTCAGATATCGATATTATAATTGCTAGTTTTTGACATTGCTTCTGCACGCACTGAGATATCATAATTGGGAAGGTGATGTTCAAAACCCTAGTGATGAGTTGTAAATTGTCAGCCTTATACAGTACTACTACATCCCATCACACGAAAAGACTTTTAGACTTTGGGAGTCTATCATTTCCATGTATCTATCTAATCTCTCTCATCAAATTATTTACCTAACTTCAAGTCTCTCATCAAATCTTCTCAAAAAAAAAAAAAAAGTCTCTCATCAAATGATTATTATTATGCTCCAGGTGAATCACAATCCATTTGATAAGCTACCCCATATCATAGCCGATGATTTGACCATTTTTGGTAGTGTTTTTTCACTCATATTTAATATCCACTTATTTTTATGAAAAAGACAGATCGTACTCTCGTTTCTTTGCTTTTTTGTTGATTAGAAATACCTTGGAAAAATACTTTGTATCATCATATATTACTGTAATTTCACTGACAAAGTCACCCCGAAATATTTCAATTTACTTCTATACCCATATGTAATCCAATTAAATGAATTTTTACCTAATTTACTCGATAATTTTGAATGACAATGATCGGATGAAAGAATCAAAGAATGCAATCATTTACAAAATAGTACTGTATAAGGCTGACAATTTATTCCGATTGAATCAATATGTCTTCGCTTGCCTTGCCCAGTCCCGACAATCTTTACATAAATGCCATTAACAGTATATTAAATTTTATTTTTTATACCTTTATATAAGTAAGTATATGTGGTCTCTTGTGTGTGTATATATATATATATACACACACATAATTCTGTACTTATTTATTGTGCCTTATATATAAGAACAATCCTCGAGTCAAGTTTATAAGATTATTCAACAATATAATAAGCCTACTCACATGGT
Organism: Quercus aquifolioides; assembly: GCA_019022515.1. Lineage (NCBI taxonomy): Eukaryota > Viridiplantae > Streptophyta > Magnoliopsida > Fagales > Fagaceae > Quercus > Quercus aquifolioides. The sequence goes on from CM032333.1 coordinate 65,877,160, forward strand.
AAAGTTCATAATTTTTTTATTGACAAGTTGTAATTGTTATACATTAAATGGTTGTTGTAGTGGAGAAAAAAGTTTTTAAATTTTTTGTGAATGTTATTTGTTTATTTTTTTATATTTTTTTTATTTGGTTGAAATTATAGAAAAACTAGTGTTCGGTAGGTAGTGCAGGAGATTTTTTTAGGCTGGTAATCAAGGCCATGGGAGCAGGGGCGTAGCTAGGAATTTTTACATGGGGGGGCCGATTCGAACCATGAAGGTTGAAATCGACGACGATGAGTATCATCGTTATATGGATAGTCTATATTTTTAGGTTGATATGGACCTTCTTTGAGATAAGCTCGTTGGATTTCATTTTGTTTGTTGATAGGAAATTCACATATTTGTTTACGTGATCCTGGATCACGATCTATCTCTTCAAATTGAATTCTTGAACATTTGGAGGGGTCAGGGTGCTCATCAGGCATTGAAGTATCAACATTTGTTTCTACAGCTATAGGTGTCCTAATTTCTAAATTGCTAACATCTTTTTTCTTAAAAAATGCATCAATTGTTTTTCGTTTGCTCATAATTCTTTTAACTTTAAGAATATGACTCAAAAATTAACCTGAAAAGAAGTTTAAAAAATAAAATTTTAATTAGAAATTTTTACTTAGTTATATGAATGTTATTCATACTCAAGAAAAAACAAAATTTCTACTATAATTTAAACATACAACCCATTTTTAATACGACTTTAATTAATAATAACCCCTCAAACAAAAACAAAAATTAAACACACAAGTATTGGTACACAACATAAACCAAACAATTTAACAACACCCACAGCCACATCCACAGCCACATGATATCTAACTAATCAAAAATAGGTAATAAATCAAAACAATTTTACCTTAGAAACTTTGTCTTCACAAAGTGCAAAGATGGGTCACCCGTGTGGCAATGCCTTCTGCCTCTACCTGACTGCCTCCAACTTTAGATCTTCCCTTCAAGACTCACCACAAACAATCTCCTCATGCCTTCAATCATGTATTTCTCTAAAAATCTATGAAAATATAAAGAGCATGTGAATATTTAGGTGTATATAGTTGAGAAAATAATAAAAAAAAGACACTAAAAAGAGATGAATGTCTAATGCTTAAGAAAGAGAAGAAAACTCACCAGTCACCAAGTAGTCACCAAATTCCAAAACTAAAGCTGATGAAGAAAGAAAAAATTGGTCAGGATTTTTTTTTTTTTTTGGACTGTGAGTACAAAAGATTGGAGTTTTGGGGGCTAGTAGGCAGGCAACAGTACCAGTGCAAATGAAAGTGTATCAAAGAAGACCAAAAAATAAGAATAAGAAGTAAAGAAAGGGGTTCCGTGGGTCAGTAGGTGGATTTTTTGAGATGAAGAGAAAGTGAAGTTTTGTTTTTAGTGTTTGGACTTGAGCGGGTCAGCTTATTTTATTTGGAGTACATAAGGTGATAAGGCCTAAAACTAAAGTTGGGTTTGGGAGAATATTTGAGCTGGGTTTGGGAGAATAGTTGAGAATTGGACATTGGGGGGGCCGGTTGTCCAATATTGGGGGGGCCTAATTTTTTTTCTACCTACTCTAATGGAATTTTTTTTTTTTTTTTGCAGGGGCCGGGGCCGGGGCCCCCCCAAGCCACTATGTGGCTCCGCCCCTGCATGGGAGGGGTGTCCCTTCCTGGCTCCACCTGTTTTTATCCTATTTTCATGTATTTAATTTGTGTTGCATGTTTGAAATGAAGAAATAGGGAATAGCAGATAGGTCTCTCTCTCTCTCTCTCTCTCTCTCTCTCTCTCTCTCTCGTAATGAAGGAAAGTTTTTTTTTTTTTTTTTTGAGAAACTCGTAATGAAGGAAAGTGATATCCTTTTAAAGGTGCAAAACGGTCGGCCTTATAAAAATAAAAATAAAAATATGTCGGTCACTGCTTTCTGTGGTGTGGTGTGGGTTTCAAGGAATCATAATGAATAATTTAACCATTAGGTTTTTGTATCCTAGCTTCTTTGTATTAATTGTAGAGAAATGATATGTCTACAAAATTTTTACAACAAATCCTAAGTGGTAGACTGTTATTGGTTGTTATTATTGGAGCAAAAAAGTAATCTTAGTGTTAGTTTCAAATTTGAACCAATAACAACTAACCACCTGTGATTTGTTGTAAAATTGTTGTAGACGTAGCATCTCTCTTAATTGTATGGTACTTTTCACATCTCTCTCTCTCTCTCTCTCTCTCTAGTGCTGGAACACGCACCATTTAGGAGGCGATTAGTACAAATCACAAAAATATATGATATTAATTTGCACGTGATTCAGGACCTCAAGTTCCGAATGTTGGCTAAGATCCAAACGAGTCTAGCTCTATCTAGTACAGTTGCTTTGAAAATTAATGGCCTGTTTGAAGTTTAAAAAAGGAGGGGGAGTAGAGTAAAGGGAGGAAGAGTAATTCAATTACTTTATTTGAAAGGTTTTTAAGGAAGGAAGGGGAAGGGTTTGGAGGGGTTTCAACTACTTCTAACCTCAAATTTTTAATTCCCCCAAATTGGAGAGAGTTGGAGGGAGAGTAGAGTAGATAAATTATTGATCAAATGAATTTTCCAAATTACTCTTTCTAAATTAAAAAAATTACAAACCAATTTTCTTTTTCTTTGCTTTCTTTTTCCACTGTAATCACCTACGCCGCGTTTCACTACAGCGAATGTGCAACTGAACTGGTTGAGACTTGAGAGAGATCACTGTGACCGTTCGATCTTTTCCAGATCAATGGCCAGCCTTTCGTTGGAGGAAGCCTCCGGCTCAGGCTCCGGCTCCAGCTCTGGCTCCGGCTCCAGCTCTGACTAGGAGCAGAGCGAGCGGTGCAGCAACTACAACCTAAGCACTAACGTCAGCCAGTCAGAGAGTTGTAGCAGTAGCTTCTCGTGTTGGCAGTTCGAGACTGAGTGTGGAGCTTCGAGCTCGATGACATCATCTCCTCGTCCGGTGGCCAGTAATTTCCTTTTTTTCGGTGCTGGTGATCGGAGGCAAGGACATGGTGGTTTGGGACGAGAAGAAGCCCGAGAAACCAGAAACTGATTTGTCCGGTACATTCTATTTTTCATTTTTATTATTTATTTTCAGTATTTACTATTTATTTTTGTTTTCTAAATTACTATTAACCATTTTATAATAGTTAATAGTAGTTTTATACTTTTATTGTTGGTTAAATAATTATTTAATCTAACAAATTAATCATAGACCAATGTTGCAAGTCCATTTTCAAATAAGGGTAAATTCGTCTATTTAAATCATTTCCTCTCTTTTTGATCCTAATTTTTAAAACATTCAAACAAGAGGAAGGGCAAATTACTCCCTTCCTCCTTAATAATTTTAAAAACATCCAAACAAGGTGGAGGATAACCATTTCCCTTTACTCTCCTCCCTCTCTAAACTTCCAAACAGACCATAAGAGAAAGGTTGCAGGAGCCATGTGATCAGAATATATCAAATCGACAAAGAGACATCATGTATATGCAATTATCCAACACAAAAAACATTCGATAAGAAGAATAACTAATGGCCTATTTGGATGGAGGGAGGAAGGAGGGGGAGTGGAGGAGAGTAGAGTAGAGTTGGCTAAAAATAAGCTAATTTTGTGCTAAATCTACTCTACTCTACTCCCCTTCCCTCTCCCTCCCTCTCCCTCCCCCTCAATCCAAACGGACCATAATGTTATAAGTGTGGCAAAAAATGCCATTTTAGGAATGAGTGTAAATCCAAAGCTAAAACTTTAATCAACACCTTCCAAAGTGACCAAACCAGCAAAGAGGAGATTTTCAGGCTCCTAGATCTTAATCCCTCAGACAGTGAGTTCTCTAGTAGTTTTAGTGATCATGAGATTTTCCAAATTAACCAGTCATCATCTTCTAGAGAATCATCCAACATCTCTTGTAGTCTAGACATCAGGATAGGATGTAAAGACATTTGTTGCAAAAACAAATCTGTCAACGTTCTTAGCCAACAAGAAGAGCTCTTACTCACCTTAATAGAAAATGTAGAAGACCCAGTTGTTAAAGCCCAATATCTTAGTCAGTTTCAGAAAACTTTGGTCAGAGAAACAAAGGAAACCAAACCAAAGCACTCTGAACCTCTAGTTAACCTAGAGAAAATCTTCAATAGGTTTACCAGAACTAAGAAAGAAATCACAGTTAACGACCTTCAACATGAAATCAAAGAAACCAAATCTGATATTAGAACCCTTAGAGAAGAAGTTAAGAAGCTTGACCAAGCTCTAACCATTCTTAGGATTGACCACAATTTCCTTAATCTGAAAATTGAATATCAAGACAATACCTCCCATCAAGCTAATAATGAGGCAGGCCCCTCATACCAAAACCCTTCAGACGATGAAGCAGAAAACATCTATGATGAGACAGCCAATCCTACAGCAAACATGTTCTTAGAAGAACCAGCCCAGAAATACATAGATACTATCAGCAAAATCGATTTCCAAAAATGGAATTCTAAAGTCAAGATTGTCATCAGCAAAGATTTTGAATTTGAGGTTATAACCCTTATAGGCTCAGGCGCAGATCTCAACTGCATCCAAGAAGAAATCATTCCCTCCAAGTATTTTCAGCAGACTAGGGAACGATTATCCTTAGCAAATGGAAGCAAGATGCAGATTAAATACAAAATCCCAAAAGCCCACGTGTGCCAAGATAACACATGCTTCAAAACAGCCTTTGTTTTAGTCAAAAATATGATAGACAGAGTAATCCTAGGAAATCCTTTCATGTGTTTGCTATACCCATTCACTACAGATAGTGAAGGAATCACTACCCCTCCTTTTGGTCAGCAAGTTAAGTTTAAGTTTCTCAAAAGCCCGGAACCCCGAGAAATTAGAAGCCTCCAAGATGTCTCCATCTCCAAAACTCTTAATCTGATCAATAGGAAAACCTAGCACCTTAAATACCTTAAGGATGATTTAAGGCATAAGAAAATTGAGGAAAAATTAACTTGTAAAATCATCCAAACCGAGATCAAAGAGTTTGAGGAAAAACTCAAGCAGGAAGTCTGCTCTGATCTTCCCACAGCCTTTTGGCATAGAAAGAGACACGAGGTAGCTCTCCCATATGTCAAAGATTTCAATGAAAATGATATCCCAACCAAAGCCCGACCAATCCAAATGAGCCAGGAACTCATGGAATTTTACAGAGCAGAGATAGATAACTTCCTTAGCAAAGGAATTATTAGAAACTCTAAATCACCTTGGTCATGTCCAGCCTTTTATGTACAGAAAAATGCTAAGATAGAAAGAGGTGTTCCTAGATTAGTCATCAACTACAAGCCCCTTAACAAAGTCCTAGAATGGATTAGGTATCCCATCCCCAACAAAAGAGTCTTAGTTAACAGACTTAGTAAAGCAATCATTTTCAATAAGTTTGACATGAAAAGTGGTTTTTGGCAGATTCAGATCAGAGAGTCTGATAGATATAAAACAGCCTTTACTACACCCTTTGGACATTACGAATGGAACGTAATGCCTTTTGGTCTAAAGAATGCGCCCAATAAATTCCAAAACGTCATGAATAAAATTTTCAATCCTTTCTCCAGTCACTCTATTGTTTGCATAGATGATGTTCTCATATTTTCAGAATCTATTGAGCAACATTGGAAACATTTGCGATTGTTTCTCAATATAGTCAAGCTCAATGGTCTTGTGGTTTCAGCCCCAAAAAATCAAGTTTTTCCAAACACATGTTCGATTCTTAGGTTTTGACATCCATCACGGTTTAATCAAACCTATAGATAGAGCCATTCAATTTACGGACAAGTTTCCATATCAAATCCTAAACAAAACCCAGCTTCAGAGATTTCTAGGATCTCTCAACTACATTTCAAATTTCTATCAAAATCATAGGTAGCAATGCAAACCATTTTTTGATAGACTTCGAACCAATCCACCTCCTTGGACTCCAGTTCATACATCAATTGTCCAAGAAATCAAAAAATATGTCAAGACTCTCTCTTGTCTAGGAATTCCCTTAGTAAATTCCTTCAAGATTGTCCAGACAAATGCCTCTAAAATTTGTTATGGTGGCATTCTCCTTCAGCGTGCTAGTCCTAATTCTCTAGAACAAATAGTCTGTTTTCATTCAGGAATCTGGACTCCTACTTAGATAAATTATAATACTATTAAAAAGAAATTTTATTTATAGTGCTATGCATCTGAAAATTTCAAAGTGATTTATTAAATCAAAAGTTTTTTATCAGAATTGATTGTAAATCTGCAAAACATGTTTTAGAAAAAGATGTTCAAAACACTGCATCAAAACAGATTTTTGCACGATGGCAAGCCATCCTCTCATTTTTTGATTTTGAAACCAATCCACCTCCTTGGACCCCAGTTCATACATCAATTGTCCAACAAATCAAAAAATATCTCAAGACTCTTCCTTGTTTAGGAATTCCCTCGGTAAATTCCTTCAAGATTGTCCAAACAGATGCCTCTAACATTGGTTATGGTGGCATTCTCCTTCAACGTGCTAGTCCTAATTCTCTAGAACAAATAGTCTATTTCCATTCAGGAATCCGGACTCCTACTCAAATAAATTATACTACTATTAAAAAAGAAATTTTATCTATAGTACTATGCATCTCAAAATTTCAAAGTGATTTATTAAACCAAAAGTTTTTTATCAGAATTGATTGCAAATCTGCAAAACATGTTTTAGAAAAAGATGTTCAAAACATTGCATCAAAACAGATTTTTGCATGATGGCAAGCCATCATCTCAGTTTTTGATTTTGATATAGAATTCATAGAAGGAACCCAAAACAGTATCCCTGATTTCCTTACCCGTGAATTCTTGCAGAATCCAACCCAAAATGTTCGGGAAAAAGCCAACACAGCAGCTCCAACCCCCAAAGCTAACTAAACAGTCACCCCCTAGCAATACTAGTCAGGCAAAGAACCCTGACTAGTTAGTCCTAGTTTCCTCAGTTTCCTTAGCAAATCGCTATGTGGTCTCTACAATCCTGAGGCCAAACTATGAAAGACCATTTCTGACCCAGCTCAGTTTTAGTTCTGCCTTAGTTTCCCCCGCACCCAGGGCAATAACTCCATACACAATAGATGATCCCTTTGACCCCTTACAGTCCCAAAGATCATCCCAGCCATCCAGCAAAAAGAATAAGTCTCCTTACATTAAAAAACCTTACATCCAGCACATCTTTTATATTAAACCTCACATGATCCATATAAAAGATCCATTAGCCCTAGTAATGGAAGTTTTGCCACCAAATTGGCATTTTCTTCCAAAGGTCCAGAAAAATCCATCAAGTTCTATAAGAGCATCCTCACCCAGGAAAAGTCTACTCGAATAGAAGACATCAAGTCAAAAATGGACCCCTCAGTCGTCCTCTACCACAAGCTCGACATCACCAGGTTTGTTAGTTGCAAAGAATGGGGCCAACACCCCTCCCTACTCAAATTAATAGAAGGCACAGAAATCCAATATAGTTGTTATGATTATATGGACGCCTTTGAAAATATTTTATTTTATCAAAATAAGAACTTTGATCATTCATGGTTCTTGATGATGACAAAAACTTCAACAGCCAGATGCCAACATGGTTTCTTAAGTGGTGGGAAATGTTTGGATTAATTCCTCAGATCTTCCCAGAACCTCTCCAGGATGCCCTCAGGTATTTCAGCTCAAGATTACAAGTCAACCATCACAATTCTTAGTTTCCAGCAATTTTGCATATGACCATCAAGTATAAAAACATTGGATTAGTATGTGGTCCTATGCAATTAGCAACAATCTGTTAAACAGAGAATTCTTAGTAAAATGGTGGAATAGCCTCAAAATTGATCCAATTATCAATTAGTTAAATAAGAATTTCCCTCCTCCAATCCCCAGAGCTATTACCCAAAAGACAAGGTCTCAGTTTAGCCTAGAATTCGTCTCAGTCACTGAAAAATTTAACAAAGAATTAAAAGATCTTGCTGATCAGTTGCTCCTCTAGGCTTCTCAGTTAGAAGAAGAAGAAAAGGCTTCTCCTACTTCTTTTAGAGCTTCTACTAGTCACCAACCATTTGACTCCTTCCAAGATTCTCAAGATCCTTATGAGAGCCATAATTTGGATAGTCTCAAGATTATTCTAGTAGCACTAGTCACTACTCAGAATAACTCCAAATAGCTCCAAATTCGGTCACTATTCAGCACAGTTCCAGTCGACACAAGAAGACAAAAACAGTACCAGTTGACACAAAAAGACAAAACATGAACAGTCATGTGGCTTTGCCACACACACACACACACACACACACACATATATATATATATATATAGAAAAGCATTAGGAAATAAATTAAAAGTTGTATATATGGTAATTTACGAATATGTTTGCCAAATTGGCTATGGCGTGAGATATCATATAATTGCTAGTTTTTGACATTGCTTCTGTGCGCGCTAAGATATCATAATTGGGAAGATGATATTTCAGAACCCCTGTGATGAGTTGCGAAGTGAAAAAAGTGCATTGCGCATAACTACTACATCCCATCACACGAAAAGACTTTTGGACTTTGGGAGTCTATCATTTCCCTGTATCTAGCTAATCTCTCTCATCAAATTGTTTACCTTAAACTTCAACAACAACCATTTTTTTTTTTTTGGGAAAAATTAAAGATTCAGGGTGTGAAATGATTATTATTATGCGCCACGTGAATCAGAATTTTGGTGGTTGTTTATTCGCTCGTATTTAATATCCACTTACTTTTTTTAAAAAGACAGGCCGTACTCTCGTTTCTTCGCTTTTTTGTTGGTTAGAAATACCTTGGAAAAATACTTTGTATCATATGTCTCTGTAATTTCACTGACAAAGTCACCCCGAAATATTTCAATTTACTCCTATACCACATGTAATCCTATTAAATGAATTTTTACCTAATTTACATGATAATTTTTACCTAATTTACTTGATAACTAGTATTATGCCTATACGATGCACGGCTTAATCAAGATCATGTATAAACTAAATAAAATAGGAAAGCATTTTCAAATTTAAGTAAAATTAAATAATAAAATAGATAGAACAATTTATGATCAAATTGTAGGTAGAAGAAGAGAAGAATAGAAGAAGAAAAAAAATCATATAATAGGTATTTATTATGAATTATTTGATATATATATACACTCTACATTGAAGCAGTTGATATGAACAAAAAGTTTAATGCCGGTCTAATTTGTGGAAGTATGAATGATAGAAAAAGAAGATAAGAACAAAATATTATATCTATTTTTTTTTTTTTTTTTTTTGAAAATCTAAAAATTTGAACTAATAAAATTTTAAGTTGATTTTAACGTATATATAATGTTAAGTTGATTTTAACATATATATATATATATATATATATATATATGATATAGTTTATGTTTTTTTTAGATTACCATATAATTTGTGTTTTTTTTTAAATATAAAAAATATTAATAGCGTTGCTGTTTTTGGACGTGTAGTAATATAATTTGTGTAAAAAAAAAAAAAAAGGAACAATAAGAACAATTATAATTATGTGTCTATCCATGAGGTGTTTTAAAAAAATAAAAAATAAAATTAAAGGTTGATATTAGTAGTTGTATAAGTGTACTATGATTGTTTTTTCTTTTAAATTAATGTTGACATGAACAATTAGTGTGAAACCAAAATTGTAATCCCCTAGAATGCTAGAACTCATAAATCATAAATGAAGTAGATCTCCTATTGCTAATTAAATAAATCACTTAGAAATGATAGATAAATTAATAATAAAATGATTAAATGAAGAATTTGGATTGTATTCAAATTGAAATTTTTATCAACTTAAAAATTATAGGAGAAGAAGACAAGAACAAATATATATATATACTTTAATTAAAAAAATCTAACAAAATTTCTGCAATTTGGTGAAGCCACGTGGCGCAACCACAACTTCTAAGCTTAACTTTTATTATATAGTATATGATTTTGCAATCATTTAGAAAATAGTACCGTATAAGGCTGACAATTTATTCCCATTGAATCAATAGGTCTCCACTTGCGTTGCCTAGTCCCAATAATATTTACATAAATACCATTAACAGTTTATTATATTTTATTTTTTATACCTTTATATAAGTATGTATATGTGGTCTCTTGTGTGTGTGTGTGTATACATAATTCTGTAACTATTTATTGTGCCTTATATATAAGAACAATCCTCGAGTCAAGTTTATAAGATTATTCAACAATAAGCCTTCTCACATAGTAAAGTTCATAATTTTTTTATTGACAAATTGTAATGGTTGTTTTAGGGGAAAGAAAAGTTTTTAAATTTTTTGTGAATGTTATTTGTTTAAAATTTGATTTTTTTTTTGGTTGAAATTATAGAAAAACTAGTGTTAGGTAGGCAGTGCAGGAGATTTTTTTAGGCTGGTGATCAAGGCCATGGCAGGGCTGTCCCTTCCTGGCTCCACCTGTTGTTATTTCTATTTTCATGTATTAAACGTGTTGCATGTTTTTTTTTTTTTTTTTTTGCTGAAGAAATAGGGAATAGCAGATAGGTCTCTCTCTCTCTCTCTCGTATCTCCTACCCAAATATAACATTAATTTTTGAAGAAAAAAAAGTACTTTAGTAAAAAATAAAGAGTGGAAAGTGATGGCCCTGTAAAGGTAAAAATGGACATGTCTTTCTTAAAAAAAAAAAAAAAAAAACAATAGTACTCAATCCTAGCTTGTTAATTAGTGTATATTCTTAGTCTATCCAACAGTTTTAGGCGCAATTACATTATTTAATTTATTTGTCCTAGCTAGGCTCATATATATTCCTTGGTAAGAAATTATTCCTATACATAAAAAGACATCTCTTGTACATCGATTGGCATATATTAAAATATACAGATTATTCTCCAGTTTTTTTGGTAAGAAATTATTCTCTCACGTACTCACGTAACTTTCACTCTCTCTTTTATTTGTGGCCTTTTATTTTATTATAACCATGTTCCTGTGACCTGTCTCCTCCCATTACATCTCTAGTTTGAGCTATTTAACATGACTGATCAATTTCAGAAAACAAAAAACAAAAAAACAAAAATTAATGAAGGAAAGTCATAGCCTTTTAAAGGTGCAAAACGGACGGACTAAAAAAAAAAAAAATCTGTTGGTCATAATCAATAAAGAGTGGAAAGTGATGGCCCAGTAAAGGTAAAAACGGACGGCCTCATGACCATTAGGTTTTTGTATCCTAGCTTCTTTGTATTAATTGTATACTACTTTTCACATCTTTTTCTTTCTGTCTCTCTAGTACTGGAACATGCACGCACCATTTGGGAGGTAATTAATACAAACCACAAAAATATATGACATTAATTTGCACGTGAATCAGGTTCCGAACGAGTCTAGCACTGTTGATGTGAAAATTAATAGAAAGGCTGCATGAGCCATGTGATCAGAATATATCAGATCGAGAGAGAGAGAGAGAGACATAATGAATATGCGATTATCGATCGGTCTGGTCTAAAATATCTGGATGTCGAGTAAAAGCTAGCTAGCTACATCAATCATATTCATAGCTGTACGTTGCATTATTATGGATAACAAAAAATATATATCTTCATTTTTGACAGCAACCTCTTATTGACCTTTGTTAGGGCATCGATGCACGCATCATCAATTTGTTAGTTTAGGATTAGCGTGCGTTTATTATTAGCTTAAATTTTTTTTTTTTTTTTTTTTTTCTATTCAGTTTATATTTACTACTATTTATTAATTTTATTGTACTTTTTAGTATTATTCATAAATCTTACTGTACCATTTTAATTTACTTTTAACTTTATCTATAATACTATCAGTAAAAAAATTTCAATTTCAACTAAATAAGTTGTTTTCAAACAGACACTTAATGTCTTTACTGGTTGAAAATTTTGGAGGATATTCATATTCCTGCATTTGAATACAATGGTATATGATATTGTATATTAATTTATACTACGTTTTAAATTTTAACATTAATTTTGCAACCATACTCTAGCCCCCAAACTTTTATTACAAATGCACTGACATGGGCGGCATCCAAGCGTTCCATAAGAAATACAATTTGTCTTTGTCTACTTGGACAGAGGAATAACCGAAGTATAATAGCCCTAATTAAATACAACTTCGATCTGGACTTAAATATAAAAATAAATAAATAAATAAATAAAAGAGGAAATGCAGCAGAAAACTACAGCAGGTAAAGGAAAAATGAGAAAATATTTAACCCTAAAAAAAAAAATAAGAAAAAAATACAAACAAACAAACAAAGGTAATAAATTAAATGGCTTTGATTTGGATATCCGTCTGTACTTTTTAGATTTTATTACTAGACCTTAAAAGTTAAAAGGCAAAAATGCAAAACTGACCCTCTAACTTTCACCGTTTTTCATTTCAGTCTTCTAACTTTCATTTTTGTCAATTCAGTCCTCTAACTTTCAATTTTTGTCAATTCAAGGTTCCGTTACAAATCCGTTACTGCTGCCGTTACTACTGCCAAAACGACGCCATTTTCATGGTTTTTTTTTTTTTTTTTTTTTTTTTAATTCGGAATTAAAAGAAAAATCTGAAAAAAGAAGAAGAAGAAAACATTAAGAATAACCACCATGCTCAAAATTAGCCTCAGTCCAAGAAGAATTAGGAACAGTGGGCAGCTCAGGTTCCACGCCGGCGAGAAAAGGATGATCCAAAAGCATCTCAGCCGTGAGCCTGAACATGGGTTTCCTCACAAGACAAGCCTTCAAGAAATCCCTTGCCTCCTTCGAAATCCCAGTGAATTTTGGCCAGCAACCCAGTGAATGTTATTAAGCTATTCGAAATCCCAGTGAATGTTAATACCTTTTGAAGGAGGCTCTTTGAAATCCCAGTGAATTTTGGGCAATACACGCTCATTGCCTATAAACCCCAAAAGCCTCCTCTGTATCCAACTTTTCCTCTCTATCCCAAGGAGATTTCCCAGTAAGCATTTCACACACCACACATCCAAAAGACCAAATTGAACGCAATCAGTTACCAAAAAAAATGGAAAATCGGCCAACGATCCTTGTTACGAACGACGATGGCATCGACACGCCGGGACTTCGAGCTCTGGTTCGAGACCTCGTCTCCACGCAGAGCAGCGAGGGTGGTGGTGAACTCAGTCTCTCTCTCTCTCTCTCTCTCTCTCTCTCTCAAACCGGCTCACTCTCCCTCTCTCAAAGTTTCACGGGTTAGGGATTTAGAGGAGAGAACTGAGAAGTGATACCCTGTTTTTGAATTGGTTTTCTTTTGATTTAAGGGGAAGGGGAACGACGCCTTAATATTTTTTTTTTTTTTTTTCAGATTTTTCTTTTAATTCCGAATTAAAAAAAAAAAAAAAAAAAAAAAAAAAAAAAAAAAACGGCGTCGTTTTGGCAGCAGTAACGGATTTGTAACGGAGCCTTGAATTGACAAAAATTGAAAGTTAAAGGACTGAATTGACAAAAATAAAAGTTAGAGGACTGAAATGAAAAACGGTGAAAATTAGAGGGTCAGTTTTGCATTTTTGCCAAGTTAAAACTTTGATTTAGCTTCATATATGTCAACCCTGAAAGATCTGAAATCTTTTTACTTGTAATTGAGGAACGAAGCAACATCATACCATGCATGATCTTTCTTTGATTTAGCTTCATATGTCAACCCTGAAAGATCTGAAATCCTTTTACCTGTAATTGAGGAACGAAGCAACATCATATCAGGAAGTACATATTAGTTATCCATAACAGGAAGAAAATGAAGGCAATTATTGTTGAGTGCTTTACTACCCACTGATGTGGAATCATCAGTTAAATTTAATTAGGTTGTTCAGCTATCGCCTATCATCTCTGTGCCAACCACTTTTGTTTTCTTTTGGACTTGGGCTTGGGCCATTATTTTAAACTTGCAAATGGCAGTTGTACCTTATTTTTGTATTGACATTACAGCAGGTGTTCCATTTATTCGTACCAACCAAACCTAACCCAACCCACTATTTTTGTCTCAAAGCATAGAGTACTCGTGAACCAGTCTCTCTGCAGGATCCTTGTCCTCATAGGAAGAGGAACAAGCGGGTTTGGGATTTTAGTTAGACTTTGGATTTGGTTTGGTTGCTCTGCCTCGTGCAGTTGAGGGAGGCCAAGAAAGGACTTTAGGTTCAACTTAATTAATAGCAAAAACAATGATAATGATGATGCAAGTCAAGGCGGCAATGACAATATCCAAAAGATTGAATACGGAATAAAAATTGTATTTGGTGATCTAATTTGATGGACAACAAATAAAATAGCGTTTGACAAGGAAATGCCTCAAACCACTTTTGCTGGCTTAGATAATTAATAAGAGTTTCATCTCTCGTTCATCGGCCTGGGGATTCAATTTTGGGATATACATGAAGTAGTCTCCTTCAGTAAACCTTGGTGACTAATATCTTGATGAGATTCTTAGCCCTTTTGATTATGGACAAAGTTTTGCTACAAAATTTGTTATAGTCTAAGGATACAATTTTACACAATATCATTAACATTGCTACATATATATTTCGAAAATCTAACTATTAGATTGCATGTTCTTTACGCTCTTAATACACAAGTTAAATTTTGTGCAAATCAGATATTTTATTGACTATATATATGATTGTTGATACTCATTTTTGATCAAGTGGATACAAATGCCAAAATCAATTTAAGAAAGAGAAAGGAAAGATTAAGAAATAATAGCAAAATAATGGGGTTATGCCCCAAAGGCCCAAAAAGAAGAAATACCCATAAAGAACAAGGAAAATATCACATTGACCCATGGGCAATGTGGAAGAGCTAGCCATGGTGAGATGGCCCGCTTCAAGAGACAAAAAAAGGTGTGGGGGTGGGGGGCTTGGATGGGCCCAATGAAGTAGGGAAGAGGAAAAAGGCCCAATGGGCTAGCCCAACAGGAATTAGTAGAAAAACAATAAGGGAAAGGCTTTCAAAGGCCTATAGGCCCAACAAGGCAAGACGAGGCAAGCCCAACAAGCCCACATTGTTTTCCATAAGGGACAAATACGAGTAGAAGGCCTTAGTCTCAATAAAGAACAAAAAGGGGCAAAATCAAATAGCAAGGGTAGAAACTGCGTGGTAAAGGAAGAAGACAAAGCTTGAAGCAAGATGAGACAAACCCAATGGCCGAAGCATCATCAACCTGTACCAAGTCAATGCAAGTGGGTGGGCCTACGGCTAAGGGAATTACAAAGGGTGTGGTTTGGTGGAGGGAGGAAAAGAGCCTATTTCCGATATCCTACCAAGACCTCTTTTGGGAGGTGCTTTACTGGTAAAGCTTCTTTACTCTAAATAGAAAACCGGTTGAGACTACTTAATGCAAGCTAGATGGATTGGTAGAAAGATAGAGTCCGAGGTTGAACTTGGTTGAATATGCATTGGTAGTAATAACTCGATAAGTCCGAGGTCGAATCCCCAGGTAACATAAGCATTAAAACCATAAAATAATTGTTAAGAACATACCAATAAATGGTTGGGTTTTACCCCTTGCCTATAAAAATAAAACTCCAAAAACTGTGAAAAAAATTTAAGAAAACCTAAATTACATTCTACGGGAGCTCCCCTCTGAATTTTGCCCTAAAAGGCCTTTAAATAAGTTAAGGAATCTTATTACAAGTTGAATTTCTATTTGAAGAAAATCCCAGGTTTTTAGGCTTCACTTAACTAACATTTTTGGCCCATTTAACGTTAGAATTAGGACTTTTGGTAAACTACGAAGATGTAGCCCTTTATGTTAACTTTCCAACCCAACTTGAATC
Organism: Quercus aquifolioides; assembly: GCA_019022515.1. Classification (NCBI taxonomy): domain Eukaryota; kingdom Viridiplantae; phylum Streptophyta; class Magnoliopsida; order Fagales; family Fagaceae; genus Quercus; species Quercus aquifolioides. The sequence continues at coordinate 65,892,981 of CM032333.1, forward strand.
ATCTCAATTGGATATTGGAGCCAAAAGTTATACCCAAAATACTAACTGTTGCAAAAGTTGGAATCTTAGTCCGAATTGGACTTGGCTTTGGTGCAAATTTCTTTTGATTCCTTACTTCAATTGGACTTAAATTTCATTGGGTTCGCCTACTTTGACTTCTTTATTCTCCTACAAAAGAGAAATTCACGCATTAAAATTCAATTAAGCACAAAATTTATTATTTAGCATTATTCCAAAACCACATATAAAATGCATGAATTAATTCAAAATAAGTATAATAATGATATAAAATATGCAAAATTAAGCTATTATCAGTAGCTATCTAGACCCATTCTCCAAAGTGTGCAACTTTATGGCTCAATCTAGTAATTAGATTGTGCAAGTTGGGATTCGGGCTCTCTTTATTTCACTTTCCGTAGAGACTCTTTATTTATGTGTTATAATTCTGTTGTTCTAACTATGTCTAATCACTAACTATTTGGATTGACTTTTCTACCATAACATATACACGAATACACACACACACACACACACACACACACAATACTTGTTGTTTTTTGGGGTGCTTTGTCTTGTGTATAGACTGGCTCTGAGCAAGGTTTTGCGGAGATAGTAAGCCAAGCCCAACTCTCCTACCTACAGTAAAAAGCCTTAGCCCAAAAGCATAAAAGGCTCCTACAATGATCTATAAGATTATATTTTATACATAATTTTAAATTACAAAAACTTGCAATATAGATAATTTATTGATGACATAGTTATTGATCTTTAAGTTTTTAGAAATTTTGCGAGCATGGGTATAAAAAGAAAAAGTAATCCAATGGTAGATTTGTCAAAATTCACCTCCAATAAAAAGATATTGAGTAAGGTTTTAGTTTTATGCTACAACCAATTTTGTAACTAAACTTTATCCTTTAATTATCGTCTTTCATAATATATATTTTCTTGAGACAAGAAAGTAGATGCTACACAAAATTAGCCCCCCCTAGTCTCATACTAAACATCTTGGGTCATCATATCTTTCCTATAATTACTCAATGAATGTGAGAGTGAGACGGGAGACTATATATCCTTATTTGAAGATTAAGACTTTGAATGGATATTTGATTTTGACATGTGTTAGGTGGTTAGGATTTCAAGTAAGTTTGCGGCCAATCCTGTCAAATGATTTCCTCATAAAAAAAATGACAAAATTTGTGGTAAAAATATCAGTATTGATACTGTTATTACTATTACCTACTTATCACTCATGCTAATATTAATGGTTAAATTACATTTTTAGTCCCTCAAACATGAGGATATCATTTCAAATTATACCTTTTATGTAAACAATGGAATGTCCAAGCACCTTTAAGGACCAAATAAAACTAAGCCTTAAGGGACCAAAATTGAGTTTACCAAGTGAGTTTTAATTAGTATAACTGGTAAAGTTTTTTGTTATCGAATATTAAAAAAAAAAAATTATTGTTCAAATCTTATTTATATAAAAAAAATTAATTAGTATCTTTGCTAAATTATAAAAGACAATCATCGAGAGACACGATGTTCTTAAAATCTTAGAAAATCGACAGTCCTTTTCTCTTATGGTTCCTACTCTCTTGGGTCGATCACAAAACCTTCCAATATCTAAGAATAGGAAGAGGAGCATCTTAATTAATCTCTTTAATAGTTTTTATAGTTGAAAAGAAGGAAACGTGGGATGTTAATTGTGAGACAAAAACATTTGTTGGGTGAAGGTGAAATACAAGAAAGGCAATGTGGTTTATTAATTTATGGGCTATAGAGGGTGGGCAAAGCCCAATTAGGAAGGGCGTAGAGAGCGAGAGATTAGGCAAAGGCCCATAGTAGAGCCCAGAGCAGAGATTGTTTAGATTAGAAACCAGCCCAACTGTTATCACATATATAATCTATGACTCTATGACTATGAGCCCCAACCCCCAAGTCCAACGCATCAAATCCAAAATCAACAGCTCGGTGGGTGACCTCCGGACCGGAGATCGTCGCCAAGTCCACCGCCAAAGTTTCATTCTGGTTGAGTGCTCTCTATTTGTTGGGTTCTCTCTTTCTCTCTTCGATCCAATCTTTGATTTTGTGGATTGATTCTGTAAATGGGTACAAAAGAAGAAGCTCGAGGAACCCTCTCATCAACTGATTTTGGTGTTGCTGCTTCTGCTTTCATCCTCAATTGGAATACAATCTGCTCTTCTTTTCCTCCATGGACATGGGTCCTCTCTCATCATCAAGTTAGTGTTCTCTGTCTGTCTCTATTCACAATTCCTCTGTTAATCTTTCCTCTCTTTTTAATGTACACAGGTGGAAGGATACTTATCTTTGGAGAACATACTTCTCAGCAGCTCAACTCAGGTCTGCCCTTCCCCTTCACGTTATATAATATAATGTTGCTCTACCACTTTTAAATTGCATTAATTGATGCCAACCTTGTGTAGGAAGAACATGGTGAACTAAGTTGCCCTGGCCCTGGGAAACACTCTCACCAAGAGGACCCCATTGATGTTGATGATGCCACCTTAGTATGTGTTATACATATTACTCATCAAATTTTACACCCTTTTTTTTTTGTATACCTATTAATGATTCTTGTCTCATTTACAACATTGATCAACTTCTTGCTCTTATGCTAGGTCCACACCAATCCTTGTAAAGTACGTTACTATGATCTCCATATAATTTATTGCAATTCATATAGAGTTCCAGTGCTATATTTTCGTGCCTACGACAGTGGTATGTTCATCTCTTTTTAACTTACATTATAAGATGAATGTGGATTTTATATAAATGATGGTACAATATGAAATAGGCACGCCTGTTTTTTCATAAATATTTTACAGAAACCGAATTTATTTTTGCAGTATTAAGCACATAAAAACTTGTTTGGCAGTACGGTATGACGTTTGGTTTTGTTGTCATATTTTATTTGGCAAACAAACATCTCACATTACCCCTATTTTCCCCTTTTTAAGAAACATATGTTACAAATTCATTTAACTTGATATACTTTTATAAAATGAATGTCTACATGTTAGATTGGCCAGATTGGTAATTGAGATTGCTAGTAAGCTCTAGCTAGAATGCCACCTCTTCTAATAAGACTAAGGTGGAAGGTGAGGTTGTGGGTTTAAGACCCACGGACTGTGTATAATACCATTAACTGATGTAGAAGTCAAGTTGTTGCATAATGGTCACACAAAATGCAAGCATTTTCAATGTGCATATTAATACTACTATTTATCTATTTGAAATATTTTTTCAAAAAAAAAAAAAAAGGGTACTGATATCGTATAAGCATATAGATGGAGAATCTCTGGAGTTTGATGAAATTGAAAAGGACCTTCCTGCCTACTCTAAAAAAGCATTTTCAGATTCAAAATGGACGTTCATAACCCAGGAGGTACAATTTTATATTTTAATTTCCTCTCGTTTTTGTTTGGTTTTGTTCCCCAACCCCCCCCCCCCCCCCCTTTTTTTTTTCTTTTGTGTTATTACATTCATAAGTGATTGTAGTATACGATTTGGATAAATGCACCAATGATGTTTCACTTAGATGGCACCTTCTCCCTTTATAAAAACAGAGTGGAGATCATGGTTTGAGTTCAGCCAGGTGATATTGTGACTTAAATCCAAAAGTGATTTGCATAAAAGCATTGGACTGCTATGCCTAGAGCCTTGTAGCTCAATTGGCACATTTTGATGTTTCAAATGGAGACATCAAATGCTCAAATCCCCTCTCCCCCATTGTAATTATTAAAAAAAAAAAAAAAAAAAAAAAAAACGAACTGCTATGCTGCTTTTTTATTCCTTTTCAATCTAAAATTTAGGGGATGTTTGCTACGTAGTAATAGATCTTGTAATAGACTAATTATTCATGTGGAATAAATATTTGGTGAATTGAGTGCATTTTCATTATAAGGAATAGTAATACGTTAGGAATAGCTATTCATTAAAAATCAATGATGATAACTTTAAAATATTCATTTTTCAAGAGAATAGAGTGCCAAAATAAGTGTAAACTAATTGTATAACTACGATTACTGATAAATACGAATTTGGGATTTTATTCCAATTTTACAACTACAAATCTGTATAGTAATAGTTATTCCATTACAACATCTTTTATTCACAGTAGTATAGATTACCATTTCGAATGTAATGTCATTTAGTGTGTCAAATGTGCCCTTAAAATCATAAAACTATAATGTTATACAATCTCTACCCATGATTTTGGGTGCACCTGGACTGTACATGGGTTTTCTTTTCCCAAGAATAGAGAATAATCTAACCTATTTTATTACCGGAAAGTTATCACAAGCTTTCTAGTGATTTCAGGGTGACATTGAACTCCAGCTTACTGTTACATAAAAATATGTTATAGACATTTATCTAACTCGGCTCTATACATCTGGTGGTTCTTCTTTGGCATAAACAAAGGTTCTCATGCTGCTATATTGAATTGACATATGAAAGTGATTCATACTCTAGATAGTAGCTTGTAACATTAATTTTAGTGGACCTAATTGGATATTACATAATGGTTTGTGTTTGCAGCTAGAAAAAACAGGAAAGGCTATGGTGGTTGAGACTTAACGTACATAATTCATGCATTACAAATAAATACTCATTGTTCATTCATTACAAACGGAAGTGTGTGCTAGTTGGTTTGCATCAGATATGTGGTAAATTTGCAACAGAAACAATGTTGGTTGTTTGTTTAAAACATGAAACTGAATTCTATTTAGCCATGGGAAAAGCGAGATATCTCAATGAATGATCACTTGTCAATTTTACTTGCAAAAGCTGTGTTTGATGAATTAGACCTTCAGGCTTAAGTTGACTTGTCATGTTTAGGAGCATCCATACTTGAACAGGCCATGGTACAAATTACATCCGTGTGGGACCAGTGAATGGATGAAGCTGCTATTTCATGCAGATGATGCTCTGGCTAAAACTGGAGTGGCGATTGAATTATACTTGGTTGCATGGCTCTCTGTTGTTGGGCATGTGGTTGGTCTTAGGATCCCCTTTGAAATGATGAAGCAGCTATAATCAGTTGTACAGTTAATAACCATTCATTAGATAATCTGTTTATAGCATGAAATGAAAGCAGGAGAATGCGCTTTTTCTTTTCTTTTCTTTTTTCCCCCCACTTCTCTGTGTGTGTGTGTCTATGTATGTATATATATATATATATACACGTGCGTGTGTGTGTGTGTGTGTGACAGTGACTGCCCAAAGTATGATAACGTTTATGTTTAATTTAGTGGACGTTTTGCCTCCCAATAATTTTGTGAAATATTGTTGTGTGGAAACTGGAAAAAGATCACGGTTTAAAATACCGTCAATAATATTATCACAACAGCTTAGTATGGAAAATATGTTGATATCTTGAAATATTGTTTCAAAATACGTCGTCTATTACATTTTGAACTCAAAATCAACAAGCCATTGCAAAAGGGGTTTCGGGTATGAGTCCAGTCGAGTCCGAGCTCAACAACGCATGATGTACAAATTAAGTATGAGAAAAAATCAAATATTTTAAATAAAATTAAAAAAAAAAAAAAAATCATTTCTGTATTCTACGATTATTGAAAATCGTTATTTTTTTAAGAATCCCCTTGTGTTCGGCACCATATAGTTTTTTTTAGTTGTTATTTTTTATTAAAAGAAGATTTTAAAAGAAAAATTATTATATTAAAATTTTATTTTTAATGGTTAAAGACAGTTTTTAGCTATTTGACGTATTCAAGTTCCTACTCACCTTGATTAATTAGCTCCATACAAAGACAATAGAAGAATTATATAAAAAAATAATTAATTAATTTATTACAATAACATCATCATCAACAACCTATAAATTTTGAAATCAACTATGAACAAAGTTATCAAGAATGAGATCCTACACGAGATCGGTGAGAAGGTTTGAGGATCGGTCAATGGGCATATTTTTAGCTAATAAGCACATTTTCGGTCAATAGGCACCTTTCGGTATATCGAATATGAAGGGTTATAACATTTCAATAAAGATTTTTTGATATATCAAATTTGAAGAGTTATGACCTTTCAATAGTCATTTTTTGGCATATATATATATATATATATATATATATATATATGTATGTATGTTCTCTTGCTTTGACCAACTATTTATAATTCACCCCAACTAGTTTCTAGGTAACACTTTTTATTAGATTAAGGAACAAGACAACATGTGGTTGTGTTGTGTCAGTTTTGTTGGAAGTCATTTAAAAAAAAACCCAAGTGTTATGTTTGTTGCTATATGTTCATATCTAATTTAATTAATTTTGTTTTTCTAATAAACGTGGATGTGAATAGGTCCTTATTGAAATGGTGAAGTTGGCACATAATTATAATGCTAAAAAGTCTTTCTTATGAAAGGCACAAACTTATAATTCTAAAAGTCATTCTCATGGAATGCAATATCACTTATATTTGATTAAAAACTAAAAGAGCATTATATGGGGAAAATCATTTAAGTGTATGATAAAGAGGATAAACTTAACCAACCTATTTACACGACTGGGCATATTCTCTCTTTCTCCAGTTGCACCAATTTTTGCCCTTAAATCATGAAGTCACCATGAAAGGACTCATAATATCATACCGCACCACTGAACTCATATTATCATGTTGCTGGAATGTTATTAGTCCACCAATGTTTTACGGATAAAGCCACAAACTATGAAGATAAGTTATTATATTTTTATCTCTAAAATTATACTTTAAGCATATCTTAATTTATTATCATTGTATTGCTAGACTCATGTTATTATGCTGCTAGAATATTATCAGCTTATTGATGCTAAATGGTTGGAGCCACTAGCCATATAAAGTGATGCTATAGCTGGAATGACAAGTCATATCAAGATAAGTTATTATGTCTCAATCTAAAAACTTACATTATTGTGTACATATTGTTTCATTATCAATACACCGCTAAATGCATGGTATTCTAATAATATTTTATTATTTAATAAACATGGATTCACTAATATTTCATTAATGAACATGTATAATGATAAATTAAATCTATCTCACTGTTGGACATAAATTATTTGGACATAAACTACCACTGACCATACATCATTTGAACATGAACCATAGCTGGACATATATTATTTGGACATAAACTATTTGACATATATTATTTGGACATAAACTATTTGACATATATTATTTGAACATGAACCACAGCTAGACATAAACTATTTGACATACATTATTTGAACATAGACCATTGCTGGACATACCTTATTATGTTGAACATAAATCATGAACTACAACTGGATATAGACTATTTTGAACTCATCCTATTGTTGGACATATGACATTTAATTAATTATTCTCTAATATTGGACATCACTTACTATATATAATTATGGTCTTCAAATCATTATTTAATCAAAGCTATTTAATTAAAAATATAATTTATTTATTTCAACCATTATCGTGATTCTTAGACTTTGGAATCTATTTTGTAGGCTTAATAATGCACTGGAAGCCATTGTTGTTTGTGGTCCAATGTCAAGTTCCGAATTAAACTCCCAAAAACAAATCCGAATTTAGCAAAGTCAACCCTCTAGCGAAAGACATGTAGCTACGCACAAAAATTGCTCTCGTCAATCATAGTTGTCAAAAATGTGAATATTTTTTTTTCTTTCATTTGTATTGTATACACAAATACTATATAAAATTTACAAATATAAATAAAATTGTGACATAAGCAACTAGCGTCTACTTTAATTTTCAGTTATCCTATAATATTTGACAAAACTAACTAAATAAATCATCTAAAAACATATTTGTTACATCCACCTGTGAGTACACTGCAGTTCTTTGTTCTAATTTAACTTCTAACCTTTCTCAAAAAAAAAAAAAAAAAGTCAAAGTAAGTTTTTCCATGGTCCAAAAATAAGAGAGAGGGGGCTTTACGAGGGAATATTTGAAAGCGGACAAATGTGTGATCTAAAGTTTTTAGGAAAAATGAAGGGAAAAAATACTCATGTTAGGCGTGCGTTTGCCCAGTACTGAAATTAATATTTCAGATGCGTTTTGCGTTTTTTGGGTTCCATAATACTGTTCATAGAACCATCAAACTCAACAAAAAGCAGATTTTAAAGTAAATTTGGACCTCACAGCATTATTTATACCTTTAAAAATTATTTTATTGCAGTGTTTTCAGTAATAAATTTTCAAATTTCAATAAATAAACAGTATCCAATATCTTTGTATTTAGTTGAAGTAGTAACCCAAAAATTTAATTTAAAAACAGGTGAAAAAACATTTGAGCTCAAAGTCAAAACACGTATTTTGACACTTTATTGCTACTTCGTAACCCACCTCATATCAGGGAAAGTATATCATATTTCAATAATACTAACTTAGCATTTATTTTGGTATTTTCTACTCAATAAATGAATAACACATGTTTTAAAAAATCACATCAAACTACTTTAATAAATGATTAATTTAATTTCTCGATAGTATAGCAGATTGTGATTAATTTATTAGAATAGTCTGATATGGTTTTTCAAAACAGATTTCACTCATTTATTTGGTAGAAAATACCAAAACAGATACTGACTCATAGAATACTTTCTCCTCCTATGCTATGACTATCTGCTCTAACACGTTTTGTATCAAAATCAAAACAGAAACACTCTCTCCCTCAGAGCACACTCTAATGTCACTCATGACGTGATAAGGGTGTCTGAGATTCAGAAATATTTGGACATTACAGGAGTTCAGACATACATAGAATTGTGTTCTTGAATGAAAGGCCTCAGCCTAGGCCTGGTAAAGGTGTCACCAATACCTGCCAAGTCTGTGAGCGTAGCCTCGTTGATTCCTTCAGTTTCTGGTCACTTGGTTGCAATGCAAGGTACTGTATACGTTACAAATACATTATTAATGGAATTAATTTATTCAGTTTTTTTGTTTTCTGTTTTTCGGTTTTTGGTAGGAAATGAATGTGAATCAGTGAGTGATGATTATTTCTATTTGTAAATTTCAGATTGTTGGGACATCAAAGAATTTCCGTAAAAGGAAAATGTGCATGGACACAGATGGGTGAGCAAGCGTGGATGAGAGTGTATTTTGAGGGAGGGGAGTGTTTGAACCACGTGTGACTAAAGTGTCAGAAATGAAACTAGCAGGTTCAACTTGAGGCAAACGGGTAAAGTGCAATTATTATTTTAAAAAAACCAATTTAATGGCTGGGTTATTAAGCTGGGAAATTAAGGTTAACCCCTCACCGACTTTTCTCTCCTCACCTCTTGAAGAGCTGCCGCCCCAGAAATTCAGACCACCCTTATCAGCCGTTTCACTCTTCTCCTAATGGAACAATTATTTGACACCGCAGAGAAAAAGGTGACTCCCCCATTTACTATCTTAATCACTTGCTTGTTTTTTTTTTTTTTCAACGAGTTAGACCAAAAAATTCCTGATGCTAATCATATATATGTATATATATATATATATATATTTGTATGTTCTTTTGCTTTGACCAACTGTTTATAACTCACCCCAACTAGTAAACTAGTAACACTTTTTATTAGATTAAGGAACAAGACAACATGTGGTTTTGTTGTGTCTCAGTTTTGTTGGAAGTCATTTTTAGAAAAAAAAAAAAAAAAACCAAGTGTTATGTTTGTTGCTATATGTTCATATCTAATTTAATTTATTTGTTTTTATAATAAATGTGGATGTGAATAGGTCCTTACTGAAATGGTGAAGTTGGCCCAAAAACAAGGAATGAAGGGTACTAAAGGAGATTGGAAGGAATTCTTAAAAGTTCATGATAGGAAGCTTGGGAATAGCTTGAGTGATCCTACCAGGAGATCCAATGATGTTTTGGCTGCTTTTCTTAAGACTTTTGTTGAAGAAAATCATCTCAAGGTAGTGTTTTTTTTTTGTTTTGGAATTTGTTTTTTCTTTACCACTTGTATTTGAGATTTTATAAAGACAATGACTTTTATGTTTTTCCCTGTTTTCAGTTTTTTGCTAAAGTAAGGCAATGCCATTTAAAGCGTGACGTGGTGCGGCAATTTACAAACATTTCTCCAGATAATGAAATACCTGAGCAGGTATGGTTTAGTTATCCCTTGAGGCTTTGAAGAATGCATTTTTGCTATTCTACTAATAGTCTAGTACTTGTGTACTTGTACTAATTCTCTTTCTGTGAAAATGTAGAAGAAAAGGGGTCTGTACACCAATACCTGGGGGGTTGGGTTTATAGTTGTAGTAGGACACTTGGGTTCATTTGTTTCAGTTTATTTTCATCTTGAAATGGAATGTATAGCTTTTTAAAACATCACATTTTTCAAGGTATGGCTGTATACTTTGCTGATGAGCTCTAGCTCAATTGGGTAAATGTTTAACTTAGCAATAATTATATAAGGTTATAGATGTACTTTTACACAATAAACAAACTAGCCTCAATAAACTGATGAAATAAGTTCATTCAAATGGACACTTTGTCTGGCTCATATTATTATAAATTCCTCTTCTTTTATTATTATATGTCTGATTAAATGTGTTTTAATTATGGCTAGAAGCCTAAATTGGTAGCTTTTTCATGCTTTCCATGTCTTGGTTTAATAAGCTTTTCCCCCTGTTATAATATGCCTGTCACATTCCTGGTATTTTGAAAACTCTCATTTGTTTAAAGTTCTAAACTGTAAGCAAATGTGTAAATTGAGCTTTTATTTATTTATTTATTTTAATGTTCTTTGCTTGATTTTGCAACAAAACCCTTCAATGTAATTATAAGATGTTGATACTAAAAGAACTCAGTTGTAATTATTGTGTCCATTTCAAAGCACTTATTCTATATCAACAATGTACTGTCCAAATTAACCACGATAATATCATTTATTGATTCCATGATCAGTGGCTGAATGACTACCAGATTCTGTTTTAGTTTGCTATCATTTATAAGATGTTGATACTAAAAGAACTCAGTTGTAATTATTGTGTCCATTTCAAAGCACTTATTCTATATCAACAATGTACTGTCCAAATTAACCATGATAATATCATTTATTTATTCCATGATCAGTGGCTTAATGACTACCAGATTCTGTTTTAGTTTGCTATTATTCTCTCATTACATATAAGGCTTAAGCTATCATCAAATTTCTAGATACAAGTTATTCTCTTGCATTCCCCCTTTCTTTTTCTTTCTTCTTTCCTGTAACTTTAAATTGAATGTTCTTTGCTGCTTGGCATATCTTGATAACTTGTGACACTGGCAGTGCAGAGACTGGTTCGTTTAACTCTTGAACACCCTCAGTACCTGCTGCATTATTCGTTCCCATCAAATGATGAGGTTTGTTATCATAATGTTTGCTTATTTTTCCTACTTATCAAAAGTTATAATAATAAAAAAATCTTTATACCTTTTTACTTTTCAAACTATTTTCTTCTGCACTTCTTTCATATTAAGAAGGTCATTTTCAGGCTTTCCTACAGCACCTATTATCCATTATTACCTTTCTTAGGTAATCTCAGTTGCTGCATTTACTTCCTATACATTCCTTATTGCTGACTATAGGTAGATTATGGTCAGAATAGCTCAGGGAGCAAAGATGAACTAATAAATGCTAATTTAAGTATTCTCTGGCATGGAATACACTACTGTGACAATTGATAATCTTGGGTGTGGGATGTGGAGGAGTATTAAGGTAGGATCAGAGAAGTTTTTTAGTCAGATTATGTATAATGTGGGGGAGGGTTGCCGTGTTAGTTTTTGGCATGATCCATGGAGTGGGCCTATTCCCTTGAAGGAACTCTTTCCTGCTATGTTTGCTTGCTCTATATCTAAAGAAGCATGGGTCTCTGACTTGGTAGTATCTACTTTAGTAGGAGGTATGAGCTAGAATTTACTTTTCCATCATGGTCCTCAGGATTGGGAGGCAGCCACTGTTTATTCCTTTTTTGAGCTTATTTATTCATCTATGCCAAGGGGTGAGGGGATGATCACCTCGTCTGGAGATTGACTACATTTGGGGTATGTGATGTGCGCTCTTTTTATAAGCTGTTATCTGATCCTAACACTGAGGTTTTTCCTTGGGAGTGCATTTGGTGTGCAAAGGTACCTAAATAGGTGTCTTTCTTCTTATGGACAACAGCTAATGATGAGATACTCACCATTGATAATCTTGTTAAGAGATGTCAGTATCTGGTAAATAGGCTTTGTTAATGTTGCTGCGATGGGGAATTAGTGGATCACCTTCTTCTTCATTGTAAGTTTTCTCATGCCTTATGGTGTGAAGCTTTTGCAGTGTTTGGGATGCAGTGGGTAATGCCCAGGTCAGTCAGCTCTTTTTTCTTTATCTGGAGAGACTGGTTTGGAAAGTATCTTTCAACCATTTGGAATATGGTCCCGGCATGTTTAATGTGGTTGGTTTGGCAGGAACGCAATGCCCGCATTTTTGAAGACAAGGAGAGAACATTAGATCATCTAAAATCTCTCCTCTTTGGTACTCTATTTCATTGGGCTCGTACTTGGGGGTGTACGAATTGTATTTTTTTATCTGATTTCATAGTCTCTATTTCCTTTAGTTCTTGGTTATATTGTATTTGTTTCTTGTTCAGAGTGTTCACCATCGTGAACATGATGTTCAATTTTTTTAATGAAAGTCTTATTACCTATCAAAAAAAAGATAATCTTGAAAAGAAAGTGTAAGCTGATGTGACCAGAAGCCCCTTGAAGCATGTTTTCTCTTTCAGTCTCTAAGAAGAGCTTTGCTGTTTGACCCTATACGTTTTTATATAAAATAGGACTAGATAGGTGTTTTGAGATGCATTATTTATATAATGAATACACAAACATAAAAGTTAAATTATGTTGTGGTGTGCAAGTATAAAAATAGTTTCACACAATGAGGAACTAACGATGCTATCAAGTTCAAATGTAGCTTGGCTTCCTGATAACTTGTGGGATATGTTGAAGCAGGGATGGGTGATTACAAAGCTTCCTAAAAAATCCAAGGCTTTGAGATCAAATGCAATGGTTGCTGTTGACTGTGAGATGGCTCTCTGTGAAGATGACTCCGAAGCTTTAGTGAGAGTTTGTGCTGTGGATCGCAATTTACAGGTATTAATTAATTCGGCATGTGTTCATTCTCTTCATACAAAAGTAATTCCCATTGTTCCACCTCTCTTTTCCCAAGGGAAAAGAATACTCTTCACTTTGGCTAGCTTGTTTGACAATTTCTAGGCCTCTTGAAGGGTCACTGTTGTACAATCTTTCTAGTGAGTTTGTATTGTGCAGGTAAAACTTGATGAACTTGTAAACCCAAATAAATTTATTGCAGATTATAGAACTGATATAACTGGAGTTAGTGCAAGAGATTTGGAAGGAATTACTTGTTCATTGGCAGATGTACAGGTACATTAGGCTGGCTTTCACACTTTTTGGGTTCAATTCTTTATCTAATATATTTTGGTGCATTTTGTAGAAATCCATGAAGAAGCTGTTATCAAAGGGAACAATTTTAGTAGGCCACAGTTTAAACAATGACCTGCAAGGTAAGCTAAGCATGATAACTAGATATTGGAGTTCCTCTCTATCTCTCTCTCTCTCATGACAACTGAACCATCATTGTCTTTTTGAATTTTGTGCAAGGTAGTTTATTCTTTGCATTTTTGCATTCGTTCAATAATTATTGTGTTGGTTGCAGCACTAAAGTTAGATCATGCAAGAGTAATTGACACCTCACTTATCTTCATGCATTTGGATGGACCTATCAATTGAAGACCATCTCTGAATAATTTGTGCAAGGCAAGTTCTTAATGTGTTATTCCTACTTTATGTATTATTCAATTATTAATTAAGGTAAGATATGATTTGAAAAAGGATTCTCTTTCGGCATTTCATTTTGAGTAATGGGCAAGCAGCTGTGGGCCGTTTCAGTTATAGTTAATTGTTCCATTTGTTTTTGACAGTCTGTATTGGACTATGAAATTCGGAAGAAGGGTGCTCCGCACAATTGTCTGGATGATGCATCAGCTGCAATGAAACTTGTTCTTGCTAAGATAGAGAATGGTGTTGATAATGCTATTCCCTTGGTTCAAGAGGATGTAAGTTGGACATTAAATTCTTGGTGATTTCTAATTCCTACCAATGTGATCCTGCTGATTCACAGTCTTTGATTATCTATAGGTACCTAATTCTGAAATGGCAAAGCTATTTCTACACAGGATACCAAAAAATGTGCCCACTGAAGAATTACATAAAGTCATTCCTGGGGACTTTACAATTGAGCTCAAGGTTGAGTATATCCTGTTGGTATCTGAACTTTTCTTTAGAAGATATTGGTTGAGCTTATGATTGCCGGAATGATGTTTATGTTTTACATGTCATGATATTTGGAGTCATCATATGATAGACCCTAAAATATATCCTGTGCCCAAAAAAGAAAAGAGTTTTGACCCATGCACAAAAATATATTTGAAATTCCAAACCATTGAACCATGCGACTAGGGCTGTTGATGGGTGGTCTAGGTTTAGATCTGTTGATCATGTGGATACCAACTATATTCCTATCCCTAATCTTACACCATTGCGAGTTGGGTCTTGCTTATCATCAAATCTACATCCAAGCCTGGATCCAGCCAAGCCAGTTGTATTTTTTGTATGTTTTAAACTAGCAACCAATTGATCAATTTTTTGAGATAAATTAGTTCTCACCATTAAGATTTCCATGGTAATTTTTTTTTCATATTTGATTAATTTTATATCATTTGATTGAGGGGATAGGTCACACAATTTGTTAACTATTATCAGTGTATCAAAGGAGAGTCAGGTGCTCACTTAGGCTAGGCAGGGAGCTTTTAGTGAGGGCTTATTTATTTATTATTTCAGTCATGTAATCTTTTAGCTTAAAAAGTTGTTCTCTCTTTCCTTTTTCTTTTTTAAAAATTTTATATAAGATTGTTGTAAAGTCTATTCTTAGATTAATTAATAGAGCCTCTTAATAATTTTAAAAATTCACACCACGCCTAGTAAGGCTGCATTTGGAATAGCTTATTTTGGGCAACTTTTACTATTTAGCTTATTTTTGCTACTATTCATGAGTCCCACTGTACTATTTCAACTAACTTTTAGCTTTATTTATAGTACTTTCAGTAAAAAAATTTCAGTTTCACCTAAATAAGTTGTTCTCATACGGATTCTTAAGTGTTAGATAAGTATGATTTGAGTGTATTACATGTATAATATTATAACTATATTAAGAGTTTGGCACCTTGCTTCACTCAAGTGAGTACCTTTTTTGGCGCCTCACAACTCATGCGATACAAGGATTTGGCACTTAAGGCTGCCTTTTGCCTTTTGACTACAATGACTATTACATGAAAAACATTTTTTTTTTTTGGTAACAAACTGTGGAAGGTGAGAGGAGATTTCAGACTCACATCAATTATGGATGGTTAATTGCTGATTTAGTGTATGTGCTTAAAGAGGAAGGAGGTGAATTATATTTTGAACAAACAATCCTCCTTGTGCTTAGCTCAACTACCTGATGGGTCCTTATATGGAAGCATACTAATCCATACACAAGCAGCAGCTTAATCATATGTTTGTAAGCAGGTTAGGTAGAAATAAGAAAACTGCCCCCATTTGATGGAATGGCACAAGAATTCAGATAAGATTCCATGATGTGTGACTGGCAGCCTGGAACTCTTTGCTTGCCATGCATTTGTCGCACTGTTTAGGCTGATTCACTTTATATTCAACCCAATTTACAAGCTTCCACCACACACTCATGCACAATATCAAAGTTTCCCCTTGTATAACCTCTCTCTCTCCCTCTGGGAGAAAAGGGGGGGGGGGGGGGGGGGGTTTTGGTAAGTTCGTAACTAGGATCTACCCACTCTACTCCTTGGCCATGTTTGTGCATCCACTCTCCCCCCTTCTACTTGTAAGGTTCTAACGTGGTGTATGCTTTTCTGGCAGCCATCTAAAAAGATGCAAGAAGATAAATCTTCTTTGTTTGCCATCTTTAAGAACTCACAAGAGGCACATCAAGCATATGAAAAAGTCAAAGGCAGCCTAGAAAAGGTATATACTGTGATCTTTTTCAACTTACTATAGTTTACCCGCCTGGCATCCCTATCATATGTTTTTATTTATTTATTTATTTATTAATTTTATATTTTATAAATGATAAGTAATGGTATTTTATTGAAAGAATAGATTACTTCATGCTCGCAATGATGAACACAAAGTAAATTGAAATGATAACAATTGAATTATGCACAGAACAGAAGTCTAAAGATTCTTTGAAATCTAAAAGGGAATTGCAACTATCAGGATAAAAAAATCTAAAAGGGAATTGCTATTTGTTAGACCCCACACCCGAGACCAAATCCAACAGGGTTCAGAACAACAGTGACTCCAATTGAGCCTTTGATCTTTCAGTATCTTCAAAAATGCTACTATTTCACTCTATCCACAGCCACTACATCACACATAACAGGTCAAGGTTCCAAATCTATGATGAATGCTTCCCAAACCAATTCCTCCGCCCAAATAAAAGATTTGTGACCCTCCTTGGTAACCACCCAATCCCAAAAGTTTGAAAGACTATGCTTCATAGAACATATGCAACATCACAATGGATCGACAAATGATCCATTGTCTCTCCATCACACTTATACAAGCAACAACAACCAGCTAAGAAGAAACCTCTCTTGATAAGATTATCACTCGTGAAAACTATTAAGCTGCTGTCCAATCAAAGAATGATACCCTTTTTGGGGGCCTTTCAGTTTTGTTTTGTTTGTTGGTTTTATTTATCTATTAGTAAAACCCCCTTTGGGGCCTTAACACACCAAATACTTTTCCAAGGAAAAGAATTAGTAGTGGCACCTTGGATAGCCTCATAATAATAGCGAACATCAAAAGCATCACTCCCTTCCAATCTTCATCTCATTTGTCACACCCCTCCCACCTAGGGGTATCTAAGTGTAAAAGATATAGGAAAGAATTCACAGACTCCATTCCTAATCATGAAAACCATTGTGGAATCTCACACTCCAACTCCAACCCTCCCCATCCAACAGGTTATCCAAGAGTGAAATAATTGATGCATTTTTGTCAACTGAGCATGTGAACTTAGGGTACAAATCCTTTAAAGGATGATTCCCACACCATATATCATGACAAAACCATACTCGTATATATGCCTTCCCCCACTTCAATATATCCTGAAAAAAAAAAAATCCCACCCTGCTCTAATACTCCTCCCTAAGATAACACTCCTGACTCCTGAGTCCCTTGAACTGACTTCATAGTCCATCCACCCCTGCTTTAAAACTTTGAGAACTTTGTTCTGTTATAATAATAGTTGATATTTATTCTCGGTACATAAAATGATGAGATTATTATCATGAAGAGGCAATTCATTGTCTATATAGGCACTTACAGCATTTTTAGTTCCCTGCCATAAAATCCCAAATTAATGCACTCTTTAAGGATTTGATGCTTGTGCATTTTTGCTAGAGAGAGAAGCCTATTTTTTGGTTACAGGGCTGACTGTCTGGTAAAACATGTCTTGTTATCCTGTACTATGTTAGGATTCGTGGGGACGGCCACAGAAACTTGTCAAACTTAAGCTCACCACAGGCATATTAGTTAGTTTTTATGTCCGAAAAATGGCAAATGATGATTCCCTTGGCCAAATATCATCCAAGAGAGCTTTCCAAGGTGAGGAAATCTCAGGTGCATCAAAGAAACTGAAGACCAATCAAAAGATTGAAGAGGACTCTTCAGATCAGCGTTGTGATCACTCGGAAGAGAGAGAAGGATTGAAGCAAGAGCTGAGCAAAGGGGAGGTGGCAGATTCAGATCACTGTTGTGATCATCTGAAAGAGATTGACAGGTTGACGCAAGAATTGAGCAAAAGGGATTTTCAAATCATTACCCAGGACAAAATGATAGGGGATCTTAAAAAGAGACTGAACTCTATGCTAACCGTCATTAAAAAAAAATATTGTTGGGTATGATTTGTTAGTCAAGGCCACTTATTTATGCAGACTTTTTATTTTTTTGGTGTGGAATTTAATTTATATTGAGGAATGAGCAAAGCAAAGAGAGTTTTTTATAAGCCGTTTTATATCTCCCAAATATATTTGACTTAAGGTTTTTATTTTTTTTATTATAAATTTTTATGTTTTTTGTATTTTTATCAATTGAAGTGACATGGATGGCATGGAGATTGGTTTGTCTTCTCCTTTTTGGACTACTTTTTAGTGAAGTACAAGTCTACCTGCAACATGGCGTGATACTTTCTTACAGTTAAAATGTTGTCTTTCCTTACAATAAAGTCATTAACCAGTTGTGGAATGGAATTCTTGCTTAAATGAAAATGATTAATTTAGCAACTTTTTTTTTTTTTTTTTAAGAGATAGAGCGGCAGAATTTTATTTCTAATTAAGAAAAAATTACAAGAAAAACGAAGAAAAATACAACAGTCTGTGTTGGGAGGGAGTAGACTATGATAAAAGTAAACCAAAACCAATCCAAAATCTTTTGAGAAAAACCCGTACATTCATTCATTCCTATAACTTGTGAGAAAACCATTACAAGCTGATAGACATTTTATTATTATATGCTCTCCAAGAAGAACATTAGAATCCAAAGGTGCTAGAGAAGAGAACCCATGTAATATAAGAGATGATAAGAAAAACCACTGAGGGCGGTGAAAGACCAACGAAGGGACCTAAAAAGCCCTATAATAAATGGATTGGGAACGTTGAGTTGAGAGCGGCACTCACGATAAAGCTGTGGAGCTCTCTCTCTCTCTCTCTCTCCACTAGTTTTTATTTACAATTTTTTGTACTTTGCTTTTTATTTTTTATTTTTTAATTAGCGTAGTTTGCACTTTTGCTGAAGCATAACGTTTAATGTTGCTATACTTCTATTAAGCCACATTAGCGCCACATTATCAACTTATTTTTAATATTTTTTTTCTCCTTTTTAATTATTTTTCTCCCTATTAATTTGTCATTTTACAATTATACATTCTCTAACATTTACTTACTTTTACTTTTTTATCTCCCCCATTACTCTATACCTTGACCTTACAATTTTTCCATCCCTTTATCTTCCTCTTATTTTGACACTTTGACGGTGTGTTTTTTGAGTTATTTATTACATGTACTCTCTATACTTCTTATAGTTTTAGTTTGAGTTAATTTTTAGATATTTTAGAAGTGAGATGATTATGTATTTAAATGTCTCTATAAATTATTTGAGTAATATCAATTCTAAATTTGTGATGAGGTTTGGCTATCCTGATAATCTTCTTAAGATAATGAGAAATTCAAATAAATAAATTTGGAAATAGTTGTAGAAAAAAAACCATAACACACTATACAAAAGTTTGCTAGTGTATGGAACAGAGGCTGTCAGCCTCGCAGAATTGATGATACCCTCTTTAAGGGTCTTCCAAACATGAAAGAAAGAAAATGAGAAGGATGTTTTCGTGGCCGAAAGATGTGAAGACTTGGAGGAGCTAGATGAAAAGAGGGATGAAAAGAAGGATGTTTGCATATTTATATCATTATTATAAAGCATTATCATACTTATTTTGAGTTAATTCATGCATTTTATATTTGGTTTTGAAATAATGCTGAATAATCAATTTTGTGCTTCATTGATTTTTGATGCGTGAATTTGTCTTTTGTAAGAAAATGGAATTAAATAAACGGATTTGTGCAAAAAAGAAGGCTAATGGACTTTACTTTTACAAGAGCCATGATGAATTTATATAAAGCCAACCCAATTAAATTTAAGTCCAATTGGAGCAAGGAATCAAATGAAATTTGCACCAAATCCAAGTCCAATTCGGACTAGGATTCCAGCTTACACACCAGTTCCTATTTTGGGTATAACTTTTGGCTCAGATATCCAATCGAGATGATTCAAGTTAGGATGAAAATTTAACTTAAAGGGCTACAACTTTATAGTTTACCAAAAGTCCGAATTCTGATGTTAATCAGGCCAAAAATGTCGGTTAATTGAAGCCTAAAAACCTGAAATTTTTTTCAAACGGGAATTCAACTTGTAATAGGATTTCTTGACCTATTTAAAGGCTCTTTAGGGCGGAATTCAGGGGAGAGCTGCCGTAGAACGTAATTTAAGTTTTATTAAAGTTTCTTTACAGTTTTTAGAATTTTATTTGTGTTATAGGTTGCTAGAAGCCTTGCTCAGGCAAGGGGTGAACTCCAACCATTTATTAGTATGTTCTTAACAATTATTTTATAGTTTTAATGCTTATGTTATTATGTTTTTGATTGATTTACTCATCTAGAAAAGTTTTTAGTTCTGTATAATTCTTTGATTTATCGTAGACTCCGGGCACGTTAAATGCTTAGTATTCTCTGCTAACTAATTCACTAGTTTTGTTTTGTCTAAAATCAATCGATTTCAAAAAACAACCTTAAACAATCAATTCTTGAGTTCTTATTGTTAAATCATCCAACTAAGATCATCCTTCGTATGAATTTTAGTTGAGTTATAAAATAAATATTGTTAAGACTACTAATAGATGTGTTGTGTGCGGATCCTTAAACCTTAGCTCCTTAATATATTATTCTTTTCTATCAATCTAAAATACCTTCACCAAACTATCAAAATTTCTCTTCAATATAATTTTATTGTTTTAGTTATTTTCTCTTGTGGTTTGCTAATCAATTCCCTTTTCCCTGTGGATTCGACCTCGGACTTACCGAGTTATTACTTCGCGACAATCCTACACTTGTGAGCATTATTTAAGTTGCAACAAATTTTTGGTGTCGTTGCCGAGGAATTAGGCAATTAAAGAAGCATTTCACTTCGTTTGGAGAGGTTTTTGACATTAAAATTCTTCAAATATTAGGTAATATCTCTCCAACTCTTTTCTTTTTAAGTAGTTTAGTTTTCTTTTAGAGTTTTTCTTTTCTTTTTACTTCTTTCTATTGTTAAAGGTATTTGTTTTATTTTATTTTATTTTTATTTTTCTTTATTGCTTTACTATTGCATGTGTTTGGTGTCATGATAGTGATAATCGCTTGGTTAGAATTGAGTCTAATAATTCGTTGGCAATTTATCTGATTCTTTCACACATTCTCACACACTTGATATCATGGCAGACTTAGAGAGTAATCATGGTGATAAGAATAAATAAATAATGAAGACTTTCATGATCACCAACCCATCTTAGAACTCTCAGAGATTATTTGCAACCTACTAGGAGTAGTGCACCATCATGCATCATTTTTTCAATTAATGCAAATAATTTTAATTTTAAGCCTGGTATGATTTCATTGCTTCCTAAATTTCATGACGATGAAGAAGAATATCTTGAAGAAGGTGATAGGAGGCTTCAAGATGTTTATGATGCATTGCATGAAGACTGTGGCAAGTATGCCAAAATAGCAAAGAGTGCAGTTAAGAAAATGAAGAGAGTCGAAGAAGACCACAAATCCACTCTTTTACAACTAAGAGATGCCAAATGTGAAGTCAAGAATTTGAAAGAAGAGTTATTGAATGCTTAAGGACAAATTTCTTGAGCTAGAGGTGATCCAAGCAAATGCAAAGGTTGAACGCATCACAATCTAAAAGCTTGACAATGTGCTCACATCTCAAAAGTCCTTTTTAGACAAGACCAAATTGGGATACACTTGTGAAGGAAGTTCAAGTGTTGAACCAAAAAGGGAGATGAAGTTCGCATCGGCAAAGGTTATGGAGAAGCCCAAGGTTGGGAGTCCAAATATTGAGAAGAAGGCCACTGTGGCAAATTCTAAGGCAAAAGGGAAGTCATTGCCTAAGAATCAAAGAGGATCTCAAGTGAAGCATTTTTGCCATGACTGTGTTATTCGTGGTCATACAAGACCAAATTTCTTCAAGTTTCAAGTCCTCAAGAGAGTCGATCTTGAAAGCGCACAAGGAAATGAAAAAGGGAACCTAAGAGGAAAGCAACTAAGGAAGACAATGGTGGACACCTCATTGAGGATGTCATGGAGATGCTCAATGACATTTCACCGTGCCTAGCTAGCTTCACCCCAAGATTTGAGCATTATGTAGCATGTACCCCTCCTTCTAAGGATCTTACCCAAAACACTCGTGCAGTGTAGGTGAAGAAGGTTACTCATGTATGATTTCTCTACCATGTCCATGAATCAATATTTCCAATATTTTAGGGACATAGTTTAACGCATGTTATCATGTGCATCTTCTTTTGGTTATCATGCTACCCCTCTAGCATTTTTTATTTATTTTTTTTAAGTTTGTTTGTTTATGATCTTTCTTTATAGTTTTTGTTTTAAGTGTGTAAAAATCCAAAAAATCACATAAAAAGTACAAAATCCAAAAAATTTGATCGCTTGTGTTGTGTCATACCAGATGTTGAGTTTGGCTTAGTACCTTTGTACTAATGGCGTAGTGTATTTAAGAGCCTAGTCTTGTTATGTATGCACATATATTAAATGTGAGTGAACTCTAGAAATATATGTTTAATTGTTGTAAATAGATCTTCAAACTTGTCATGCATGTCTAGCCAATATTCTTGATTGATCTTAAGACATTCGTAGACTTAATCTTATATATCACCTCACATTTAATTTTCTGTTAAAAAACTCTTCAAACGTCAATCTCTAAAAAGAGAGAGTTGAAAAAGCCTTGTTTTGAAAACTAGTTTGACAAGGAAAATGTGGAGCAAAATCTATTCAAAATGTACGACGCTAAAGCCAAAGGCTTATTCCTTAAAAAAATATAAAAACTTTCATGGCATCGATGCTCAAAAAATTGATTTGTGTTGATCAAAGTATGAAAAATGGAAGCCAAATAAAAAGCTTTCAATCAATGTAAACACTTTGGTGAGGAGTCATATACGTTCATTTATATTCATGAGATATGTCTCTTGACTTCATGTTATTTGTGTATAAATTGATTGAATTGATCATTGAAATTTCATGCTACACTATGGACTAATTCATAGTTGATACCCACACACAACACACAAGTCTAATGTTCAATAAATACCCATTTCATTTATGTGATTGTATGTTTTAAGTGTGATGTGTGTATACTCAATTGCTCGTTGATCAAACCAAAAAGATTTTTGAGTGTTTTATTTGTTTTTGGAATTGATTTTTGTTGCTCTTGTTTTGAAAAACTTAATGATTGGCAATTTCGCGACTCATTTTGTGAGTGGATGCAATCCCATCCAAGTCATGAGATGAAATGAGGAAATTTTTGTTTCTTCACAAAATCAGGCAGAGAGTTTTGCGACTCAGTTGCAAGTACTTCGCAACTTAGACTTGACCCGCGAAATCAGCCCTATTCATTTGCACAATTCGCGAGTTGAGTCACTGATTCGCGAAATGCCCGAATAGTCAGTTTTTAAAGGGCTTGAAATGACAGTTTATAAAAAAAAACTTTGTTTTTTTGTTCCTCGCAAGTCCCTCTCCTCAAATCACCAAATTTCTTCAAAACTCAACCAATTTCACTTGGATTTCAACTCTAAGACTACTCTAAGGTAATTTCTAACATTTTTTTTATCTTTCTATTCCTTAGATTTTGTCTTAGATTACTTAAAACCTAGGATTGGGTTCATTTTGAATGGGGGTTGGTGAAAACTTATTTTTTTGCAAAATTTTTTGTGATTTTGTTGATTGGGCTTAGTCCCATTTATGTTGTTGATGACAATGGTGGCCCCATGTGGCAAAAATAACATGTATTGAGGGAGATTTTTCACATGTTCATTCATTTCATCATATATAGGGTTAATATGTGCATGTTAGGTGTTTGATAAAATGCCTCTAATGCATTTTTTCAGTCGTTTGGACTCCATTGAGTGCCAATTCTTGGGGTTAGCCATGTTTACTCATTAGGAACATGTTTTGATCTTTGCTTGTGTGTTTTACACACTTTGCCTTGTTATGCTTGTCCATGCTATGTCCATGCATTGGTCACACACCCTTGGTGCACACACCCTATCACACTTGACATGTCATGCAATGTTTCATGCTTTTAGTCTATTTAGACCATCTAGCATCTATAACATGTCTTTGTGTTGTGTTTATGCTCTTTTAACTTAGGCTTTAGAGTGTTTATACTTGATTTTTGTACTAACTTGCATTTAATCAAGTTTGTTGCCATTTTGTGTATGATTTTTCTTTGTGTGTCTATCTTACAAATGTCTCAAAGGTCTTCAAGAGGGAAAGCACCCATAATTGATCTCACATCTTCTCCAGTATCAAAGAGAAATAGGTAGGCGTTAGTTGCTTTTGATAGAAGGAAGTTTATGTCTTTGACGGACTTCCAATCCTTCAACACGCACTTCAAGAATGCACCTACTATGGTGGAATGGGTTGTGAAGTTTGACTCTTTCGGATCAACCTTCATCCATTGGATCTTTGCTAATAAAGATTGGGAAAACTTGTTTGGGATGTTCGCCGAGCCAGTAGAGGAACTTATAAACGAATTCTATTCAAACGCTTGGTTCACTAAAGCTGAATTGAAGTGTTGGGTTTGGGGAAAAGACTTCATCATCACATAGGACTATCTAGCCAAGATTCTTCAGATGAACCGTCCCTTAAATGTTATCACAACTCCTTATGATGACAGAGTTTGACATTTTGATCTCATTCTTGAAACTCTAGGAGTTGATCTTGAAGCCTCTGTCATGAGTACATCCATTGGCATTGCAAGGTTCACTCCTAAAATCAAGACCCTTGCATTGATCATGCACTCCAATTTGTACCCACTGACCAACACTGGCTTCATCAACCTTCGAAGAGCAAATTTCCTTTGTGATCTCATAAATGGAGCTTCAATCAACATATGTGCACACATTTTCCAAACTTTAGGAAAAACTGGAAGCAAATCAGCTGCTAGGACTTGTCTTCCTTTTTGCAGTCTCATAATGAAGATTCTGCTTCTCAAGGGAATTCATCCTCCTAAGGATGCAACAATTCTACCTCGACAAGTTCTAATAACTTTGTAATCATTGAAAAGTGGCAAGTTTTACTCTTCTACAAAGAGAGCAAAGAAGAGTTTCTCTAAAACTCCAAAGAGTGAATCAAAGACTCTTTCTCTTGCAACTCCCATTGGGCAATCTTCTGTTGCTCTTGGTTCATCCCATCAACCTAAATTCAACACAAGCTTGAATCAAGATTAGCTTCACCTTACCGGTCTTGAGATGCAGTTGGATCAAATTCAACGCAAGCTTGAATCAAACTTTTAGTCATTTGTGACAAAAAGGGGGAGAAAGTTTTTGTTGTGAATATGTGAAGATTAGCATATAGTAAGGGGGAGAGCATAAGGAAAAGGGGAGTACGGTGGGTATGCATATGGAAAGGGAGAGCATAGTGGATATATAGAAAGACAATTAACTCATAGCCACACAAGATAAAAGTTTCTAACTGCTTCTAATTTATTTTGCCTAGTTTATTTACCTTGCTTTATTTAAGCTTTTAGTACTTTAGTATAAAAACTCAGTTTGCTTCAGTACGTTTGTACCTTGATTTTTATAACCTTTATGATGCATTTAGTTATCTATTGCCTCTTGCTTTAGTTTTCTTTATTGCATCAGATGTCTTGTTGGACATGCAATTAGTTTTTGTATTGCACTTAATTGCTTGCATGTCCGGATTTTCATTTACTTGATAAATGTTCATTGTGGTTATTTCTTAATGACTGTTCATGTTTGATCGAGTTTTGCTTTAAGTTATTTTCATGTGCTATCTACTTGATCGCATTTTACTTGTTTTATATACATGTCTTGATTTCTACTTGTCTCAAACTTAATGAAGTTATTTGTTATGTGCAAGTGTTTTAGGTTACAAGCATATACGAAACAAGTTCTTCACAGGTTTTAGATTTAGGTGTGAATAAGTTTTGCCTCTGTTCCCAAACTCACGTTTTAAGTCTAGAGTTTGTTTAGGGGTTTTGTCAAGGAATAGCCAAAGGGGGCAATTGTAAAGTTGTGATTCTCAACTATATTTTGTTGGCTTTAATTTCATGTCAAATTTGATTGTATTTTAGTCAATCATTTCCCTGTATGTTTGTGGGATTTAATGTAAGGGTTGAGTGAGAGAGTTTGGTGAAGAATTGTGAAGAACAGTGAAGTTCATGACTTTCTTGTGATTAACTCGCGAGTGGACAACCCACGATAGGTCATGTAAGAAGCATATGCTGGAAACTGAATAGTCAAATGTCAGGTTGTATTTAATGAGTCATCTTGCGACTAGACCAACTCACAAATGACCCTTAAAACTCTTTGCCTAGATGATTTTAAAGTGTGCTTTCCTTACTTCTTTACCCACACACAATGTAAGCCCACATTACCCACGAAATTGTAAGGAGACTTTCAAAGTGAAAACCTTAGAAATACACTTGAGAGTTAGAGATTGTTAAACCACAATCATCTACACAATTTCTCTTAATTTTCCTCTACTCCTACTTCTCCAATTACCAAATCTTAAGAGGTTCTTAACCCAAACACACCCCTCACCCAATCTGAGTGTTGTTGGTTGTTTTGCTACTTGTGGGAAGCATTGGAAAAAGTCATTGATTGGTGGATGCAATTTGGAGCCAATTGCGGGATCCGGATAACTAGTGAAGACATGGCTTGATGAAGCCCGTTTGGAGCCAGAACTCGGAAAGTTCAAGAACATTGGGTAGATTAGGCTTAGAAGGTCTTTTTAACATCCTTATACTCCAACTTTATTCACTACTGGATCATTTCAGCTTAGAGGGTCACAAAGAAGTTTTTCGCCGAGTACTTCAGTTTACTATTCGATAACACGTCTCAGTGTTATCTTGTGTTTGCATCTCTCTTCCCTTACTCTTGTGCTTCACATTTATTGCTTATTGTATTTGTTTATGCACTAGAGTGTTGTTTTGGTTTATTGCGTTTCATTTACTCTTATTCTATACTTAGATAAGTTGAATAAAAGCAATTTAGCTGTAAGTTTAAAATTGGGAGTCTAAACAAGCAATAGTGTTTCGCATTGTCATGCTTTCAATAATAATAAAAACTCATCACAAAATTATGATGTTATTTTAACCAAAATTAAAATAAAGGCGAAAAGTCATTTTTAGTCCCTACATTTTTAGGCAATTCCCATTTTAGTCCCTACATTTTATTTTTACCGCTTTTAGTCCCTATTTTGAAAAAAACTTCCTGTTTTGGTCCCTGCCGTTACATCAGAAACGGAGAAAGCTGACGTGGCAAACGGCAGGAATAAATAATATTAATTTAATGTCCATGTGGCCTAAATTAATAATAAAAAATATTTTTTCGCATTAAAAAATGCCATGTCAGCATATAAATTAATTTATTAATTTTAACTAGATAAAAAAAATTAAAAATCATATGAATTGAGATTTAAGTGTGTCTTGAACAAAAACAACAAGAACAAAAACTCAAATCCAAGTACACAAACCCAGAAATAAAAAAAAAAAAAAAAAAAACCAAACCCTGAGATCAAAGTATATCTTGAACAAGCTCTATTCAGCTAAAACGCAACAATGGTGACGGCCATGTTCAGGAGGGCACTCCCACGCGCCTCCGCCTTATCTTGATACACACGCGCCCGAGCTCACGCAAGCGAGGCCGAAGCTCTGCAAGTCGAACAAAAGGCACGCGCCTCCATGGCGCTCAAAACCTTCTCGATCTACCGCTGGACCCCGGAAAACCTGACGAAGCCAAAGCTCCAGGACTACCAGATCGACCTCAAGGACTGCGGGCCCATGGTCCTCGACGCCCTAATCAAGATCAAGAACGAGGTGGACCCCACGCTCATGTTCCGGCGATCGTGCCGCGAGGGGATTTGCGGGTCCTGCGCCATGAACATCGACGGCTGCAACGGGCTCGCATGCCTCACGAAGATCGAGTCCAGATCGTCGGCCTCGACAATCACGCCGCTGCCGCACATGTTCGTGATCAAGGACTTGGTGGTGGATATGACGAACTTCTACAACCAGTACAAGAGCATCGAGCCGTGGCTGAAGAGGAAGAACCCGTCAGAGACGAAAGGGAAAGAGGTTTTGCAGAGTAAGAAAGATAGGGCGAAGCTGGATGGGACGTACGAGTGTATATTGTGAGTGGTGGTTTGGATTTGGAACTGGCAGTGTGTGCATATGGGTGTTTTTTCTTTCTTTGTTATTGGATCTGCAATTATGTTCTTTTTGGTCTCGTTCAAGATATACTTTGATCTCAGGGTTTTTTTTTTTTTTTTTTTTTTTTTTTTTTTTTTTTTAAATTTTTGAGTTTGTGTACTTGGATTTGAGTTTTTGTTTTTGTTGTTCTTGTTTAAGACACACTTAGATCTCAATTCATATGATTTTTAATTTTTATTCTATTTTTAATTTTTTTTATTTAGTTAAAATTAATAAATTAATTTATATGCTAACGTGACATTTTTTAATGCCAAAAAATATTTTTTATTATTAATTTAGGCCACGTGGACATTAAATTAGTATTATTTATTCTTGCCATTTGCCACGTCAACTTTCTTAGTTTCTGATGTAATGGCAGGGACCAAAACGGGAAACATTTTTCAAAATAGGGACTAAAAGTGGTAAAAATAAAATGTAGGGACTAAAATGGGAATCGCCTGAAAATGTAAGGACTAAAGTGGTTTTTCGCCTAAAATAAAACCAAAGAAATAAAAGATAAACTTTATAATAATTTATTACTCAAAAAATTGATAGACATATTGAAATTCATAGTCATGTAGATTGTGTTTTGATATAAACTCAAATTCTTATTTTCAAAAAAAACTAAGTACTAACCTAAATCAAAATTCAACCAAAGCTATAAAAAAGAGAGAGAAGACTTTGTGATGGAAAATTTAAAAAACATAGTACAAAATACATATTAAAAAATAATTATCGATCTTAATCAGAGTTATAAGGAAGAACAAAAATCCACTAAAAGAGAGAGGGAGAGAACTCACAATTTTTTGTGAGAAAATATGGATTGAATGGGAGTAATAATATGGAATTTATACAAAATAAAAAGGGGAGAAGAATAGTAAAAAAAAGAAAAGAAAGAAGGAAGTGTAATTGTAAAATTGAGAATACTGGGAAGATAAGAATAAATATGAACTAACAGGAAGAATAAGAGTTTTTATTTTACTTTATATTTTATAGAATAAGAAGAATAAAAGTAAAAAAAAAAAAAAAAAAAAAGTAGAAAATTGGTAATTTTAAGGGGTTGATGTGGGCATGTGGCCGCTTACTTGGATGATAGGTAGATATATATAGATTATGATTTATTTTTATGATAAATAGCCAAACACATACGCACAAAGATAAGAAGGGAAAGCTAGTGAAGACATGATGATGATCTGAGCCTCACTCGACGTTGTGCAAAGGAAAAGGAGTCCTTCCCTCTCTGACTGTTTTAAGATTTGAGCTTTAACCTTTAAGGTACAGTTTTTTGTTGAACAACATCTTCTTCTTCTTCTTCTTCTTCTTCTTCTATATTCATTATTGATGTTTCCTTTGTTTAAGACAAATAAAAAGGTTGTTCTTTGTTTCGTCTAAAATTACACTTGTGTTTCTTTCTCTCTCATCTCAAAAGTCAAAACAGATCATAAAGCTTGCTCATATTTACTCTAAAAAAAATATTGGAAGGGAGAAGAGATTCTCTAGTTTCTGCCAAGTTTAATTGTTGTTTGTTCAATACTTTTAGTCAACGATTGAATTAAGCGATTCCATGGACACAATTTTCAATATTGACGTGATTAATTATAATATGTTGTGTTTATAATAAAAGTGATCGCGACATGGAACAAGGATCAAGTTGGTGTCAGTAAAGTTATCTTTTAGTTTGCATGTGCGAGGTTCAGCTCATATCAATCTGACTGATCTCATTGAGAGCCAAAACTCAATGGGTTTTTTTTTAATTTGAACAGTTGGGTTTTTTTTTTTTTTTTTTTTAATGTGCTGGCGCAGATTTGGAATTTTTAATGGGGCCCATTTGGTCTCTTTTCATCTTGGATGCACGAGGGGACTGACTGGTCTCAATCATATTCAATCAAATTTTCATTGATGCCTTCATCACTCAGTTGCCAAGGCCAAAATCAAAGTGTACCACTTTGAATGTTACCATCCTTAGATTCTTCAAAATTCAGTTGTTCATTAGATGCTCCTAAGTCTAAACAATACTTTTTCAATTTTCTTAGACCATTATTTAATTGCTTGAATTTAAATCCTCTAGATTTTGATTAGTTATCACATTCATGGTCTTGTTTTCGTTACAGGGCATTCACAAGTATTTTGAGATGCTGAAATTTATTCATGATATCTTAGATTTTCTAAACACTAAATAGCCAATGAGCTGACACTTCCTCCTCCCTAATAATAGGAAAAAGAGTGAGGTTGTGAGTTTGAGTACCACTGGTGGTGTGTACGTGTGTGAATTATCATGAATATAATTCGCACAATTGTGGTTTTCAAGCCAGATTTTTCAACCACTTCTGCATTTTTGGTCTTCTTCAACAGTGATTTCCCTATGTGCTTCATTGCTACCTTGAAAAGTTGTTGAGCATAAATTTATTGAAACGTGACTAGAAAAGTTTTTATTTGAAGCTATATCTTTTTTATTTGGTTACAGAATACGGACTAAACCAGAAACTTGATATCTTGAAAGAAATTCAGTCTTATCAGTTTCATTTTTTTGGGACCCATCTTTAATAATTTCCAATTCCATAAAATAAGTGGATAAATGATAGAAATGATTTCACGTTCTTTATTATTATCATTATTATTATTATTATAAACATTATGGAATTTTTTTTTTTTTTTTGGTTGATAGAAATGATCTCACTCATTTTTATCTCTATAACCATACTTAGTCCACTGCACTAGTTTAGGATCAGTACCTCATCTAAATTCAAAATTGGAGCAGTCATCATCTTAGCCTCATTCTTGAATAATGGTTTACAAGCATCATAACCAAAATTATCTCCAGGAATTTGTCTATGCTATATCTCACACAAACTTGGGCCCACTCAAGAGTCTTTCAGTGCCAAACCATCTCATTTCCTAATTCCCTTTTTTTCCTCTCTCTTTCCTTTCTCTTTTTTAAGTAATTTTGTCCTCTTGACTTCAAGCATCTATGACAACCTCACTAGTTTTTGTAGTTGTACTCTACTCAGGGTGATAAATGATTCCTTCCCAAAACCTTTTCTTGGTAAAAATTGGACATGACAAGATTTATTTTGGGACATTAAAATAGTAGTTTATAATTAACTTTATACAAGTCTTGAAAGAATTCTTGAAAGCATAGGTTCTATGTTCCCCAACTTTTTATGATGTTTTGTGTTTAGCTTATGCCCTTAACTTATTATGCAGTAGTTCTCCAATTCTCATACTTTTGGTCTCTATCCTTCCGCTTTGGCTTTGCAATTTTTTATTTAATTGAATGTTCTTTTGGGGATTTTCAGTTGTAGAACATGTGATAATTGCAAGAATGATGACATTCATATAAAGTGAAAGTGCCTCATAGAATCTAATAAGTTTCTGCATTTGATTTTAAGTGGAAACCAGATCATATATCAATTTTTGGCTCTAACTTTTAGGAGTCTCCCCCTTAATTATTGTCTTTGCTACCTTTTCTCGTTGTTGTTCAGGCCAAGCTTGCTGAAAGCACTTGATGTACAGATAAGAAAATTTTCAGGGTTTCTTGTTTCTTTTGAAATTGAAAACAAGAGAACAATATGGTTGCTAGTGAAGGCTTCATTAATGTTCATGATCATGGTACAGTAGTTGATAAGAAAAAAGTTAGAGTTCAATGCAAATATTGTGGTAAAGTGGTGAGTGGTTTCTTCCGTCTAAAGTGCCACTTAGGAGGTATACGTGGAGATGTTACTCCTTGTGAAAATGCTCCTCAAAATGTGAAGGAACTGTTTAGAAACAAATTACTTGAAAGGAAGATAGAAAGTTTAAGCAAGGAAGTTGATGAATTAAATAACCCAAATCTTCCCTGTAAAAGGAATTGCCGTCCTAACTTGAATAGTGCTAAGCATAATAAGCATGAAACAACTCAAACCGCTGGTTCTTGTGATGGGAGGCATGTCGATATGGACTCTGCACAGGAAGACAGTCTTACAGACAGTGCTTCTCTTCCTTATGGAAATACAGGTTCTCAAACAGCCATCAATGGCAAAGAAGGAAGAGTTTCATTATCAAGGAATTCCCAAAAATGCATTGCTAGATTTTTATATGAAACAGGTATTGATTTCGGTACTGTCAATTCCCCTAGTTTCAAAGCAATGATAAATGCTACCCTGGGTAACGGTCAGATGGTGTATAACATCCCAAGTTGTCAGGAGCTAAAAGGGTGGATCCTTGAAGATGAGGTGAAGGATATCCAAGAGTATGTGAAGAAGATTAGGCATTCATGGGCAAGCACAGGGTGTAGCATCTTGTTAGATGGATGGATTGATGAAAAGGGTCGACACCTGGTTAATTTTTTGGTGGATTGCCCACAGGGTATTGTTTATCTTCGCTCATCTGATGTTACATCTTTCATTGACGATGTTGATATGTTACAGTTGTTGTTGGATGGAGTTATTGAGGAGATTGGAATTGAAAATGTAATTCAAGTGGTGGCATGTTCTATAACAGGTTGGATGGGAGCTGTGGGCAAGCAATTCATGGATAGGTGCAAGAGAGTGTTCTGGACTGTGAGTGCATCCCATTGCATTGAGCTCATGCTAGAGAAGATTGAAATGATTGAGTCCATCAGAGGTATATTGGCTAAAGCCAAGTCCCTTACAAAGTTTATTTATGGCCATGAAACTGTTTTGAATCTTTTGAAGAAACATACTCTTGGCCGTGACCTAATTCGGCCCTCCAAAATAAGGTCAGCAATGCCCATTATGACTTTGGAGAATATTGTCTCAGAAAAGCTGCAATTAAAGAACATGTTTGGCTCACCTGAGTGGAACACATCAGTCTGGGCTTCTAGAACAGAGGGAAAGAGGGTAGCAGATTTGATGGAAGATAACTCTTTCTGGACTGGAGCTGGGATTGCCTTGAAGGCAACTCTACCAATTGTGCGTGTTTTATGTTTAATCAGTCAGGCTGATAAACCACAAGTGGGTAACATATACGAAACAATGGATCAACTAAAAGAGACAATTAAAATGGAATTTAAAGGTAAGAAATCCCAGTACATGCCTTTTTGGAAAGTGATTGATGAGATTTGGGACAACTTTCTCCATAGCCCTATTCATGGTGCAGGGTATTATTTAAACCCAAGTCTCTTTTATTCAAGTGATTTCCTAGGTGATGCTGAGGTTGCCTTTGGCCTTTTGTGCTCTACTGTCCGCTTGGTACAAGATCAGAGAAGTCAAGATTTGATATCCCGACAACTTGAAGACTATAGACATGCTAGAGGTAGTTTTGAAGAGGGGAGTGCCATTAACCAAAGAACCAGCGACCCTCCTGGTAAGAGACCTCTATAGTTTGGCTTCTTGCTTGCTTATTGTTTGGTTTGGTTTGAGTCTGTCAAAAACCATGATTTTAAACTTGTATTTTTATGTAAATTGAACTACAGCTCTATGGTGGTCTCATTATGGAACAGAATATCCTGAGCTGCAGAGATTTGCCTTTCGAATTCTGAGCCAGAACTGTGACGGTGCTTCAAGATGCGGACTAAAGAGAAGTTTGGCCGAGAAGCTGCTTACAACTGGAAGGAATCCTATTGAACAACAAGGATTGAGTGAACTGACATTTGTACATTATAATTTGCAACTGCAGCAGTTTCAGTCAGGCAAAAAGTGTGACATTGTGGCTGAAGAGATTGACCCAATGGATGATTGGATAGTTGATGAAGCACCAGAGATTGTGTCCCGAAATGTTCAATCTTCACGGATTAACTTGGGCTTCACTGAAGGGGCTATTAATGGGGATGGAGCTTCTCGATTTCAAGCAAAGAAAGAACCCTTCTAAGTGAAGATAAAAGGTATAGTTGAAAAAGGGTAGGGTATAGCAATGGAATTTGCACAGATTTAGAACCATGTCTTCCAACAAGTGTTTAAGGATAAGTGTTATAACTAACTTACATGGCATTTTTGTTTTCTCCTTCATGTACATATTTGTTTACAGAGTTGTTTGTGTGCATTAAATCTGTAGCTTTTCTAATTCATAGGACATACAACCATGCGGTGCGTGAGAGTGCAGAAAGTTGAGAGTAATTTTGCCTTTAATAGATAGCAGTATAATGTCTATGGCAACCTTCGGTCAGAAAGTTTGAGAGCAAATTTGTCGCTGAGAATGACTTTTGAGTTATTACCTTTTGTTGCTCCATGTTTAACGTTTCTTGATCCCCATTATCAAATTGAAGGCATTTGGAAGCTATGGCTAATATATTGATTTTGTCTTTGAACCTTACAAGAAATCGATTGGTTTTCGTACCAAAACTTTTGTGCTCTGTTACTTTATGTCCTTTTGTTTATGGCCGTTATTTTTATTTATTTATTTATTTTTTATGAACAAAAAAAAAAAGGGTGGAGAAGTGACCTAAGTTGGCGTCTTTTACCTGGGTGTGATTATAGTGACATCTTATCCGTTGAGCTCAGGCCTGTGGGAGTAGAAGATTCGAATGAGTCATAAACGTGTACTCAGCATTATCATGGTTTATCCCATGTGGTCTAATGGAAAGTTCATTGATATGCTATTTATTTTAGCATAAAGTGATTTGACTTGAAACAATTTTTTGTTCTTTAACTTTTCCTTTAAAAGGTTGAACATGTGGCATCCAATGGTCACACGTAGGGATATACCTTAAAGACAACAACTATATTTTAGCCTATGAAAATTCTAATTTGTATATTCTACAACTACCAAATATGTCCAGTTCTAGTCAATTGGGTATCGGAACAGTGGTTAAGTTAGGATTTGACTTGAGGTTGGGGGGGGGGGGGGAGTGTAAAATTTATATAGGACACACAATTACGATATATTTAAAACCATTTTGAAAATCTTAAAATGTATTAATTTGAATATTTTGTGATATTTTAATGTAAGAAAGGTCACCAAAATATTGCATGTTTATTATATTGTGTTTATCCATTAGGATTCTTATCACATGAATAATCCATTTTTCAAAAACTTCAAGGTCAAAATTCAAGCTATAATGGAATGGTTTAGAGTAGATAAATAAATATCAATTGCAATTTATGTAAATTTTTGTTATTTTGGTTAATAAAGACTCATAAAATGTTCAAATCATAATGATTTAAAAATATATTACGAACAATTAAGAGCCTTGTAACTCATTTGGTAAGTTTTTTGCATGGTTTTAAAAACCGAACCGGAGGCAAAATCGAATTTGCCTTCGGTTCTTGGTTTTTACCGGTTTTGGGCCTTTTTTGGAAAGGACTGGCTTCCAGTTCCCGGTTCAATCGATCAAACTGGCCGGTCTGGTCCGTTTTTAAAACATAGGTTTTTTGTTTAAATTCTACCGGCTCTATCAAAAAGGAGTTTTGTAGGTCACTTAACACCTCTTTTTTTCTCTTTTCTTATTTTGAGAAAGAAGACTTCAAATTTTATTAAGCAATAGGCAAATCAGCCTGATAAGCAATTAAGGTGTGCGATGGGACATCTTCCATCCACACTAAATAACCAGTGATATGACGTACTTGCCTAACTAGGTTGTGAGCTACAATATTACCTTCCCCACAAACATGAGAAAAACTAATACATTGAAAAGATTCAGTAGTAGCTTTTACATCTTGGA
The DNA here is from genome assembly GCA_019022515.1 of Quercus aquifolioides. NCBI lineage: Eukaryota > Viridiplantae > Streptophyta > Magnoliopsida > Fagales > Fagaceae > Quercus > Quercus aquifolioides. The sequence continues at coordinate 65,928,767 of CM032333.1, forward strand.
TCAAAAGACCAAACGAAGCTGAGGATAGCAAATCCTCCATCAATGAGTTCATAAGAATTTCAGAATCTCCCTCAAGAATAGCAGAATCTAGCCCCAGTTCCAAAGCAAACTCCAAGGCTGTTACCACTGCCATAGTTTCAATTTCCAACACAGTTAAAGGAAGAGGAATGGAATGAGACAATGAGGCCATGACCAAACCTTTGCAATCTCGAATGATTACTCCTATCCTAGCTCTGTCCAACGTGGTAACCAGGGATGGACCTAGGTAGAGGGCTAAGGGGGCCCGGCACCCCCCCCCTGGGCCTAAATTTTTTTTTTTAGCAAGTAAAATTTTCAAAAAAAAGGGCTTGGGCCCCTGAGTTTTTAGCTCGGCCCCCCCCCCCCTGAGTTAAACCTCCCAAAAATCATGAACCCTAGCCCATCATCCGACCAACCTAGGAGCCCATGACCCATGTAAATCTTAAAAAAAAAAAAAAAAAAAAAAAAAAAAACTCAGCTCTCACTCTCAGCAGTCCAAAACCAAACAGAGAAAGCAAAAAACGAAGGAAACAAAAGAAAAAAAAAGAAAAAAAGAAAGAGAAGTGAGAGGCAAGACAGAGTAGAGATAGAGAGTACTTAGAGAGACGGAGACCTGCCGCCCACACCGTGATGCCGTCGCCCACGCCCACGCCGTGACGTTTGTGAGTTGCAAGACCCAGCTCGTACTTCAACGGCTTTCTGTTCTCGTACTTCAACGGCTCCACCAAATTACATCTCTAAAATTGAAAATTTTTCAAAGAGGAACTGAGTGTGTAATTTATAAATAAATAAAATATATAAAAATGTTAGAGGAGGGAAGAGAGCTACTTTGCTTACGACGGCGTTTTGGGAGGCAGGGATTCGAGAGCTTGGGAAGAAATTCAGTTTCAAAGAGGAATGAGAAGTGAGAGGTGAATAGGTGATGATGAGCAATAAGAGCGATGAAGCAGAGATGACATTTTTCTTTCTTTCTCTTCTTTCAATTAAAGAAGGAATGGATTTTTTTATTTTATTTTATTATTTATAGTGTTATTGAAAATTTTTGAGAGATTGATTTTTTTTTTTGGTTTGGTAGCTGAGTTGGGTTTTGTAGGAGGAAAGTGGGGTTTGTGAAATTGTGAGCTTAATAAGTAGTATTTTTTATTGGAGAAAATATGGAGTTTAACTATAGAGAGTACAGGGTTTAAAGTTTTAAACAAGTGAGCCTCATCCATTCATTTTTTTTTTTTTTACTCTATTTATACTTTTTTTCTATTTTGGTTTAATGGTTATACTATTATATAGTTATTAATAGATTTTTTTTTTTTTTTTTGATAAGTAGTTATTATAAATGTGGATGTTCCAATTCTAGAAAATATGCATTTCCCAATTTCGGAAAATGTCGATGTTCCAATCTCTCAAACACAATTTCAAAGAGTTGATCTTGATTTTTTGGATTATGATCCCAGAACACGCAAACAAATATGGGAATATCATGTTAATCAACGTGATGAAATTCGACAGGCTTACATTAAAAAAGGTCCGCACACTACAAAAAACGCGGTTTTAAGCCGCGTTTTTGTAAAACGTGGCTCCAGGCTAGACTTTGAGCCGCGTTTTTGTAAAACGCGGCTCCCAGCTAGACTTTGAGCTGTGTTTGTCAAAAACGCGGCTAAATCCTCAAGCTATAGCTGCGTTTTTCAAACGCGAATATAGGTCCAGCTGAATAATTCTTTTTAACAGGGACCTATAGCTGCGTTTTCTAAAGAACGCGGCTATAGCTGACCTTTAGCCGCGTTTTAAAACGCAACTAAAGGCAAGCTATAGCCGCATTTTTCAAAAATGCAGCTACAGGTCCAGCCGAATAATTTTTCTAAAGGAGAACCTATAGCCGCGTTTTTAAAAACGCCGCTATATGTAACACCCAAATTTTTTTTTTTTTGGTTCTTCAGCTTCCCACGTGCCCCCCTTTCCCACCTACATCCCCACCTACCCCACTTTCTTCTTTTCTTTTATTTCTTCTTCTTCTTTCTTTTTTCTTTCTTCATTCGTCGCTCTCCATCGTAAGTCTCAGGTCTTCTCTCTTTCCTTTTTTTTTTTTCCTTTTTCTTTCTTCGTTCTTCACATCTGGGTGACTCCTCTTTTTATTTTTTTTTCTTTTTTCTTCCTTCTTCTTATCTGGGTAACTCTTTTTTTGTTTTTTGTTCTTTGTTTCTTTGGAGCTGCTGCTTCTTTTTTTTTTCTTTCTTTCTTTTTTTCTTCATCTCAAGCACACTGATTTGTCAATAGATCTACTGAAAATTTTGAATGAAGTGGATATTCTAGCAATATTTGATTTTGAATTTTTTGCATATGCGCTTAAATTTGTGCTATTGTGTTGCTGATATTGTGATTATGTTTAAATGAGTTTGTGTTCTTATATTTTGGAGCACGTTGTGTATGATTTTGAATTTTTTGGGTGTGTTTGTATTGTGAGTATGTTGTGTTTGATTTTTAATTTTCTGGGTTTGTGTTTGATTTTGAATTTTCTGGGTGTTTTTGTATTGTGAGAATATTGTGTTTGATTTTGAATTTTTTAAGTTTGTGTTTGATTTTGAAATTTTTGGATTTACGTTTAATTTTGAATTTTTTTTATTTGAATTTCAAATTTTGAATTTTCTGGAAAAAAAAAAACCCAAAAATATATATATTTATTTTTGTTTTCTGGAAAAAAAAAAAACAAAACCCAAATTTTTTTTTTTTGTTTTCTGGAAAAAAAAAAAAAAAAACCCAAAAATATATATATTTTTGTTTTTAAAAAAACCTATAGCTGCGTTTTAAAAACGCGACTATAGGTCCGAACCCTTAGCCGCGGTTATAAACACAGCTCGAAGCTGGCCTATAGCTGCGGTTAAAAACGCAGCTATAGGTCTGACTATAGCTGCGTTTTGGAAAAACGCGGCCATAGGTCTGTTGCTGCGGTGTTTATGCCGTGTTTGGAAACGCGGCTATAAAAAATGCGGCTCTAGGCTATAGCCGTGTTTTTCGGATCTATAGCCGCGTTTTTTAAACGCGGCTATAGACCCGTTTTTTTGTAGTGGCACCAACCTCCCGAAGTTTTTTTTTTTTTTCATTTATTTCCGGCCCCCCTCCCCCAGCTTGAAATCCTGCATCCGTCCCTGGTGGTAACCAAGCCCTGTCAAAATTTATTTTGTAAATACTGTCCTGTGGAGCTTTCCACTTGACTCTCAACCTAGTTGCTTGTGGTTGGACTGGTGGTTGGGCTGTCCAAAACTCCTGAAGAGCATCTATGGCTCACTGAAGCACCTGGTCATGTGGGAAGCCTGGCGGTGAGAAGCTGGCCTTGTTACTCCTAAACCAGATTGTCCATGTTATCATCGCAAACAGTTTCAGAGTTGCATCCTGATTCAAGCACAGCGGATAGCAGTTGAGCAAAATGATGTAGGACAAGATATTCTAATTAATTTCTGTAATCTTTTATATTTGGTATTTTTATGTAAAAAACGTTATTTTAGGTTTAGGTGATTTATTTCCTTGTTTTTAGGTGCATTTAATACTTTTTAGGTCAAATTTGGTTCCTGTTATGGTTAGGTATCAATTAGGAGTTATTTTAGATTATATTTTCTTGTTTGTCAAGTTTTAAGGAGCCCTTAAATAGGCTCCTAAGTCTGTAAACGTTTTTCATAGACTATTATCAATAAACACAGACTTTTGTCAAATTTTCTTCTGGTGGATTCCAATTTTATCTCCTTGTGGATTCAAGGAAACCCCTCGTGGATTCGAGGTTTACTACCAGAAACTAACAGTTTAGTTTCTGTTCCATCAAGAGAGCATCGTGTGTGCTTCTCTTTAGGCTTCCGCGACATCAGTTGGTATCAGAGCCTTGACTTACCCTGGTCTGATTGCTAACCGGCGAGACGGTAACCACCACCACAACAACGACGAATAACTTAGCAAGTATTACGTGACGTACAACAAGCACTCACAAATATCTATGCTAGGATGGCGCCGTTAAAGAATGGAAACAATAGGGATAACTGCAGCGGAGACATAACTCATGGGCAACCTATTGGTAAGCAAATTTCATATAGACCTTATAAGAGAATTGCAAGTTTTAATGGTTATTTTTTAAAAGAAGATTTTCTTGATTGGTTACTTGATCTAGAGGATTTATTTGACTATGAGAATATTTGTTATGAGAGAAAAGTTGGACTTGCTTTGTATAAACTTAGTAAGTATGCCTTATGTTGGTGGGAACAAGTACAATCTGATAGAATCCGACAAGGTAAAGACAAAATTCGATCATGGCCAAGGATGAAAAAGATGCTTGCTATCAAATTTTATCCTTTGGATTGTGAAGAAATCTTGTTGTATACAATACAAGATTATTATTGGCCAAGAAGTTCATACTTGAATTATTTTGAAAAGCCAAATATTCCACCGTTAAAGGAAGAATTACATGTTGAAGAAAATATTGTTCTTGAAGATTATGAAGAAGTCAAAGAAGAAAATATAGAGATTTCTAAGGAAATTAATGAAGGCCTTGTTATAAAAGAAGAACCTAAAATCAAGATTGTGGAGGAGATTAATGAAGACCCCATTATAGAGAAAGATCTTGAGGTTGAGATAGTAGAGACCATTAAAGAAGAAATTATAGAGGAAGTTGTCAACGATCTCGATGAAATCAAGTTAGATGACTGCAACATTCAAACTCCTATTATTTTATTGGGAGACACCGAAACAAAGTTTATTGATTTTATTGGGGTGGAAAGATTTGATTTGATCATTGACTCTTATTTGGTGAATATTGTCAATTACATGAAGATTAAGGGAGAAGAAGTTCAAGTTGCCCAATTAATGACTTTCAAGTTTGGCAAGAAGACAAAGAAGATGAAGTATTCAACGTATTTGTTCTCTTGGCATGGGAGATTCCAGATTTCAAAGATGAACTCGAGGACGAGTTTGTTTCAAGTAGAGGGGTTTGATGTAGGACACAATTTACTATTTAATTATTGTAATTTATTATTTTTGGTATTTTTATGTAAAAAACGTTATTTTAGGTTTAGGTGATTTATTTCCTTGTTTTTAGGTGCATTTAATGATTTTTAGGTCAAATTTGATTCCTGTTATGGTTAGGTATCAATTAGGAGTTATTTTAGATTATATTTTCTTGTCTGTCAAGTTTTAAGGAGCCCTTAAATAGGCTCCTAAGTTTGTAAACATTTTTCATAGTTTATTATCAATAAAAATTCAGACTTGTGTCTTTTGTGTTCTCTGGTGGATTCCAGACCTATCACCTTGTGAATTCAAGGAACTCCTCGTGGATTCGAGGTTTACTACCCAGGAACTAACAGTTTAGTTTCTGTCCATCAAAAAGAGCATCGTGTGTGCTTCTCTTTAGACTTCCGCGACATCAGTTGGTATCAGAGCCTTGACTTACCCTGGTCTGATGGCTAACCGGCGAGACGGTGACCACCACAACAATGACGGCAATGACGACGTCAACAACCCAGTCCTCATCAGGGCTGAGTTCCTCAAGTTTCGTGAAGAGGCTTGTGATGAGCAACAATTTCATGAAAAGAGTCAGAAAATTATGGGTGAAATCCAGCAAAAGATTGCTACTCTTCTTGCTAGGAAATCATCTCATAACAACAATGTTCAATATATTCAAAGACGCACTCCTAACTACAAGAAAATTTCATTCTTTGATGGAGATATGTGTAAGATGGATTTTATTGACTGACTTCTTGATTTGGAAGAGTATTTTAATTTTTGGAAGATTTGTGATGAAGAAAAGGTGCGGCTTGCATCTAATAAATTAGACAATGAAGCAGAAGAATGGTGGGAAGACATTCAAATTGATAGAAAGCGACGAGGTAAGCATCCAATTCGCTCTTGGCAAAGAATGAAAAGAGTATTAATTGATTTATGGTTTCCTAATGACTATTATGATATACTAGATTATACAAGTGTTGATTATAAATCTGTATATTCATATGAAAAGCAATATATTCAAAACCAAAATTCTGGTAGCCAAGTCCATGTGTCAAGTAAAGGAAAGGGTTTGAGGGTTGAGAAGAAGCAACCTATTTCTAAAGAAAATTTTGAAGTGGTTAAAAAAGATCAAGATTTGCTACAAGTTATTGAATTGAAGATTGAAAATACCATTTGTCAAAAATTTGAAGAAGAGGTCAAAGAAACGAAGGTTGAGTTGATTGTGAATAATGACAGGAATGAAGAGATGGTAATTATTGAGAATATTGTGGAAGATCCACTTGGGGTCAAAGGTGAGGATGAGTACATTACCCACAACCCCCAGGTTCCGATTGATTTATTGAAGACAACTACACAATATGTTGATTTTCTTGGAGTAGAAAATTTTAATTTCATTATCAACCCATTTTTGATTGATGTTGCAAATAAATTGAAAGTAGATGAGAAGAAATTTTATGCTACATTTTATGAAGAATTCAAGTTTTAGAGCCTAATTAAGTTATTAAAGCATTCGAAGTATTTGTTTATTTGGAGCGGAAGATTTCAAATTTCAAAGATGAACTCGAGGACGAGTTTGTTTCAAGTGGAGGGGTCTGATGTAGGACAAGATATTCTAATTAATTTCTGTAATCTTTTATATTTGGTATTTTTATGTAAAAAACGTTATTTTAGGTTTAGGTGATTTATTTCCTTGTTTTTAGGTGCATTTAATACTTTTTAGGTCAAATTTGGTTCCTGTTATGGTTAGGTATCAATTAGGAGTTATTTTAGATTATATTTTCTTGTTTGTCAAGTTTTAAGGAGCCCTTAAATAGGCTCCTAAGTCTGTAAACGTTTTTCATAGACTATTATCAATAAACACAGACTTTTGTCAAATTTTCTTCTGGTGGATTCCAGTTTTATCTCCTTGTGGATTCAAGGAAACCCCTCGTGGATTCGAGGTTTACTACCAGAAACTAACAGTTTAGTTTCTGTTCCATCAAGAGAGCATCGTGTGTACTTCTCTTCAGGCTTCCGCGACATCACAAAATCCGATTGTGTTGAAACTTGTCTGAATTACCATTGAGGATATGCATCCCAGATTTGTGATAGGCTTGGGCAAGACCATAGTGCATGCAGAACATCCTCACCTTGATTAGAGCAAGAAGAGCATGATAAATCATTGATAACGCATCGTCTCTCTAGATTTGCTTTTGTTGGCAGTGCATTGCGACATGCTTGCCATAAAATTTTTATATTTTATTCAACAAGGATAAGCTCCAAATTTGTTTCCATGGTGGCTTGGGCAAAATGGGTGGATTGAAGGTTGGTGAAGATAAGTAGTGTGACTCGAATTTGAGGAAAAAATAGCCCAATTTGGCGGAATATTGTCCCGATTGCGTATAAGGCCAGTATTGAGCATCCTTTGAATATCCTCAACTTAAGGGAATTTTTTTAACCAGCTCTGCATCTGTGGGACTAAGCTCAATAGATAAATAATTGGAATCCCATGTACATGAGAAGAGATCAATTAGAGTACTTACAGCAGCATCTTGGAAATCTGCCCTCAAAGGGCCGTGCTCTCTAAAGTTGTTTATTATAGGCAGCCAGTTGTCACCCCAAATCCTTAGAGATGCATCATTCCCAACTCTCCATTTTGCTCCTCTTCTAATAACATCCCACCCTTTCAAGATGCTCTTCCAAGCATAAGAGCCTCCATGACCTTCTCTTACTTCCATGATGGAACAATTTGGGAAAAACCTTGATTTAAAAACTTTATATAATAAAGAGTTATTATTATGCAGCAAGTGCCGTGTTTGTTTTGCAAGAAGTGCTTCATCAAAAAGAGATAACTCCTTGAAACCCATTCCACCTTCCGAATTTTGATCACACATATCACCCCACTTTACCCAATGTATTTTCTGATGATCTCCCCTGTTGGGTTAAAATGAATTGACCCCTGGCAATTAATTAATTACCCAAGTTAATTAATTAGGTTCAATTACATACAATAGCGTGGTAGCACAAACAAATCACCAATTATACTAAATGCAGCGGAAAATAAATTTGACACGGGTGATTTGTTTACGAATGGGGAAAACCAACGAGGCAAAACCCCACCGGGTGATTTTAAGGTCACCACTCCCAATAATCCACTATTATTAATCACAAGCGGTTACAAGAATAAGGAATCTTACCAAACCCTTTGGCCTATCCCGAAATACCAACCTACAGTTGAATCTTTACCCCAATACCCAATTGGACTTGTATTGTAGCGGCAATCTTTTCGTTCAATGCACGAATCTCAATATGTGACTAACTCCAGCAACATGAAGAAGGTTGTTGGCTGCAAAATTCTTCACTTCATCAACAATGAAGATCAAGAAGTACTTGGTTACAAAATCCTAAGGCGTAAAAGACGCAGTAACTTTTTGCAGAGAGAATAAGACACTAGGTCACTTTCTGCATGTGTTCTCCATGCATTACCTTGTGACGGCCTTTAAAATAATCCTTATAAATGTCTAGAGTTGTGAGAAAAGAAACCCTATACAAATATACAAGCATGGGTCGAAAATTAGATCTAGAATTTCTAATTTCGTAAGTCTCGACAGATACAGCTTGTGTCAAGCTTCTATAGAGCTTCAACATTAAATCTCGATAGAAAGGATTTTGTCGAGACTTTTGTCGAGCTTTAGTGAACAGCTCTTTCTTCACTTGTTTCTTGGTCAGATCTTTATGGCTTTAACCCTTGACTTGAACAACATGTTTCTTGAAGTACTAAACCCATCATAGAACTACCCAATTACAAGTAAAGTGCATTTTGTCAAAAGATTAGCCAATTACATAAAATATGTCCCTAACATCTCCTTTTCCCCCACCAAAACTTATGGATAAGCCCTGCAATTTCATGGCAAAGACCTAGCGGAAGCATAAAATAACTCATTGTATAAGTTGGAATGACTTGAACCACCACCTTGATCAAAACTTCTCTACTCGCCTATGACAGTAGCTTCTCTTCCCAACCCTGCAATTTCCTCCACACTCTTTCTTTGATGTAATCAAAACTTGCTTTTTTGTGTCTTCCAATAAGTGATGGCAGCCCCAAATATGTGTCATGGTGCAAAATCTCTGAAACCCCCAATGCTTCCTTTATTTTTGTTTTTGTTGCATTAGTTGTTGACTTGCTAGAAAACAAAGATGTTTTCCTTCTATTTATTTGCTGCCCAAACACTTTCATAAGTAGCCAATATTTCCAACACCTTTTGACAATCCTATCTATTTGACAAGCAAAAAAGCTCACTATCATCTGCGAAGAGCAGATGGGTTAGTCTTGGACTTCTTCCACCAAGGGAGAAACCCTTAATAGCACCATCATTTTCAACTTTGGAAATAATGCTATGTAAGCCTTCGGTGCACAAAAGAAAAACGAATGGGGATAAGGGATCACCTTGATGGATGTCCCTGGTAGGATGGATTAGTCCTTTTGGTTCACCATTCACTATAATCGAGTAGGACACTGTTTTGACACAAATCATCATAAGATTTATCCACCTCTCCTCAAACCCCAGTTTACCCATAATTTTCTCCAGAAAAGATCACTCTACCGTATCATATGCTTTACTCATGTCAAGTTTAGGGGCCATGTAACCAGTTTTGTAAGTTTTGTGGTTTTTCATACTATGGAGAGTTTTGAAAGCAACAAGTATATTATCAGAGATCAAGTGATTTTTTGTGAAAGCATTTTGATGTTCTGTAATGATTTTTGGGATATTTTTTTTTCAATCTATTTGTTAATACCTTTGAAAAAATTTTGTATAGTACATTGCATAAGCTAATAGGTCAAAAATCATTAACAGACTGTGGGTATTTTGTTTCTGGGACTAGGGTGATGAAAGTATGGTTAATGGGATGGGGAAGTGTGGCCGAATTTAGGGATGACAATATGGTTTTTGTGACATCACTACCTACCAAACTCCAGTAATTTTGATAGAAGAGAAGGGGCATACTGTCAAGACCTGGGGCTTTCAATGGCGCATTTGTTTCAATGCTATTTGTACTTCCCATTCCATGAAATCCTGGGGCAATATTTGATTCATCTCCTCGATTAGAAGCTTTGGCACTGGATTCAAGGCTTCCTCATTCAGGATCGGGTTTATGGATGTAAACAAACCTTGATAAAATTCAATGAAAGTTTCTGATATCACTTCTTGTTGAGAAATCCACACACCATCTGAGTTATAAATGCCTGAAATTTTGTTTCACCTATGTCTCTAAGATGCCCTGCTGTGAAAATACTTTGTATTTCTATTACCACTGATCAACCAAAAGTTGTCTCCACATCTTGTTTTCCTTAATCATCAACTCTGTCACTTCTTTGTTTAATTCTCCAACTCGAGAATTGTTCCCTGTTTTTGTTGCCACCTATTCGGTCTTCACCAATAATTTTTTCTTCTCCTTTAATTCTTGTCTGACATTCCTAAGTATCTACGACTCCGTTCGGTTAATTCAAATCCACACTTCTCCACCTTTCTCATCACTTGGTGTCCGGCCTCACAATGTATCTGATCTCTCCACACTACCTCCACAATACGACCACACCCTTTATCTGATAACCACATCTCCTCAAACTTGAATGGTCTAGATATGGGATGGGGATCTAAACCATTAGGAACAATCCAGAGAGAAATGTGGTCCGAGGTATAGCTATTGAGATGGAAGACCCGAGTTGCTCTAAACTGTTGTAACTGCTCATTTGTGCACAGTGCTCTATCTAATCTCTCCCAAATTAACTAACCATTGGCAAAGTGTTTCCTCCAAGTGAATTTTGAGCCCAAGTAGCCCAAATCAATAAAGCTACATTCGTCTATTGCATCCCGGAAGAGTTGCATTTGATTATGACTACTCCTATTTCCCCCTAATTTTTCATCGCCTCTAGTCAATTCATTAAAGTCTCCCGCACAAAGCCATGGGATTTGGAATTTTCGTTCCAAACATCTGAGATTTCTAGCAATGACATTAGGCTCAAGCCTCTCCATCCTAGCTATCGAATTAATGAAAAAAAAAGAAAAAGAAAAAAAGAGCTGCAATGAACTTAAAAAAAGAAAATGAAAAACTAGTATAAACTATTAATGAATATCTCCATACTCTATTGTGTTTGTACAATTTTTATGAAAGAAATAAATTATTGTAAAAAAATCCTATTATAAATTTATAATTGGCATTGACAAAATATGTTTCTTTTTATTTTTAAAAAATGATATTTAGCATATATTAGAGATATTTGCACATTCATAAGCATAAGTTGCATAACCATATTAACAAAGAAATTTTCACAAGAAAAAACCAATAAAATAAAAACTTTTGCAGGTGAATATTTACTCATTTCATATCTATTTCAATTGTATGGTTATATTATGACATGAACTCTCAAAATAAAAATGGATTGGTCCTTGGTACGTTTTGCCATCCTACTCAATGAATTATTAGGATTTGTTTTCAATAGAGTCTTCTGCATCCACAAGTTCCATTATTCCTATCGCTTTGTGATTAATGATTAGGCCCAAAGTGGAGCTCCTAATGGTAGGAAGAAGTAAGTATCTAAGGTTTTTTTGGGATGAGCCAGGAGGGAAATCACTCCAACCTTGTATTGGAATATTGGGTAATGATGATTGGTGAGTTGTGGTTTTTTTTTTTTTTTTGAGGAGGAAAATTAGAACTTTATTAATGTAACAAGCTAAATCAACTTCTAAAACAAACTGTATGTGTGGTGGAACATCCTCCATCCACACTAAAAAATCTGGTATGCCAATAACATATCTAGTCAGACTATAAGCCACAGAATTACCTTCTCTTTTAGTATGAGAATAGAGCAATTTATCAAAATTTTGGGATAATATCCTTACATCCTCAATCAACAAACTAGTAGGTGCTAAAGAGTGTACATCCTCTTTCAAAGCTTTTATCACAGCCAACGAATCTCCCTCCAAGATAGCTCGCGTAATACCAATATAGTGGGCAAAAGACAGAGCCATTGTAGCTGTCATTGACTCAATCTCAACTGCACTGTATGCTTGGGATAAACTCTTTGTGCAAGAAGCTAAAACCGAACCATTATCATCCTTGACAACCATGTTGATCCCAAACTTTTTTTCTTTTGAGAACAAGGCACTGTCAAAGTTTATTTTTACCACATTCACTAGAGGAGCTAGCCAACGATGATGGAACTTTGACTACTTTGTTGTGCTTTGGTCTCAAGTTCCTTCAGCTTTATATGGAAGTTAGTTAGGCTGGCTTTTGATAGACCAGCAACCTGAAGGAGAGCAGTGGCAGGTACTCGCAAACGGACATGGTTGCATTGGTTCCAGATTGACCATGTCGTGATTGTGAAAAGCTCTACATGCTTATCTCTCAAAATTATCCATGATACAAGCTCTTTAAAATCCACAAAACCAACTGAATTTCGAAAGTTCCACAATGCTGGATCAGCCCTAACAATATCAAGCTCAGAATAAGACCATAATGCATGCAGTGGGTCCTCAGTAGTAGCTCTAAATCATTCACACATTGGATCGGTGATGATTGTTCTTCATACCAGAGCTTGTTTCGCCGGCATGGCATTACGGTAGGCCCTCCATATGAATGTCTTCACCTTTTGTTGCACTAGCATAGACCAAATTCCTTTCCAAACATGTTTGTCCTGGAGTGGTGGAACATGTGCTGTTGCTGCAAGTTCAGCCTATTCTTTAAGGAATCTGTACCCTAATTTGCAGTTGTAATCTTCATTACTCGAATAAGGCTAGTATAACACATCCTTTATTGCAGCTTGGCTTAGCAAATTTTTTTTTTTATCATCTTAGCATCCTCGGCTACAAATAATCCATCCACCAAGTCTGTCAGCCAATGTCTCGTCGTAGGGTCAATTAGGTATTCCACTGTGGAGTTAGCAAAGTCATTGATAGGGCAGATAGGAAGCTGTGGTGGATGTTTTTTTGGTAACAAACGATGTTGCCAAATGTTGATTTTCTCTCCATTTCCAATCCTCCATCTAACTCCTCTTTGAATGATATCCCTTCCTTTAAGGATACTCTTCTAAGCATAGGACCCCATTCTTGAATCAAAAGCTTCCATAATTGCTGTGTTTGGGAAAAAAAGGGGCCTTAAAAACCTTGTAGAATAAAGAGGTTTTGTTGTGCAGAAGTCGCTAGCCTTGCTTTTCTAGGAAAGAGTCATTGAACATGGCTATATCTCTAAAATCCATTCCACCAATTGTTTTGAATTTTGTCATTTCCTCCCACTTAACCCAATGAATTTTTCTTCGGTCACCTCATTGGCCCCACCAAAATTTCTTGATTAGAGCTTCAATCTCATTGCACAAACCAATTGGTATTTTGAAACATCCCATAGAGTAAGTGAGAATAGCTTGAATAACTGACTTTAATATTGCATAATTTCTAGAACACCTAAAGCCACCTTAATATCATGCTTTATTTCGGCTGAAGTAAATTTACTAAAGAATAAAGTCGTTTTGCTCTTGTTAACTTTTTTTCTTGAGGCCTCCTCATCAGTGGCGGAGCCACTTGAGGACCGAAGGGGGCCTTGGCCCCCCCAAAATTTTTGAAAAAATTTATACATTTTTTTTTAAAATATCTTAAATAATTTGAAGATTCTTAAATAATCTTGTCATTTTGGCCCCCATCCCTAATAATATACCTATATAAAGTCTAAAAATAAATACAATTTTCATTTAAATAAAATACAATCCACAAATACATGTCAACAAATTACAATAATTACACATTTAGCATCTTTAAAATGAACACAGGTATTTTAACAATTACCTCAACAAATAAAAGAGAAAAAAAATTCTAATTTACATCCCAATACATCTAGGGCTTACTTGTATACGACAAAAAAATTGAAAAGTCTGAAACTTTGTCTCTCCCACATGGCCACACAGTTGCAGCAGTCTTGCAGAACAGAAAAAATCTTTATTACAAACTTACACAGGTGACTCTCTCTCTCTCTCTCTCTCGCTCTCTCTGTCTCCATTGAGGACTTAGGCTTTGCATTCTTCTTCTTTTTCTTCTTTCAGTTCTTTCTCTTTGCCTTCAGCCTCTTTCAGTCCTTCTCGCCACTGCACTGCCTTTGCCCTCTTCTTCTTTCTTTTTTTTATCTTTTCAGATTTTAGTTCTTTGCTTTTCATCCCTTTGTTTAAAAGTAAAAGTTTTGTCTCTTTGTTTAAAAGTTAAGGTTTTGCACTTTCTAGAATTGCAATAGTGTAATGTATGTACTATGTGTTCAATTTTTCTTTGGTAAACGTACTATGTGTTGAATTTAGACAATAAAGAGTGACTAATTTTGTCACCTTCTCATTATCATTGTCAGTAACCTATTGCTGTGGGCCCCTCAATTTGTGAAGCTTCTGTGCTTGTGCTTGTGCTTGACAGCTTGTGCTTTGTGCTCCAGGTATTTGTATTTTCTTTGTTTAGCTTTCATGTTATTGTATCTTTTGCGACTTCGCCCATTTTATAGTTGATTAAATATATTAAATTATTTTTTCAATTTTGTCTCATGATTGTTTAATTTTAATTAAATATACTTTGGTTTATACATATTCAGTTATGAAGTATTGTACATTACTATTTTATATTTCATACACAAAAAAAAAAAAAAAAAAAAAAATTGTACATGGCCCCCCCAAATATAAATTCCTGGCTTCGCCACTGCTCCTCATACATATTCAAAATCTCCAACACCTTTCCACGTTCTTTTATGGTTGCCCTGCAAAAAAGAAGACTATCATCTGCAAAAAGCAGATGGGTTAGTTTTGGCCCTCTCTTACATTGAGAGAACTCATAGATATGTCCATTGCATTCCACTCTCTTGATCAACCCATTTAATCCTTTAGTACAAAGCAAGAATAGAAAAGGAGAGAGTGGGTCACCCTATCTAATCCCACGGGTAGGATGAATCATACCACATGACTCTCCGTTCAGTAAAACAGAATAGGAAACTGTTTTCACACACTTCACAATCAGATTGATCCACCTTTCATTAAATCCCATTTTCCTTATAAGTTCTTCAAGGAAATTCCAATCTACCCGATCGTAAGCCTTACTCATATCCAATTTTATTGCCATAAAACCATGAGTTCCAGACTTGTAATTTTGTAAACTATGTAGAGTCTCAAAAGCCGTAAGGATATTATCAGAAATTAGTCTATCTTTAATAAAGGCCGATTCGTGATTTACGATAATACAGAGTAATTATTTCAAATGGTTGGCTAGGACTTTGGAATAGATTTTGTATAATACATTACAAAGACTAATAGGGTGGAATTGGTGAACATGCTCAGGATTATTAGTTTTTGGAATGAGAGTGATAAAAGTATGATTCAAAGGAGTAGGTAAGATACCTAAATTCAATAATGCCAATATGGAAGCTGTGACATCATGACTTACTATACCCCAAAAATGCTAGTAAAAAAGTGGAGGCATTCAATCCGGGTTGGGAGATTTGAGGGGTGCCATTTGTTGTAATGTAGCAGCCACTTCATGTTCGCCAAAATCTTGGCATAGTACATCATTCATTTCATCATCGATGACGGTGGGCACACATGATAACACATTTGGAGACACTATTTGCTCAGTTGAGGAAAAAAGTGTCTTGTAGTAATTGACCAATATTGTGGAAATAGCATTAGGTTGAACTCTCCATATACTGTCTTCATATCTAATTCCCTCAATCACATTTTCTCTATATCTCCATGTAGTACAATTATTGAAATATTTGGTATTCTTATCTCTCTGCCTTGCCTATAGTAGTCTAGACCTTTGAGTCCACATAGTAGATTCTCTATCCAGTAGCACATCAATCTCCTTCTTTAGCTGCCTAACCCGAGAATTGTTGCCACTGAGCATGGCTGCATTCTCGACTTTAGATAGTAGTATCTTCAATTGATCCAACTCCCTTCGTACATTGCCAAAAACATTTTTATTCCACCAATTCAAGTCCTTCCCACACTTGTCTACTTTGGCCAAAATTTCTCCCTCATACCCAAAATCACCAAAACTATTCCATGTTGAATGAACTACTTCCTCACAACCAGCATTTGATAGCCACATTTCTTTGAAACAAAATATTTTTTTTCGAATAGGAGGATCTAGATTTGAGAGTACAATATGGAGTGGATTATAGTTTGATGAGTCACATCTCAAATGATAAACCCTTGAACCTGGAAATTTCAAAAACCAATTATTAGTAGCTAAACACTTGTCAAGTCTTTCCCAAATTGAATTGCCATTTTCACAATGCTTGCTCCAAGTATATTTTGGACCCTTAAAACCCAAATCCATAAAACCACACTCATCAATCACATCTCTGAACAGCTACATCTGATTATGGGATTGAGTTGCTCCTCCCAATTTTTCATCCTGTCTACTAATTTCATTAAAATCACCACAACACAACCACGGTCTCTCAGGCCGTGAACTTAAACTCCTGAGTTTGTCCCATGCTTCATTCCTTCTTGTTGTTTCGGGTTCACCATAGAAACCCGTCAAACGCCTCTCACTTTCCAAATCTTTGTCAATAACTGCATCAATATAATTTATGTCTGATCCCTTATTGTCAGATAGATCGATGATCTCCAATAAAGAGCCAAACCACCACTTCTACCCACCCTCAGAACCACCCACCGATAGTAAAAAATAATATTATTTTGAATGAACTCTAGCCTTGCTTCGTCTGTTAGTGTCTCAACTAAAAACACTACAGAAGGATCTTTTGCCCGTACAATTTCCATGAGCTTTCTTCCTATATGTAGGTTCCCAAGCTCACGACAGTTCCATGCTAGGCAACTCATTGCAGCTGGCGGGGCTGATTATCAACCTCAACCAATATAAAAGTTCTTCAATCATCAACCAGAGATGCTTGGAAATGTTTAGAAGGCAACTCTGATCGATATTCTTCATCCTCGACTACTCTTTTTTGTTTTGAAATTTGCTTCAACTGACTTGAACCAACGCTGGGAATCAGTCTATTTCATCGGGTCCAACTTGGGAGAATACGTCTGTTCTCAATTGGAGAGGAAGCCCTGCTAGGTGCATCTTGAGAAGCATGTGACTTGGTAAGTTGTGTAGCGAAAGCTGCCCTTAAGTTGTCACGTGTATTTGATCCCTTGAATGCCTCCATAGCCGAGTCAAGTTCCCCAACCCTACATAACTCTTCATCAATATCTTTTAGTACCGTTTCAAAGTCATCAGGATCCTTTAATTCCACTATAATCACAAGATTTACTAGATTTAAGGAGATAGTATTCGTTTCAGCCGAATTATTTACTCCAAAAATAACGTTACACATTGATGGGGAATTAATAGGGTCTGTGTAACGTTCAGCTTCTCTTCATGGTTGCTCCAGCATGGCTCTTCTTCCAGGATGCAGAGGCTGGTCTGAGGATTCATCCACCAAGGTGGTAGAGCTCGCCTTCTTCTTTGCCACATAATAACCAGGGATAGTGATCACACTCTTCCTTGATGCTACAAACAGTGGTGCTTTAAGGTGTGGGCCAAATGCCCTTTGTTCAATTCTCAAGGTCCCTTCACTCTCAATCCAAAGATCGCAATCCCTATCGTCATAAGTAAGATGACCACGCCAGTAACAAATGTTTGGCAGTCTTTCGTATTTGAATGAAACCCACACTTCTTTCCCATCGTTAAGAGAGATGAGGCGACCAAGTCACAATGGTAGAGATAGATCAATGGATACCTGAATTCATATAAAGTTGCCAGCATCAAACAATCTGGGCTTAGATGGTTGAATCACTTCTCCCATGACCCCACATATTTTAATCCCCACTTCAAAAATCATATACTTAATCAGAAGTCCATGAACCTGCACCTAGAGGGTCGTTTTATCGAAATTGATTTCCTATAAAGGTTTATCACTTTCACAGCATTGCATAACTACCAAGTGTTTGTCAAAACTTCATGGCTCGCTTCTAAGAATTCTATTGACATCCTCCTTGTTATCAAAAGTGAACAGAATTTTATGATCACCAAAAATCTGAATCTTAAAACCATTTCTAGCTCTCCATAATAGTGTAAAAGTTCTAGCTATGACATCAATGTTGATAGCTCTTTTGGTCAGAAATTTCGCAGCGATTGAGAAATCAATGACACTATTGTCATTTGTAAGGCTATAGCTAGGCCCTTCTCTCTCAGAGAGAGTAAGCCGGTTCCAAGACTGAGCCAGGTCATCCATAAATTCTTTAACTCAAATGTTTCCCAAATCCCTTGAAAGAGAAACCAATAAGCTGAGGAATAACCCTGCTATTCCAAGGATACTACAAACACTTTTGCCAATATCATTGCAAATTCAAAAAATAGAGCATCTAAGTTAAATATACTCAAGGGATAACTTGTAACTGCAACTATTTCCAAAATAAATCTCGCAATTTTAAATAATGATTTTTGGAGCAAAATAGAAAGAAAAGGAGGAAGGGCAAGATAATAAGTAGAAATACATCTAAATTAAAAAAAAAAAATCAATTATTCAAGAGGTGATATTTAAATTTTATGTCTACATTCTATAGATTTTTATTTTTTTGGATGGGAGGATTTATCTCTAATGTTAAACATTTTTCTTTACAAAATATCTTATAATGAGGTATGAAGAATTGTATCTTGAATCAAATTTTTATTTATTTATTTATTTTTTGTGTTATGTATCATATCGTATCGTGTATTGTAGGATATACAAACACGTAATAAAATTTATTATAAAAATATAAATATACATATAAAATGTACATATATTATAAATATATTTTACTAATGACTAATTAAATTATTATTTTATATAATAATCTTTAACAAAGATAGCTTAATAAATCAAATTAACATATATATTTAAATTGATTGAAATCAAAAGTGATAATATACGACATATGAGCCAAAGTAATAATTTTATTTTATTTATTCATCATCTTCCCTAATCAACTCTATCAAATCAAAGTTATCATGTTCATCTTGCGAAATTATTTCTTCATTGATATTTTTTTACATCGTGATCAACATTCACTATCTCTTATAGTTATTTTATTTTAATAATAGTTATTTTATTTATATTTCTTCTTGGCATTATTACTTCTTAGACTTATAACAATAATAGAAAAGGTAAAAATAATAATTATATTGTCATCTAATACATTATTCATAATATATAGAAAAAAATTGCAAATATGAAAGTGAATAGTCAAGTGTATGTTTCAAATTTTGTAAGAGAAAAAGAAAAAGAAAATCATGGATATGTTATTTTACTGGGCTCAATTAAGTGATCCAATAATTTTGTGTTAAAAACAAGTTTAATAGCTTGTTGAACTCAAATAAAAACACAAATTTTAACCCAAAAAAAAAACTCATTTTAACCCATATGTCTATATATTATATGATACGAAAGATTTTATGATATGATACGATTCATACGATACACACCTATGTATCGTATGATTTATGAGCACTTTTGATACGCTTACAATACATAACTTTTTTGTACACAATAGGATACGTATAGTACGAGACGTATATATCGTATGATTTATGACCACTTCCGATGCACCCTTATGATACAGAATTTTTTGTATACGATAGGATACATATCGTATAGTGCATATTGTATATCGTAAAATACTGACAATTATGATTACTATAGTTTCTTTGTCCCTTAAAGGAGGTTTTGTAATTTTTCATTATTTCTTTCTCTCTCTTAAAGGAGGTTGTGTAATTATATCATGTACTGTTCTATTTTAATTATTTATTATTTCCATCTTTAAACTTTCTACGTCTCTAAAATCAAAATTACTTAAAACCATTAAGGGTACGTTTGGTACGCTGTAATAGCTCCTGTAATAGAATAGTTATTCATGTGTAATATTAATTCGGTCATTTGGTTGCATCTTTATTACATGGATTAGTTATTACATTGGAATAACTATTCTTTAAATTGAAGAATAGCTATTCCTCTTTAAAATGGATGTAATAGTTATTCCTTAGTATATATAATAGGTTTTAAAATTAATATATTTCCAAAAATATAAAGTTTCCTTATACATCATCTCTTTACAAGTTTTCCATATGTAACAACCAAACTTATGAATAGTAATAGTTATTACATTACAATATCTTCTATTCCCAGTAATAAAGATTATTATTCCTAATGTAATTTACATTCAGTGTACCAAACATATCCTAAGTTGCAAAAGGTAACTTGTAACGGCAACTACTTTCTTAATGAATTTTAGCAATTTTAAATAATAATCTATGGAGCAAGGTAGAAAGAAAAGGAGGCAATGCAAGATGATAAGTAGAAATACATGTAAAAAAAAAAAAAAATCAGTTATTCAAGAGGTGATATTTTTAATTTTATGTCTATTTTCTAATTTATTTATTTATTTTGGATGGGAGGATTTCTCTCTAATGTTACACATTTTTCTTTGCAAAATCCCTTCTAACGAGACATGAGAATGCAAAGGACAATAGGACATAGCTTAATAAAGATGGTAAAATTGTTATTGGTGTAATATCATTTAAATCTATTACTAATACACCAATTCTACCAATTATTAAAAAAAAAACACCAATTCTACCGTTGTGAAGACTTATGTGTCCATATTATTATTATTATTATTATTACCAATGCTAAAAGTACTTTTTACAATAAACGACCTGTATAGTATTTATTGAGAATGCAATTAACGAGGTTAGTGGCAAGTTAACAACATAATAAATATTATATTTAAAAGTTGATACATTAGTTTAAGATTTGTTTTGGAGTCCAAATGACTCTTTGTGAGTCCAAATCTTCTGTTCCACTCTTCTTGATCCACTATATACTCCACAAATAAAAACATGCCACATGTCCATCTAATTTATTAAATGTTAAATTTATGTCTTCTATTATTTTCAATTACCCTAATATGATGGGTTATTTATTTATTTATTTTAGGAAATTAAAATAATAAAAGGCATGAATTTAGTATTTAATAAATTAGATGGACATGTGGCATGTTTTTATTTGTGGAGTATATAGTGGAGCAGGAAGAGTGGGACAGAGGATTTGGACTCTTTGTTTTGTATTTATTTAAATTATGAAACACAAGAATAAATTTAGAATACTTATATTAAAAAGGATTGATAGGATTTTAAAATTTCATGGTGGAGTTATGATAAAAAATTTATAGTATCCTAATCCCATATAAATTAATGCTTGAGATATTACAAAATTTATTATATAAGTTTTATAAACTTCACATCGGGGTAGGATCCTTATAGTTTTCTCAAAAATAGAAAAAGGTAGGATCCTTATAGAAGAGTGGCATTAAAGTTTGAATCCGTTTTTTCCATTGTTTTCGTAATTATTAAATTATCAAAAAATAAAAAATAATAATATTCAACATTTATTTTAAAGTTAATTATATAGCAAAATTATTTATTTATTTGATATATCGATAATAGGGAATGAGTGAAAAGTTGCTGATAGGGACGGCCATTCTTATTGGCTATTGCACAATATTTTGTTAATTTACCCAGATAGCACCACACATTTATCATTTATGGTGGTGTGGGAGTAAGAGTTAAAATTTTCTGTCCCATTTTTTCTGTTTTACTCTATACTCTACCAATAAATACTTGTCACGTGTTCACCTAATTAATTAAATGCTATCATTATTGACTTATTAATATTATAGTTATTAATTAATAGTAGTATTTAATTAATTAGGTAAACATGTGGCAAATATTTATTGGTGGAGTATAGAGTGAAGTAGAAAAAGTAGGACAAAAGATTTGGACTCGCGAGAGTAAATGCCAGAATAACCCTTCTCAAAAAAAAAAAAAATGCCAGAATAATCGAATACTACTATTTGAAAAAATATGTACAATATAAATCTATTATTGTTGTAAAATATTTAGTAATTTACCATATTATTAAAACTTGAGTTTCACAAATTCAAATTTGCCGTGTAATTCGAATTTCAAAAACTTTAATTTTTAAAAAAAATATTTTTTAAATTTGCCGTGCTATTTTTTATAGGACACAAATATATAAAAATTTTTCTTAATACTCAAGTTTCGATTAATAGTAAATTCCTATATATTTTAAAAGCAGTAATAAATTGCAAAATATTTTTAAAAACAGTAGCATTTAGCTATTTTCGCCCGACAAGTGTGCAACTGGTGGCGGCAATGTGCGGTTCACACATTTTTAGACACAGGCAGATCTAAATAAGCAATACTTATCATTCACAGCAAAAACATGTTTTTATGTTTGTTTTGGTCATTTCAAATTTCAAACACAAATCTCAAATTATGGAGTCTTGTGTGTGTTTTGTCTTACTTCACTCAATGCCTCACTAGTCACTAGCTCCATGTACAAACAGACACCAAAAAAAAAAAAACCCAATTTCTTTAGTATTTTAGTAATAGACTTGTATATATATTGGGTTTTTAAGTCAAAGAAAGAAAGGTACTATCTAGTTTTTTAAATGTTGTTTGGAAGTAGTTTTGGATTCTACTACCTGTTTTTTTTGTTTGGTTCTATGTGGTTTGAAAATTGAAATCTTGCTTACTGGGTCTAAGATGCTCAACTGCTTCTTTGTCACTTCTCCGCTTCTCTTGAACTCTTGAATTCAAAGGTGTGATATTTTACCCCGTTGACAATATTTAAAGTTGGAAATATGTATGTATGTATGTCTGATTTGCATGAAAAAGAGAGAAAGAAAGCATTTTCAAGAAGTTGGGAAGCCTTTTCAAGTTGTTTTTCTTTTCGCAGTGAGGATCATTCATTGCTTGATGTTCTATGTTCAACCCTCTTTTCAGATGCTACTTGTTCCGTACCTTTTCATTACCATTACATCTGTTTTCCTGCCAAAAAAAGGGCCTTTAGATCAAGGACAGGTTAGCTTTCAAATCCTTCTTTCTCTCTGAAATTTCTAAATTTGAGTTGGGTTTATTTCTGAGTATGTGATTCTGTATTGAGTTCAGCCAAAAAGGGAGCCTGTGTTGTTTTGTTTTCTTTTGTGTCTGTGTGTGTGTATCTGTGTGTGTTTTTTGGGTTGTGGGTTGAAGATTCAGTAGAAGAGACATCCATTATTGTTGATGGGTCAGATTCTAATCAGAAGGTGAAGGAGGTGGGGCTGTCTTAGGTAACAGGGACCACCGAGATCTGTCTTTTTGGATTGTTCTTTTGCTTCTTCTTTATGAGTAATCTACTTCATCAAGTGCTATAGATTGGAAGTGGATGCTTTTGTAAACCAAACCTCGTTGCTTTTCTTGACTTATATTTATGCTGTTCACCCCCACACACTTTTCAACGCACAAACAAAGCTTCATGCTTTCTTTCTTTTCTGAGATTCTATGTATTAGGTGAGTGAAAGTGAAAGTGAAAGCTCACTTTCGTTATTTTGGGCCAACTCTCATTTATTTAATTAATTAATTAAACCCCTCTCTGAATGACTTTGATGAAAGGGTATGTTTGTGAAATCACACAGTGGAAACAACTTTTGACTTCCATGATATTGATGGGTAGGGACTAGGGAGATAGACTTAGTTGCCCCCATGATTTCTTTTCCTTCTTTGCATTTGATTTGAGTGCCCTACCTTACCTATCAACATGGCACAAAACTAAAGCCCTTTGCTCTTATCTTAATTTGGTCATTTCACCTTTTTTTTCCATGTGGGTGACAATCATTTCCTCATAAGCTCTTGATTTTGACCGCTTTTAGCTCAGCTCGGAATTTCATGAAGCTGCAAAATGTGACTGGTTAATGAATGATTCTCATCGTGCACAATGTTATTCTGTCTATGTTTTCCTTTCCGTCTCCTTTTTGAAACTCCTCAGAAGGTTTGTTGCCCGTGTCTTGAATTAGTCTCACAAGTTTGAAGTTTGTGTTGGTAATTTTTGTATGCTTTTGTTGAAAATGACTGGTAGCTGTGCCTTAATGACTCTGTTTGTCTTATTATATGGTCACAGGTGTCACAGTGTTTTCCATCTAGTTCTAAATCTCATTCTGCCCTATCTTTCACGTTGATTGTTTTTTATTTTTATCTTCCCCATTAATAATGCAAACAAAGCCCGAAATTTGATATTTGAAGTGCATTTACAGGGTTTATGATGCTTGTTTGCACATGGGCATTATAGTTTCTGGTAGAAGCCAAGCTATCTGGGGAGTTTCAGGTTGTGCTTTATGTGATAAACGCCAAATCTTCTACTCACAAGATGCGTAGCTCACTGGTTGTGCATTCTGTCTTAACCCAGTAAGGATGTAGCATTTTTTGTTCTTTGTTTAAATATGGAGCTCTAGCCTATTGTCCTTCTAATGGCTTTCTACTTCTTTCTGATTGCACTTTTCCAGAAGTGATTCTTTCTCTAAGCCATCACACTCTGGCAGGAATTCTTGTGACTCAGAAATACAGTTGGATACAGTGGATGAACTTCAGAGTGATAAATCATCCTTTGAGGTAAGCTTTGGTGGGGTTTGTCTTCTTACGGATTTTTATCTCTTGAAATTGTTCTTCAATTTTACAACTTCAAAATTAGGCTGTGGTTTTTGAAGGAAGTTTTTACTATATATGTTGCCTACTAGCGTAGATTGCTGAATGGAACTGTGAACAAGGTTTTATCCTTTTACTTCTTGCCTAACCGTACAAATCAAATTAGCATGTATGCCTAATGGAACGGGCAAAATGATTTTAATTTTTCTCTTCCCTTTCGGTTGTAAATCCATTTCAACTCTTTCTCCCTGATCTGAAAGATTGGACTGGTTCTGCAGCAGAATACTAGCTAGTAGCATCATCAGCCATCTGTTACCTCATCTTGATATGATTGTTTCTCAAAATTTAACTAGAACATTTTGTTGTTGTCAATTAGCATACACCTCCCCCCCCCCACCCCCCCAACCCTTTTTTTTTTGTTGTGGTCAAATTGTATTGTAAGTGAAAATGGTGTTTTTTTTTTAATCTTTTAGGAGTGCAATCTTGGAGATGAGACTGGAAATCTTGGATTGTGCACTAAAAGCAATGCTTATCCTTCCAGGTTCCAGCTTGAACAGGATGTAAGCTTCCTTTCCCTTTTTGTTGATGCGCCATTATGAAACTGTGCAATTGTGCTTTACTGTGTAATTTGCATGTGAATGGGGCAGTGCAGTAAGCTTCTATAAGCAAGACACCCTATATTGATTTTGTAGTGGCATTCATGTTTGGGCTTTTATTAGTAAAGTGGTCGTGCTTTTCGCAGTGAGTTTACTATCATAAATTCATTGTACTTTTCTTATCAATAAAGTTTTTATTACCTATCCAAAAAAAAAAAAAAAAATTAGTAAAGTGGTTGTGGTAGGATCATATTGGTGATAGACACGGTAGAGGTTTCAAGATTATTATAATATAGTGTAGAATATATTTGTCTTTGTCTTTAATAATGCAGATATGCATTTTTATAACCTAGCTTATGAAGTCACCATGTAATAAAGGAAGTATTATGTTGGAACCATTTATATTAGATATCTTTCACATAATAACTTATCCAGACATCTTTAACAGTAGTTTTGATGCGCTTCCTGTGTATTGTAGTTATCTCTTAAAAATAAAGATATTTTTACTTATAAAAAAAGTTGTAATATTTTACTAGCATTGCTGCTAGCAGTCATCTTTATGTTCAGATATCTTTGATAGTCTCGCAGACCTAAATTTTTTATCTTACTTAGAGGCAGCTTTACCTTAGTAGCTTACCCTATCCTAATGTATGTGCCTTTTGGATAGGTAAACAGATTGCAACAGCAGTTGCAAGAAGAGATGGAATTACATGCTGTTCTGGAAAAGGCTATTGAGAAAAATGCTATGAAATTGTCAAGTCCATCACGTCTCCCTCACCAGGTTTGTTTATCTATATATATATATATATATTTTTTTTTTTTTGCATTTTGTAATATGCGTATGCAATTTGCATCAGCGATTTCGGTGAAATGATCCTAAAATTCAAGTTTTTGAAGAATTCACCTTGTCTAAGCAAATTTTGAGTGCCAGCTGCTTCAGATGCATGTTGCATTTACCTTGTATACGTCTGCTATTGTTGTTTATTGTGTCTAATTTATGTTTTTATCAGAAGAAAAAGGGGATGTGGGTGGGGTGGAATAACTTGTCATCATGGTTTAAATTCCCAGACTCCCCCTTCTTTAATGAAGATACAGTTGTTCAAGCCTTTTGGTCTTGTCATTAATATTGCTTGTCTTAGCTTTTTACTGATAAACTTGGGCATGCTCAGTGTAAGTCTGTGTTATATCTTTAATTAAACTGTGTTGTTGCTCAAACTCTAGGCTAGTTTGATTGTCGCTCAAATTATTATCAATTTTTTTTATAATAATTGGTCCACTCCATAGAATGCCTTTTGTAGCAGACCAGAGTCCTGGGGACTGCCAGAAATTTCTAAGAGGCGTTTGCAAAAAAATAAACAATTAACAACTTGATAAAACTTTGGAGGAATTTACCTATACCATACATTTTCACTTTTTAGATTCCAATGGACATCATAAATTGAGAATCAGATTTAAGTGCATCATTCTGTCTCTCTTTTCTTTCAAGTTGTACCAAGCTGAAACATTGAATCATGGGTTACGTGATTAACTAATCTTGCATATATTGTTGCGCTAGCTTATAAGCCAGCTTTTTGCTTTTTAACTTTTATGTACAGTTTTTTAAAACCTTACTTTTTCTTACTTTTTCAAAGTACATGTGTACTTTAGTACACTTTTAACAAAAAAATTTCAACAAAAAACTAATTAAGTTGTTCTCAAACGAATAGACGTGTGTTTGGGACTAGATTATAAGCTAGCTTTTTTGCTTTTTAGATTTATGTACAGCTTCTTAAAACTTTACTTTTTCTTACTTTTTCAAAGTACGAGTATATTTTAGCATACTTTCAACAAAAAGTTAAATAAGCTGTTCTCAAACAGACACACATACATCATTCTCTAATAGCTCAATTACCAGTTTTTCATTCTTGTACTTAGGGATTTAATATTGTGATGTCCTTTTTTCATATTAATACAGGCTCAAGAGCTCCTATCTAATATTGCATTATTGGAGGTCACAGTTTCAAAACTTGAACAAGAGATGGTGTCTTTGCATTTCCAACTTAGCCAAGAAAGAAATGAACGGAGGCTTGCAGAATATCGATTGAGGCATTCATCTTTTCCATCAATACCTCGTTGCTCCTCTGATATTCTGGATAAATTGGTATGCTGTTTGCTTTTATTCCCAACTAAATAGTAATTCCTTCCTGCATGTATCAATTTTTTTTTTTAAGATTTAGACGACTTCAATCTTAGCCTTTTTTTTAAAAATAAAAAATTCCTATTTTTTTCCTCCTACAAGATTTAGACAGTGGGTGGCATCTTGTCTAGCTGGTAAAGCCTGGTACCAAAGATCCAGGATTAAATCTTGCCCACTACAGGCATAGGTGTTTAAGGAAGGGGGAAGGCTGCCCTTCTATTCTATAGCCCAGTGATAGAACCAAAAAGAAATATAAATTGTCAGATAATATCCATGCACTGGCTTGAAGAAACTGGGCCTTGGCCTAATCCTAAAAGCTACACATGTTTTAATTTGGAAACAGATTCTAGAATTAAATATATTATTCACTTTCAGCCTCTCAGTTTTGTCTACACAAATATTGGATGATTATTTCTTTAAAATAGATGAAAATTTTCAAAGCCATTAGAATCAAGAAAGAATCTCAAAGGTCAAATCATTTTGCAGTTGAAAAGGGCTAGAAAGAAGCCTAAACTAGCATGTGTTGAAGCTGTGAAGAAGGATTTGATAAATCTAGAAGTGAGAAGAGTTTGGCCTTAGCTAGGGTAAAGGGGATTAGAAAGATACTTGTAGCTGACCTCAATAATTTGGAAAAGGATTTATGTAGCCATCCTTAACTAGCTGTGTGAATAAGGATTTGATAACTCACATGGTTGTCTCCTATATGTCAAATGGAACACATATGGTCATCCTGTATGTGTTCAATTTTGTGCAATGTAATCAACTCATTCTTTCATTACCCAGATTTCACCGTCTTTGAGGTGTTCAAAGCATTCCATTTCTAAAGTGGGTGATGCCTGTGAAGATAACTCCTGCCAGGAGCTGCAAGATCAACCATTGGAATCTACTGACAAATATGAAGAGTCAATGATAGAGGTACCTGTCTAGAGTTCCTCTTACAGATAGCATTAACTTCTTTATAATTTGATGCCTTTGGTGAAATCCATGAGAATTACGTTTGTCCCAAATGCATATGTATTACTTATTCCTTGTCGGAACTTGGTCCTTGTAATTTTTTCAATAAAAATATGGAAATATTGATTACAACTTTCAATTTGATAATTAATGATAGTAGGAACTTAACATGTGATACTTTGCATCAGAATGGAGTAGACGCTGTTGTACTTTACCACAACAAGAAAATGTCTATGAAAATAGATTCCAAATCTGGTCAAGCTGTAGAGTTCAGGAAGCTTCCTAAAGGGATGCCAACAAAGGGCCTTTGGGATCATCCTAATCAATTATCGGAAGAGATGATGAAATGTATGAAAAATATATTCATTTCTTTGGCGGATTCTGCTATACCATCCAAATCATCTGCGTCAGAGAGCCACTGCTCACCTCTATCACCACGTGGGCATCTTTCCAATTTATCTTGGTGGTCATCATCTGAGAGGTCAATGATTTCATCATGGGTGCAGAGCCCACAAGTTGATGTAAAGAGTAACTCTGAAGTGTTGGCTTCAGAGAATGCATGTGATCCCTATAGGGTGCGTGGAAAACTAAGTTGGGCAGACATTGGAAACTACGGATTAGCAACTGAAGTTTCTTGGATGTCAGTTGGGAAGAAGCAGTTAGAATATGCTGCAGGGGCACTGAGAAGGTTCAGGTAAAATTTCATTCAATCCTCGTGTTTTGGATTTTTCTTCTTAGTCTCTTGGGTAGGGTAGACTATTCTTATATGAAGATTCAAAATACCAAGAAATTGCTATCATAGAAATTTAGAGAAACATTAAAAGTACTAATTTAGAATATGTATTGGAATTTGTGTTCACTATGTGGCTGTTTTACTTTTTGATCTACTTCTGATCTTATTTTCATGTACCTTCTTGTCATCTTTATGTTTGCATTGACTTCTGCATTATTGGTATACCCACCACTTACATGCCTTTTTCCCCTTCACACATTCCAATTATGTGTTTCATCATTTCAATCTTCTTTTCATGGTGAGAGAATGTGTATTAATATAGAAGGCATACCCAATGTGCTGCTGAAGCTGTTACCATAGAAAGTGGATCTTTACTTTAAAATGCCCCTGGTTCTGCATTTAATTCTTTCTGTCTTCTGATATTGTGCAAGTTGAATAAATGTAATTAATTTGAGTACTTAGAGAAGCTTGAAGTCTTGCTTTTGAATGCTTGAATTTTTCTTTCGACCTAGAGTTGATCACTGCTGTTTTGTTTAATTGTTTTGAGAACAGAACACTTGTTGAGCAACTGGCCAAAGTGAACCCCATCCATTTGAGCTGCGATGAGAAGCTTGCTTTCTGGATCAACTTATATAATGCTCTGATCATGCATGTGGGTTGCTTTATTCTATTACATTTACACGTGAATTATAAAAAATGATACACAAGGCACTGTAAAGCTATTTTAATAAAATATGAAGTTTCATATACAAAGTTAAAATGCTGTTCTCTAAAATCAATCTTTGGACAGGCTTATTTGGCATATGGAGTCCCAAGGAGTGATTTGAAGCTCTTCTCTTTGATGCAAAAGGTGTGATTCTAACTTAAATACTCTCTTTTTTTGTTTCTCTACATGCTTAAACTTTACTTTCCCTGATATTATCAATTGATTTCAATAAAATGACAATCATTGGCTTGCTGAGAGTCTGAGACCTAGCATTAACATGTCAGGTGCTTAGTTAGGAAGTTGATTACTAAGTTTTGATAATGTCATTTCATCTCTTTTAGTTTATTACATTAATAAATTTAATAAACTAAGCTGCTTCTAAATGCAGCTGGGATCAAGAAAATTAATGGATCTGTCACTTCTAAATGTTTAGTTTAAATTCTACTAGGGATCAAATCTATGCCAAAGTTTGAGATCTACAACCTTCATGGCTGTGCATTCAAAGCAAAGTCTCTCTCCACCAATATACAAGTGAGGGAAATGGTGCAATGTAGAAGGAAGAAAAGTGGTGCAATATAGAAGGAAGATAGTTCCTCCAAGGAGAGGGAAAAATAAAGCAACAATAACCAATAAAGATGAAGCCCCTTATGCTTGTCTGCTTACTGATGTTACAATGCAATTTCATGACTTGGGATACAATGAACAATTGACCTAGCTGATCTTTTTTCTAGAACAATCATATTCCTTCATATTCTTATGTTGATTAATTGGTCTGTTATACTATGATCAGATCATTTAAGAATGGATTTATTCTTTTGAATTTGCATATGATTGTTACCTGGATAATCTTATGGCTGCGGTTGATAGTTGTGTGATTGTTTATGGCCTTTTTCATTCCTGGAGTATGCTTACCGATTTTTTTGTTTGTTTTTTTTGATATATATTCCAGGCAGCATACACAGTAGGGGGACATTCTTTCAGTGCAGCTGCTATTGAGTATGTGATTCTAAAAATGAAACCACCACTCCATCGGCCACAAATTGTATGACATGGTTTAGTATTGTGGATTAATTACGCTCTTATTGTACTTCATTTCCTGATTAAATGTTTGCATGTAAAATATAATCAGGCTTTGCTTCTTGCCCTGCACAAGCTGAAGGTATCAGATGAACAACTGAAGTCTGCTGTTGATATATATGAACCACTTGTAACATTTGCTCTGAGCTGCGGAATGTATTCTTCCCCTGCGGTAATCTCAATACTTTTTCAATATGTTGATGGATTGTTTCATTTTAAGTTCTCCTGTAAGTTTATGGTAGAGAATAATACATGCAGGTGAGAATCTACACTGCTAAGAATGTGAAAGAAGAGCTTCAAGAAGCACAACATGATTTCATTCGAGCTTCAGTTGGAGTTAGCAGCAAAGGGAGGTTACTAGTCCCCAAAATGCTACACAGCTTTGCCAAAGGCTTCGTGGATGATGCCAATCTGGCTGTATGGATATCGCATTACCTTCCGCCTCATCAGGCCGCCTTTGTTGAACAATGCATTTCAAAGAGAAGGCAGAGTCTTCTTGGTTCACGCAACTGTGGCATTCTTCCATTTGATTCATGCTTCCGTTATCTATTTCTGCCTGACAAAATTCCTGTATGATGCTGTATTTTAGTACATGATTTGTGTCCGTATATACCTTGCTTGCCTTGGTCTAGCAGGTCAATATGAAGATAGTATTGGCTCTAGATGATGCTAAAGAAACCCAAAATGTTAGGTTGCATCATCCATGTGAAGCTTAACCTCCTTGAGAACAACAAGGATGGTTGCAGTTTTGGTCTCCTGCCTTATAGACCAGTAACATCTCTCAAGGGTGTCGTACATTTTGTTCATGGATAAAAGAGGAGTTCACATATAGTACCTGTAGGCCATTGTTGCGTATTGCTTAATCAAGTATAGTTAAATAATAATGGCACAATACTAATTTAGTTGCTCATATTGCAAATTCACAATCATATATGAGCTTGTATGTTAAATCATGTATCGAGTTCTTGTATAAAGAGAACAAAGGATATCTTGTACGCAACTTTTAGTTGGTCTTTCAGTACAATACCATTCAGCCATTATGGGATAATGTCATACTTTCACATGATAGTGAGGATGATACTTAACAAAGAGCATGGAGGTTCAAATGAGTAATTAATGCTATGGACGATAATTTTTTTTTCATTAACAATTTATTATTGAGGTGACAAGTTGTGATTGGTGTTGTGCAATACTATCATATTGAGTCAATCATAGATGCTATTTTTATTGTGCAATTTGTCACCCTGACAAGATATGAAAACAAATCGTGAAAAAAAGATGTGCAAGTATACTGGTGGCGTCAACATTGAATTTAGCCCTAATGAATCGTTCCACTTCTGCTGACATAGTTCTTAACTTTCTTGATCTCCATTTAGCCCAAACAAGCTATCATCAAAAAATTTGTAGCACCAATTTTGCTCTTGTACCAAGATTGAGGCTCATCGCTTCTGATTTGGAAAACTATTGGCACTGGAATGTTTATACCCGAATATGTTTCAGTCAAACTTTACACTTCTATATTTCACGACTTCTCATTCTCCATTCAAGATTTTTCATTTTTGTGCTCCAAGCCTTTGGAGTTGTAGCTTTTTTGAAAAATTTTCTGATGACATCCTGATTACGTCAATTTGATGTTTGTTTGATACAATCATACTGAAAGTCAAAATTTTTTAACACTAGACTAAAATTTTGCAATATCTTGCTTGATTCAAGCCCGATTTCTTCTTGAAAATAGTTAAATTGAAAGAAATTTCACATTTTTTTATTTCGTGTGGAACCAAATTTACTTTGATTAGATGGTCAAATTGGTTAAACTTGATCAAAATTAGGGCTTGACCTTAAATTTACGAAATTCATCATTCCAATGATTGATTGAGGTGAATTGGCTCAGTTAAGGCTTAGTCAATGTTGATCAAATCTAGTCAAAGTTGTCCAAAGTTAATAAAAACTAGGATTTGATTGTAAATTTATGACATTCTTTGATCTAACACTTAGTTGGTGTTGGTGGGCTCAATTAATATAACTTTTTAAAGCTCTAGGGAAAAATAATCAATTTTTTTCCCGAAAAATTAGAGGGCATTCAGTATTGATAGTTGTTCATTCTTATCTAACATGTCATTGAAATAAGATGTGTTTGACAAAGAATGAGAGAATATTTTGCCTCTCCTTATTGTACAAATGATCACTTTCAATTTTTGAGCTTCGAATCTGGTTAGTTTCAATTGAGTTATTAGGTGAGATTGTGAGAACTTGTGCTCAACCTATTCTCTTGAATTTTATGTGCGTTCCTCTTTTGTGTTGTAGCTAAAACAATATAGAGTCCTAATTTTTGTAAATTGAGAGAAAGAGAGATATAACCTTGGGTTTTTTGTTGTTTGAGACAGCCTCTGTGCCAAGGTTGTCAAAATTGGGATCTTATCTAGGATCGTGGGATGCATATCATAAAAAGTAACAATTATAAATTGCACACACATATCTATTATAATTATTCTGTTGAAGTAATGAGAAGAAAAAAAAAAACTTTGGGGGAATATTATAGAATAAAATTTGATATAGAATGTGTATTTCTCTTTCTCCTTAATTCTAAAACAAAATTCACATTCCAAATACCTACATGATAATGGTAGCGGCCCCTTAGATTCTTTTCTTTCCTTCTCTTACAAATGTTTTGTCAATCTCGGGTCTTTTATTTTGGTAATAGTGAAATAGTGCATTTCATTAGTCCTTAATTTTTTTTATCTTTAGTTTTTAATACTAAAATGTGGGTATGCTAAAAGACATGAAGAAGAGATAAACGTATAGTATAAGCTTAAGTAATTAATTCTTCTCAAAAAAAAAAAAAAAAAAAAAGCTTAGGTAATTAATGAGAGATTAATGAGGTAAAAGTAAAAATAAGTTAATGTGATATTTTGAGCAACAACAAAAAAAACTTAATGAGAAGAGGTAAAAGACTGAATAAGAAGAGATTAATGAGATGATAACCACTATTTTCCTTCTAGCATCTTTTAATTCCAAGCTGCCACCTAGGATTCAAAGCAAATACACATTAGAAAATTACAAAGTGCTTGACATGCGTTGAGTAAGTTAGCTACCAAAGCGGGGACACCTGCAAGCATGTATGCCACACACACATATTGGGATTTTTTTTTTTTTTTTTTGGGGTAAATACACAGACATATTATACAAACATATCTGGTTATGAATGTTCACATGTGAAATCATTTTAATCTTATCCATAGAAGATTGAAAGAAGCAATAAAAGATATTTCAAGATACACATGACACTATTAGCTTACTAATGATTGTGGAATCTTCCCCTGTATTTGGTTGTGATTGAAGTCCAATATCAACAAATTGCATCCTTGAATGAATGATTTAGGCAAGTTTCCTTGAAAGCAATTGAAAGCAATTGTGCATATCAGACTCCTTGAACCTATCCCTTGACATTCAGAATTTCTTAACCAAAATGTTGTTCTCATCAAGCATCTTCAATAATATTTGAACTATAACAATGTCAAGGTTGTATTGTGATTCCTGTCCAGGCAAAGCACTTAGTCCGTAATGAATTTCTTTTTTTGTGTTATGTATATACAAAAAATGTTAGTTAGGTAGATGTCATTGAAAGATTGAAAGTAAATGATATCGTTTTTGGTCTATGTGTATTTGACATGAGATGGCATGAAGGGCCATGGGTAGGTATATATAAAGAGGTAGAAGTGTAAGGGGTGAAAATGGTGAATTAAAATGCAAAGATTTTTGTGTGTATGTGTGAGGGAAGAAAACTCTTGAAACATTGAACCAAAGGATATAAAGAATATTTATTTTTTAATTAGAAAAATCTTGAAATATTGAACTAAATGAAACAAAAAATCAATATCTAATTTGTTCTTATCTCTGATATGACACTTGAAAATATTTCAATTCTCTTTGCATAGAATGCACCACATATCTTATGACCTACACTACACAGGTTATCAATACTATTATTGTTATTCATGGTTTCCTCACAAGCGTTTAATCAAATCATGTTAAAGCACAAAATTAAGAAATATTCATGCGTTAGTGCGAATCTTCATCGTATATAGAAGACTCAATTTGAAATTTTTTTTTTTTGGTTGCAAAATAGGCCTGGACAAAATTTGTCCGACTTTGCTTCAATTATCATATCATTATAGCCGAATTTTGTGGTCTTATTTTTATGTGGCTTTCAGCAATTAAAATGAGGAAAAAAATAATTCATTTCACATGCAAAATTAAAATTTAACCAACATTCAGAAAAATATTTACAAGCTAAGAAATGATAAAAGAAAAACAAAATTGAATAAACCACAGCCAAAAGCACTTATTAGCACTCCTGAAATAGATTGAATCAAAGACTTATTTATCTACAAATTGTGATGATCTGGACATAATTTTTGGCAACAAAACTAAGAACTTAAAATCGTAAATATAATCACGTTCCTAGTTATATTCACAAATCAGATCTTAAAGTTAATATAACCTTCCTACTATCCTCAAAACACACCATCTGTAGACCCAACAATAATGAGCTCCAGGAGGCTTGCATGTAAAACACATGTAACAGTTCCTTAATTTTGCACCATTTCAGAAATTAAGTATCTAGGAACACAAAGTTATATTTAGAGTAAAGTCTTAGTAATGCGTTCAACAATGACAACAATAGATTTTCTTATATATTGAAATATAGTAATGTAATACTTGCAATTGACTAATTTATCCAAAGGGGAAAAAAAAGTAACTACACTTCACCAAAAATAAAAATAACAAATAATGAAAACAGTAGGTAAGATGTTGCAATTGGGCCTTGGCTCAAGTGGTAGAGGGATGACCGATGAGATATCAGGTAGTACTTAGCTACAAATCTTGTTTAACAAACATATGCTGAGATGACCACTATTTTCCTTCCAGCATCAGTTTTTTAGTTCCAAGCTACCACCTAGGATTCAAAGCAAATTCAAATTAATAAATTACAACATGCTTGACTTGGGTTGAATAAGTTAGCTACAAAAGCTGGGACACCTGCAAGCATGTACGCGATGCACATATATTGAAACAAACATATCTGTTTATGAAATGTTCACATGTGAAGTCATTTAATCTTATTAGTAGAAGAAAGAAGCAATAAAAGATATTTCAAAATATACATGACAGTGATGACCCTATTAGCTTACTGCGTCAACAAAACACATGCTCTCCAAACTGCAAACAACACGAACTCCAAGGTCTAGCAACACATGAAATGCCCCAACAAATTGGAAACTTTATATAGATGCAACATCAAGGTAAAGAGTAGCATCTTCAATGTGCTCTGATATCCAAAGACAAAGGTGAATAAATAATATTAGAATAGATCAACTAAATGTTGGACAAAAGTAATCACATGCCTACTTGTTTTGATCATCTAGTGACTACGTTGATGTACGGGAAAGAGACTATAGTACTCAATGAGGTGACTAGTGCTCTCTTGTCATACATAAAGATGAAGCAAGATGGTGATGGTTCTCAGGCTGATGGACTTATTGTAAAGTCTGAGTCAAGCAATAGAGGCAGAAGCAGGTCAAGAGGACGGAACTCCAACAGGAACAGATCACAGTCTAAATCACGTGCAAAGAAAGATGTAGAGTGCTTTTATTGTCACAAGAAAGGGCACTACAAGAATCAGTGTAAAGAGTTGAAAGAGCATTTAGAGGAGAAGAAGAATGAAAAGAAACCCCTAGAATCAGCTAGTGTTGCTGAAGAAACATCAGATGACAGTGAAGTTGGTGCAGATTTACTTTCAGTTTCATCAAGTAACAACGTTCTATTGGAATCTTGGGTTTTAGATTCAGCATGCTCATATCATATGACTCCAAAGAAAGATTGGTTTGACACGTATAAGACTTACAACGGTGGTATGGTCCAAATGGGTAATGATGCTACATGCCCGGTTATTGGAATTGGTACCGTGAAGATCAAGATGTTTGATGGAGTTGTGAGAGTTTTTAGTAATGTCAGACATGTTCCAGATCTTAGAAAGAATTTAATTTCTTTAGGAGTATTGGATGATTTGGGCTATTCATACTCATCAAAGGGTGGAATCATGAAGATTACCAAAGGTGCTTTGATGGTGATGAAGGGACAGAAAATAAGCACGCTTTACAGATTGATTGGGAACACAATTGTAGGAAGAGTTGCAGTCACCACTCTGGTAGAGTCCAACATTGACGACACAAAATTATGGCATATGCGACTTGGCCATATTGGTGAACGTGGTATGTTAGAGTTGCACAAGAGAAATTTATTAAAAGGGGTGAAGACATGCAAGCTAGACTTCTGCAAGTATTGTGTGTATGGGAAGCAGCATAGAGTCAGTTTCAAGACAGTCTCTCATACAAGTAAGGGTGTTCTTGACTACATTCATTCAGATGTTTGGGGTCCAGTATCAGTTTCTTCTCATAGTGGTGCTCGGTATTTCGTTAGTTTCATTGATGACTACTCTAGAAAGGTATGGATTTATTTTATGAAGCATAAGTCTGATGTGTTTGGCATATTTAAAAGGTGGAAAGCACAGGTTGAGAATCAGACTGGCAGGAAAATAAAATACCTTAGAACAGATAATGGACTAGAGTATAGAGATAAAGAATTCATAAGATTT
Organism: Quercus aquifolioides; assembly: GCA_019022515.1. NCBI lineage: Eukaryota > Viridiplantae > Streptophyta > Magnoliopsida > Fagales > Fagaceae > Quercus > Quercus aquifolioides. The sequence goes on from CM032333.1 coordinate 65,966,182, forward strand.
TGTGAATTAGAAGGCATTACTCGTCACTTCACAGTTAAAGGAACTCCACAGCAGAATGGGGTTGCAGAGAGAATGAACAGAACCTTAGCAAAAAGAGCCAGATGCATGAGATTGAATGCAGGGTTGCCTAAGGTGTTCTGGGCAGAGACAGTTAACACAGCAAGCTTCATTATTAATAGATCTCCATCATCAGCCATAGATTTCAAGATTCCAGAAGAGGTTTGGTCAGGTAGACCAGTTGATTATTTGAGTCTAAAAATCTTTGGTTGTCCAGCTTATGTGCATGTGCAGAGTGGAGAGCGTTCTAAATTGGATTCGAAGTCAAGAAAATGCGTATTTCTTGGTTTTGAAAAGGTGTTAAAGGCTATAGGCTTTGGGATCCAATCTCAAAGAAAACGGTGACCAGCAGAGATGTCATATTTGATGAAGCCTTTATGTTGAAACAGAATGAAGTAGAGACATGTGATGATAGTCCACAGGAGAAATTAACTGTTGAGGTGGAGTTTGACGAGAATAGTTCATCCAGTGATAAGGGTGATACTGAGATTGATCCACAGTAGCAACAAGAAGAGTCTTATTCAATTGCTAAAGATAGAGAGAAGCGGGTTCACAAAGCACCACAGAGATATGGCTTTGAAGATATGGTTAGCTTTGCTCTCATAACTAGCAGTGGAGATCCATTGTCTTACAGGGATGTAGAAGAGATGGGGTCACTAGAGGAGAATAAGATTTGAGAGTCATCTAGTATGTTGACAAAGACAGTTCCAACAGACAAGTTCAAGCACTGCTTGGACTTGATTGGTGTTTGCAGCTTGTAAGCCCTTAAGGGGCTAAGGTGGAGGCGATGGAGGAGTTTGCTCGTGTAGCTTGATCAATTCAAGCCAAGGTGGAGATTTGTTGAAGTGGGCTTGCGTGTGGCTTGAATCGCCACAAGCCCATGTTTGTTTAAGTCGGTCATAGTTGACCGAATTCAACTAGGAATATAATTCCTAGTGATAGCCGACCTATATATATATTAGGTTTGTGTTGAACGGCAATACATAGAGAGAATTAGAACAATTCCTAAAACCTAACAGCAGCCGCATAAGAAGAAGAATAGTGTTTTCTTGTCTTGTGGGTGAGAGAGAGTGCTAGGGTGTAATTGGGATTTGGGTTTTTTGAGAGTGTTTTTTGTGCACTATTGTATCTTCCTATTTTTATAGTGAAATTTCTCCGTCGTCTTCGTGGAGGTAGGCAGTTTGCCGAACCACGTAAATTCTTATGTTCTTTGTGTGTGCTTGTTATTTAATTTCCGCTTATTTACTGTTATTGATTGGAGTCCTGGGGTGCTATCTGCACAACATTAATACCATCACTAAATTCAAAGCAATTGCAATATTGAACTCTACTCAGTGCCTCTCAAACGGCACGTTGAGGTAGAGCAAGAGTGATAGAAAAATCGAAAACAAAAGTCAACACACTATATCGTCTACCCGATGCCAATAAATGGTTTGAGAGGCAGAATGCTCAGATAATGTAAATGCCAACCTAAAACCAAAAACACTACCACGTTTAGAATAAAAAAACACTCCCACACTGCCACAATTCTACACTCCCACTTTTAGATTAAAAAAAACACTCCAATGCCACGGAAATACACTCCTACACATGGTTGTCAAAATCCCGATTTGGATCTTATGATCCTACAATTTTACAATCCCACCTGCCCAAAATGATTCAGATCTTTCAAGGATTGCGATCATTTAGGATTGGTAGGATCGCATGATTTTAACGATCTCAAACGATCGTGGTTTCTTATAATTTTCTTTAACTTGATGAAAGGCTCAGTTGGACCCAAATAAAAAATAACATCCTAATAGACTAAGTTTTGCTATTCTAATGTAGAGAGATAGAGTGTCAGTTAGACCCAAATGAAAAATAACATCCCAATAGTGTCACGTTTTGAGGTTTTTGGCTTCTTTATATGATGCTTACAAATGAATACAATGATGCATAGTAATTACATCAAATGGATGCAAATATTTGGTTTTTTTATTTAAATTTTTTACTTTTTTATTTTATTTATTTTATTTTTTTATAAATGAATGTATAATTTATGTGATTATTTAAGATACCAATGTGTGTGTGTGTGTGTGTGTTTTTTTTTTCCTCTCAAATAATGTAGGATCTTACGATCCATGATCCGATCCTACGATTTATGATCCTATCTACCTCCCACGATCTTACGTATGATCCTGATTTAGACAACTTTGCTCCCACATGTAGATTAAAAAGAAACACTCCCATCACCAAATGAAAACCCAATCCCTAATTTAACTCGAATACCCCAAACTTAAAGCATTTTTACCCAGATTCCTTAATCAAAATCAAATTTAACCCAAACACCTAAATCGACATCAATCCAACCAGATATAAGTATATAACCAAATCCATAAATTTTAACAATGAAAAAAAAAAAAAAAAAAACTTTACTATGGGGGTCACAGGAGTCTGATGGTGGTGGGAGATCAGACTTTGGTGGGCATACGGCTTAGTGAATTCCCTCTCTGTCCTAGCTTTTTTTTTTTTTTTTTTTTTTTGGGTTGTACCAAAATGGTTCTCCCTCTTACAAACTCTGTCTCTCTCCTTCTCTACCTCTAAATTTCAAGGGTTTTTTTTATTTATTTTTTATTTAAAAAAAAAAACATTAAATGGTGTTTTAAAGTTGTGAAACATTATAATTTATCATTTTTTTACTTAAACGTGGCAGAATTTTAAATAGGTTTTTTTCCTACATAGCAGCACAGCCTTAATTGCAGGAAAAGACTTCTGCTATTATATATGATATTGATTGATGATTGATTACCATACATCACTATATCAATTTTTAAGCATAATTTAAAGAGGTCAAAAACCTCAAAACATGACACTCTATTAGGATGTTATTTTTCATTTAGGTCTAATTGACACTCTATCTCTCTATCTTAAAATATCAAAACTGAGTCTATTGGGATATTATTTTTCATTTGAGTCCAACTGAGTCTTTTGTCAAGTTAAAGAAGATTATAAGAAACCAGGATTGTTTGGGATCATCAGAATCGTATGATCCTACCGATCCTGAAATTTCGTAGAGATTCTACCAAAGATCCTTAAAAGATTCGGATCATTTTGTGTAGGTGGGATTGTAAAATCGTAGGATCCAGAATGAAATTTTGACAACCATGCTTTGTGCCACTATGTAATCTTCCTAATATTTTTAGTGAAACTTTTTTCTTGTCGCTGCCCATGGACACTTTAAACCTTATATTGTTTTTTAAATAAAAAAAAAAAAAAAGCCTAAAAGTTAAACGAAATATAAGGAAAAATAAAAAAAGTACATGTCAAAAATAAGTTTTTATAGGTGTGTTTGAGACTAGCTTATAAGCTAGCTTTTTTCTTTTAGTTACAACTTTTAAATTTTTTTTTTTATTTTTATTTATTTTTATTTTTTTATTTTTTTATTTTTTTTAAGTACGAGTATACTTTACCACACTTTCAGCAAAAAATTAAATAAGTTGTTCACAAAAATAAACAAAGCCAAGTCTTCAACTTTTGGTTGAAAAGTTTCTAAAGAAAAAACTTATGGTTGAAAAATTAAAGGAAAAAAAAAAACCTTTATAGCATCCTTTTGTTTAGGACTTCATAATTTATAGAGGAAAATTTATTAAGTAGTTCGGGAGTACACTCCCCTCTCTCACATGAGGGTGGGCCCCATGGTGAGAGGGACCTACCTCTATGTGAGAGGGAGGGAATATACTTCCGGAGTACTCAATAATAACACTTTATAGATGCACTCTCTTCTACATTAAGAAAGAGAGAGAGAGAAGTGGACCAACATGCTATGCTCGTGTGTCTCAACATAAATGTAACAATATTAAATATTACGCTTTAACTTTAAAATATTATATAGAATTTCAATGATTGTTATCACATCATTAATAGACAAATTTTTGAAATCTAACTTGTGATGGATGTGATTGATTATTGTAAAAGTTCTTGTCATTTTTTTAGATCTCTAAATCAATTGAAATTGACATAATTGAACATCATACGTAGAATTGCAGAAGGGTGGTGGATTTTTTTAAGTTCACATGGGTTTTGAATGATGAATTTGGATTACGTTAAGATCTAAAGGAAACTATAAAAATTTGGAAAACTAGGACCATACTTGGCTATTCATTATAGAAATTCAAATGCAAATTTAGAGTTCAGTTGAAGAATACAAAATGAACTACCAATTGAAAAAGTAAAAAGCAAAAACATAACAAACTAGTTCAATGTCCAACTCTCCGACTGAAAGGACTGAATCTCTTCCATTCAAAACACTAAAATGTCAATTGTCAAGAGATACAAATTAAACAAATCTCAATTCAGTCACAACTTTACATGGGATTGGCGCATTTACAAGAGCTGGGTCATTGTGGTGATGAAGCAAATGTTGGAGATAACAAGCAAAGTAATTGTAGTCATTACACAGCATTTCCAGCTACTGTCTCATCTGAACAGGATTCTTGTTTCTCTTCCAGACGGAGTCTTTTTGAGCATACCTGTGGCTTAGAATCACTACTATCGGTAACTATATGCTTGGATGACAGAGGTGAAGATGAATCAGATTTAGATTCAGCTGGGTGTGGAGGGGATGCACCAGCTGATGGAGAAGAAGGCTGCATTTCAGAATCTTGGTGTGGATTAGCCAGCGATGACAAGGTTGGAGGAGAAATTAAGGCAATGCCAGCTTTCTGTTGTTCCTCCAAGATCTTCTGCAAGTACCTTGCATGTTCCTCTATGCGTAACTGAAGGGCCCTTTGGACCTGTGTGAAGGAAAAATCTCAAAACAAAGAATAACATGTAGTATGTCTATGAACTGTCATATTGTTAAAACTTACGAGAGAAAAAAAGCTAATTCTTCCTTGTTTTTGTTTTTGTATTTATATATACTAGTAAGTTACCCATTCGATACATGGATAATTTTGTAATGTTTTATGTAAGATAGTTTTGGAGAATGTTGTATATGTATTATAGCATTATTGTTATAATTGCTGTTGTCACTTAATATAAAATACCAGCCCTCCTTCCTTAGTTCTAGTCAACTCATACAGGTTAGGATTAGATGAAACATCAATGTTTGAGCTAGGTAGGTATCGTCAAAAGATGAAACATTGTTTTTGGTTTGTGTGTATTTGAGATGAGATGGCATGAAGGGCTATGGGTAGGTATATATAAAGAGATAGAAGTGCAAGAGGTGAAAATGGTGAATTAAAATGCAAAGAATTTTGTGTGTATGTGTGAGAGATGAAAAGTCTTGAAACATTGAACCAAAGGATACGAAGAATATTTATTTTTAATTAGAAAAGTCTTGAAAATTGAACCAAATGAAATAAAAAGTTAATATTTAATTTGTGCTAATCTCTGATGTGGCACTTGAGATATTTCAATTTCATTTGCATAGAATGCGCTACTTGGCAAAACCTCATGCTTTCCCACATGAGGTCTATGCTTTTATATATATATATATCGATTTTTTGGCCTCTCTCTCTCTCTCTCTCTTAATAAGAAAAGAGAAATAAGATTAACAGAATAAAGAATGGACAAATGGAAAAATATCAATTTAAAAGATTAAGTGATGGAGAGTGAGAGAGTGGGATAGGGCCAAAAGCTTAAATATAAGATTACTTAAGTGATGGAGAGCGAGAGAGTGGGATAGGATCAAAACTCAGAATGCCAGATTTATAAACGAAGCATAAAACAAACCTCAAGCTGTTCATGCAGTTGTTTCTGAACTTCAATTTGCATGCGCAGAGCCTCAGTTATGTGCATGCTCCTAGGACAAAATAGAAAATTTCACAATTTTATTTTCAACAGAAGAAAAAAGGGAAAATATATATACTGCACACGCATATCAACACACAATACATATTAGGAAACAAAAATGAAAATAATATTGACCCTTTTCTACGTCCATCACTTTCATTGCTATTTGAAGCTGCTTTCTTTTCTTCAGAGCTAGAAGCCTTCTTCTCTGGAAAAAAAGAGGACATGACAAAATGTAAACTATCTGCAAAAGAAAGTTTCTTGCCATATTCAAATGCAGTTGTATGCTTTTACATTCTCCTTGACAGCAATGCACTAGAGAGAGAGAGAGAGAGAGAGAGAGGGACTCTAATCCCCAAATACTCAAAAACAGACCATGGTACAGATCTCAGCATGTAGATAATGAACATAATGTTTCATTCAAGAAATAAAAAGTTTGAAAGATACATGTCATTGATACTAGTTGAGAGATATGAAAGAGTGGCATAATCAAGGATAAGGAATATTATATACACTGCATTATATGAAATCTAGAATCAGAACCTTCAATGCATAAAATAAATAAATTTGCAAGAGAAAAGAGAATTCCCATGATTTGAAGAAGAAAACTGAGTTTCCACATGGATAGTGTTTGTAAAACTAACCGCTGATAAAAGAAGAAATTAGAATTTAAAAAATTTAACAGAAAGAAAAACCTTAATATATGTTTATTATTGTTGTTGATATTAAGATCTTGGGTTTGTGAGAGTTGGAAATTAACTCCTAGGAACCTCTATGTGAGGGCTTGACACATGTAGGGATATCACTTTGACTCACAAGTTTAAGCTATTGGGTTAAGTCCAACAATGTTATGTTAACTACTTATTCCTGTCGCTACTATCTGATGTGGGATTTAACCACTTAACAAACCACACCACTCACATGTAAATATTTAAACAAATCTCCCCCTTACATGTGAGTCATCTACCAAACCACATCAAGCTATATTCCTGGTTAGCCTCTTCTTTAAACAGACAACGTTTCTAAACAATCCAAGTGTTGCACGTCACCAAGGTATCATATCAAGGAAATGAGATTAAAAGCAATAAGGCTTGATTCTCCTCCAAAATTTTAGCCTTCATGCTTGAAAATAGAATAGTTAATCTATAAAAAGCATTAAAAGGATCTATATATCACTATGCTCTTCCAAGCATGTTTGATACAACTTTTTTCTCAAATGCAATTGATTTGTAAGAGATTTTGATTTACATATCTTCTCTGGAATTTTTCTGTAAATTTTATTTTATTTTTTTATTGGTAATTCACATATGCACCTGGTGGGTCTTGGATCCTTGACGTCACCCGTCATTCCATTATTGTGGGAGAAGGAAGTGCTAGTTGAGCTACTGCTAATTGGCTACGTTTTCTATAATTCTTGGAGATAAAGTTATATTCAACACATTATACTTTAAGTGCAAGACTCATAGATAATGCTCCTTAGTTTCTTTTCAAGTTCTTCTCATTCAATATCAAACTTAGTGGTCAGCTTCTTTGATCTTCCTTGCAATGCCCTAATCAATCCTTACTCAACAAAAGATATCTTCAACGGTAGTGACCAAAATTTTTTTGTTAACGGGCCAAAGCTATTTATATCCAAAGTTTTAAATCCAATATATGTACCTAGGGTTTCATGTGTGTATACGTATATATATAAATAGTCAAGATCAAGTTAGAAATGATGTAAGTCTTCATCAATTGTTACACTAAAAATCATTTTTTATTAGATTAATATTTTAAGACTTCCCCTATTGGAATATGGTCTCTTTGTTCCTAACAACACACACACACACACACACACACCCCAAATTTCTTGTTAATTGAATGTTGTCTATTATACGATCCATAATTCATCTTGTGTATAATATTAAAGTACAAAAACTTTAAATTTAAATATTTTGTAGATAAGATAATTATTGTCCTTTGATCTTGTAGATATATTTCAAGAATAAAAAGTAGGAGAAAATGTGACCCAATAGTGGCTCTACTAAAAAACACACTTAGTGTAACATTGGCAAATGTCTTTGGCAAATGTTACACTCGGTGTAACTTGAGCTCAACCTATGTGCATATGTATATATACACATATATATTGTATAAAATATTTGTAGGCAAAGTCTAGATCACATACAAGAGGCAATGCCAATTTTCTTAGGTATAAATCTTGGGCCTTTAGAGCAACCAAAATTTAAAATTTTGACATTTGGGATAAATGATTATGCGCTAACTTGTATATTTTCACCACTTTTTCTTTCAAAATATGCATTAGTGGTGGAACCATTAGAGCATTAATAGTTTTAGATATTATGAAAGATATAAAAAATCAAGTCCTTTTAGGAAGTTTACATTATAACATCACTTAAACATGTATGAACCAAAATCAGAGAAATATAATAAATAAATAAAAAGAAAGATAGAACATCAAAGCAAAACACCAACAGAGCAACAAGCATCAAGAGAAAAATTCGAGTGCAAACATCTACAACAGTACGAAAGATAAAAACACTAGTATAGAAATATAAAGATATAAAAACTAATCATTCTAAGAAAGTCTAAACAAGATGGCAAACTTCCCATCCAAATGAAAGAAAAAGGTAAAGGGTTTTAGTTATACATAGGGAAATGTTTCTCTACTTCTTAGGACACCTATTCTATATGCTCTTTGTTCTAATAAAGTAGAAGTGGCAGAAGAAAGTAAAGGTGGTCTGAAACAAAATGTTTGGGCATTCAAATAAGTGGTAGTTGAGAATTTAAGAAAATCTCAAGGAGGGCCATTAAGTAAAGTTACATACAATTGATATGTTCTTAGGAAAATAGGGGGAAAATCTTCAAAACCAGGCAAGGCCATGGCCCGAAAATGGACCATTTTTTTATAGTGCTTTGCCAAAACTAAAATTAATTTTCCCAAAATAGGGCTCTGCCTTTAACTTTGTGCTTGCTATTTCGAAATCCATGACTAATTGTTGTTATGTCAATTATTCGGATCTGGGATTTGAGAGAGCTTGATCCAACATGTTGAGATATTACCTTAACTCAGAAGCTTAAGCTAGTGGGCTGGGTCCAGCAATGGTACTTAACCAATAACACCACTTGCACATTATTATTTCAAAAAATATTATTACTATTTTTTTTTCTTATGGTAAATGAAAACCCTAGTGTGCTATTATTATTATTTTTTGTAAGTACATATTTCATTAACGATAAAGGAAGAGAGGGCATAGCCTTGTACACTGGAGGTGTACAACAGGTACACCATCATCAAGAGTTTAAGTACAAATATCAAGCATCTTAAGAAACAAGAGACAAGGAGACTGGAACATTATATGGTGAAGAAAAGTGGGTCTAGACATGAATAATGTGTGTGTGCATGTGAATATATTTCTCATCTACTGCTATAATAGTTGGTATCACTCCAAAGAGTTTTGCTGGTAAAACAGGGTGCAAGCTGCTGAAACCTTTATTTTCTTGATGTGTAAGTTACATATGCACCTTACAGGGTCTTGAACCCTCAATATCACCCTCTTCTCTATTCTTACAAGGGAAGTGGTGTCATTTGAACTAGAGCTCATTGACAAAATAAGCTGCTAAGAATGAATAGATCTAGATGCTTATATTGAAATGATTTGATCATTTCTGAAAGATGATTATAATATTGATGAACATAAGCATCACTCTATTTCCATTTTACATTCCTTTACCTTCTTTTTTCTCAGGCATATACTTGGCAAGTCGGTATTTCTGCATAGACATAAAATAACACAGGCTTAATATGACTTGTAGCCTATTGAACATTTAAACTTAATTCAGCAGATACATGTAAATGCAAGTAAGTACCTGTAAGTGGCTTTTCACATGATAGATGGTCAAACCTTCAACATTCATAAGCTTCAATACACCCTTTGGAGTAGCCTCTACATTTCAAATCAAACAAATCAGGCTCGTACGTAACAGAAAGACAATAGGACTTTCAAATTATTCATAACAGTTGATAAGATTGAAAATTCTTCACTTACTAAAAAAAAAGATACTTCTGTGAAAACAAAACCAAAAAAAAAAAAAAAAAAATCAGCCCCATTTGTATCATAGAATAGAACAAGTAGCTAGCTTACTTTCGGCCCCATCAAGCTTGCTGACAGCCTCCACAAAACGCTCATGCAGCTCAGGTGTCCATCTCATTCTTGGCTTGTGCAGAGTGGCTGATCCAGGAGATGGCTGACTTGAAAGATCATCAAGAGCTTCCACCACAGAGTGAGAACTTTGATTGCATGTCAATTCTATGGCTGGTTTTGATGGAGCTTGTGGTGTTTCATAAATTTCCTAGATGAAAGACAACAGCCAAAGCAAATACTAGTAAGTAGAAGAATATGCAGCAGTCCCAAAAGGCACATACATATGAGCATTGATGCACAAATAAATTCATTCCCCCTCCCCCCTCCCTGAGATTTTATATTTGACTCAAAAAGAAAAACCGTATTTCATTCATTCCGTTCTTTTGAACTGTAATAAAAGTTTGTTGATAATGCCAAAAGTTAAATTAAATGAATATCAAGTCATATTGGATTCAGCACCATTTACTATTGTCCTTACCCTCTACATGGTGCTATAGTATAAAATAAAGTTTCGAAAAACTGAAACTTAATTAAAATTTAAATAGAGATGGTCGCAAGATACTTACATCAAGCCTGGGATTTTCTCCATGGTCAGTGATAGCCATGTCAAGTTCATCAGACAAAAACTGTAGCTCCAATTGCTCTGTTAGTGCTAGACTGTCGCTTGCACAACTTACACCATGAAGTTCATCAGAAGCATCTCCAGGAAAATTAAGAAAGTCTTTCATAAGAGCGTCTGAATGCTCCTCATCATATTGATTGTCTATATCCCCACTGAAAAGCAATGGAGCTTTTGAATCAACAGCAGAAATGGACTGGTTATAGGATGGAGGATGTGGAAGAAATGGGAGATTTCCAAGTTGCCGATGGGTTTCAGAGCTTGATGAAGAAGACTGGTATAAGCTGGTACAGAACACGGATGCACGTGAAAATGTGCTCTTAGAATTTTGGACATAAGAACCAGGAGACAGGGGACTATTTGATAAAGATTTCAAACAATGCTTTTGAGGATGGACAGTAGATGCTCGGGTATGAGTAGGATAACTAAAAGATTCAGTATGAATGAAAGGCAATGGATGTGAAGATGAACATTCACTAGCTGATAAACTATTGCCTTCTGATTCAATGGTAAAAAAATTATGTACTGGGGAGAGGGTAGCATAATATGGCTGTTTGACTCCTCTGGTGGCCTCACTTTGTTCGGACGATATGATACTATTGTGATTCATGGTCTTAGATGGCAGCCGAACCCTCATCCACCTACGAAATCGATAAATGCAGTATGGCACAACTCTATAAAAAGCTTAAAATTTAAAAATGAATTTGAGATACAAGGCTTACAATTGAAGGCTTCATTGGGTTGAATAAACAAGATATATAGGTGCATTACAAAGAAACGTCATATGGTCAAAGCAGAAACAAGAAGTCACACAAGTCTACATCTCTATTTTTTCTTTTTGCCTCCAAAGATGAAACAAGAAGTCACATCTCAATGATAAGAATCTGCTACAGTTCTTCTTTTAATAGAGTAACTTGGTATTCCCATGATATTTGCATATTTAGACAACTAAATTGAATGGCAGGGAGTGATCAACCCACAATGTAAACCACCGAATTGAAAGCCAAAGAAACCATGTCAAATCCAATTCATCAACTAATGGGTACGAAGAAACATGTCCAAGACCTGCAAAAGAGACCACCAGTTGAGTGATCAGCCATATGCCATCTGGTAACACCAGAGGAAACCATGTTATAATAAAATCAGTCCAATTAGTCTTAAAAGCTTAAGTCATGAAAAGGTGGGGACTGCAGATTAATCATGTTCCACATACTAACAATCTCATGGTTAATAAATTGGTTAAAGAAAAAGAATGGATAAAAACAAAATCACTGGAGCAATCACTATAATTTGCTCAGCTACAAGTTAGCAGTTTCAATAGCAGACCACCATAAGAACCCCTTCTTGGCCCCAAAAGGATTGCCAACTTTCTTCTTACGAATAAAAGAAAATTAGACAATTGAGGTTGAAGTTTATCAATTCAATTCATTGGTTAAAAATTTTAAACACATATATAAACAAAGCAACCAACTTGAACATTAATCTTAAACTATCAGACCAACGGTGAAATGTTTATGTTCCCCAATTAAAAAGCTTGGAAGATCAAATTTTTATATAGGCATTTAGTGAACCCAACTCCCCAGATACAGTCTTCAGTCCACCGATGTAGAAAGCATAATTAAAACCCCTTATAATTCAACAACCCCAGAACAAAGTAACTGGAATCAGAGAAAATACATTGACCCAGAAGCCAGAAAAGAGGGGAAATTTTGAATAAAAGAAAGTCACCCCCATCCCCCTTAACATGATAACAACACCTTCAAAAAAAAGAGAGAGTTAAATTTCACAAACACAAAGAATAATTAGACGAAGACATACATAAAAAGAAAGGAAGAAGAAAGATTTATAATAGAGGAAGAAGAATTTGAAGTTTAATACCAAGTCAAAGAATTTGAAAGAGTAACCTGACATGGAGAGTGGAAATTGTACTTGAGAAAAAGAAAAGACTGACCTGGATAATAATTATTATGTAGTGCAACAGAACACAGAACACAGACTACAGATCTTGTTCTTCAAAAAGTCCATAGAGAGTTAGAGATAAATGTCGTCGACTCGGTTTGTATGATTGTTTTGATGAGAAAGAAAGCCACAGGAGCACTATGAATGTATTTTTTGTAATGTGGCTGCTGCAGGCTGCAGCTTAACTTCGAATCTAAACGTCTGAATCCAAACATAACAATAATTGAGGATTCCAGAATCCCATAAATATCATACATATAATAATAGTACTACTATTGTATTTGAATAAAGTTTAATGTAAATGTTTTTTTTTTTTTGAGAAACAAATGTAAATGTTTTAATGCTCTTGGGATAATAATTTTTATTTATTTAATAATATTATGGAAGATGTAAAAGCAGCTTCAAATGATTATTGTTGGTTTCTGGCCTCACACTCTATACTCTATGGTTTTACTGATCTTTGCCTCTTCTTCGCCTCTGGTTGCTCCAAATGATTATGTTCTAAGCAATATAATAATAATAAAATATAATGGCTGATGAGATCTCTATACGCGCTTTGTTGGGTGAGGTTAACCACGTTCCGGTTGGTCCTTATGGCAGTTTTTCTTTTTGGGGAATTTTCATTTTCCACAAATTACTTCACAAATATGTCTCATGATATCATTTCCTAAGATAATTTTTCATTTATGTAGGACAATAGAATACCAATTATTTATTTATTTTTATATTCTATAACTTCTTCGGTTTGAGTTGCCTCATGGTGTGATTTTTTTTTTATAGAGCTTTATATTAGGGGTGTGTAAAAAACCGAAGAACTGAAAAAATCACTTCAAACCGACCGAACCGATGCAAAAATTTCAGTTCGGTTTCGGTTCGTTTTGGTTTCGGTTTTTTATATAATAAAACCGAAAATTTCGGTTCGGTTTTCGGTTGCAAATTTTAATGCACCAAACCAACCGAACCGAACTGATATATATATATATATATATATATATATATTTATGTAATACTCAGTCATGTTGGAGTTTGTAGCTTAGTGGTATGATGTGGTTGTAATGACTAAGTGTTCTCTTGTTCGATCCTTCGTGTAAACCTTTTTGAGTTTTTGAGTTTTTTAAAACCATTAAAAGTTAAAAACCCTAGCATCTTATATTTATAGGTTCTGCCCTTTTCTTTCCAGCCGCCCCTCCTCCATTTTTTTCTCTCTCACCATTTTTTCTCTCTCACCTGGAAATAGAGCATTTTATTCCTTTCTCTTCTCCTCAGCGCCGACCCCCTCCCCGATGTTGCTATTGGTTTTTTCTTCTCTGTTTCTTCTTGATTTTGTTTCTCTCATTCCAAAACCACCCATGTTCTTCTCTTTTTCTTGTTGGTTTTTTTTCTCCTCTTCAAATGTGTTGACTCGGCGAGGAGTCCAGTCTTTGATGGCGTCGCCGGCAATATCCACGAGCCACGCCGGCCAGCCTTGCTGGTTCCTAACCATGCAAGGTTCGACTCTCTTTAATTTCTCCATAATTTCATCTCTCTTTTTTATATTCTGGGTTTTTTTTTTTTTTTTTTTAGATCTTCAATTTTGGGTTTGTTTAATATTAAATCAATGCTATTTTTTCAATTTTTATGTGCAAATAAAGTTAGGGTTGTGAAAAAACCCATGTGCTTGGTTGTTTATATTCTGAGTTTGTTTATTTTCTCAATTTCCTCTCGTTTTTATATTCTGGGTTTTTTTTTTCTTTGTTTGATTTCTTGGAAAATAAATGATAAAGAAACCAAAAATACAACCAAAACCGAAATCCAACCGAAACCGATGGTTTTTCAACTATTTCGGTCGGTTTCGGTTGAGAATTTCACCAACCGAAAATTTCGGTTTCGATTGTCCAACATGTAGAAAACCGACCGAAACCGAACCGACACAACCCTACTTCATATTATTTGTAGTTATTTGTTGTGACATGAGTGAAAATCGCACCATGAGGCAATTTGAAAAGAAAGTAATTGGTCCTTTAAAGTTTAGTTTGACCAATTAATAAAAGTGTAGCTCATGGGACATCTTATCCCCCACCCCACCCCTTTTGTAAAAGTTAACTTCAATACAACAATCATGGTTTCAAAAACCGGACTGAGGACCATAGACACTGCGTTTTGTACTCCTTACAACTCAGACCCTCGTTCCCCAATAAGGTTGGTTTAGAGCCCAATCAGATGAAATTTGACTCGACGAAAGTGTTTATGGAAAATGTAACTTATTTTCGAAACAAATAAACTATTTTTGGAAAAGAAAGGCCACGGAAACCCTAGGTAATGTGTACGCATATGCGTGTATGCGTACGCATGCTCAAGCTCTGCGTACGCATGCTAGGGTTCCAGAAACTATGTAAGGCAAGTTTTCTGCATTTAAAACTTGGTTTGGAATGAATCCCACATTGTTTAGGAGCCACCCCAAACCCTTATTTTTCAACTATATAAAGCCATAAAAGGTATTTTTTCAAAGAGGATGGATTCCGGTGGTAAAACACACAATATTCATTAGAAAATAGTGAATCAAAGAGAGAGTTTTTCACGAACATCCTCAAGTCAAGTTTTATTTGATTAAGACCTTTTTTGGTCTTGATCTAGTTTTTTTTAAACTCATTTTGAATTGGTTGTGACTAGATTGACTGACGGGAACGGTTAAAATCAAGCTCTAAAGAGTTTCAGTGTTGAGGTAAAGTTTCTAACTTTGGCTCTTCACTTTTCTTTGATTTTCTTTGTTTCTTTATGTTTTATATGTGTTTATGTGCTTATAATATGTTTGTTTAGTCTAGATTTACTTTATGTTTGTATTCTAAGCATGTTAGGTTGTTAGTTTCTTTGTTTTAGTGTTTTTGTTTTGCAGTTTCTGGGTTAGGGTTCCATACAAATGGGTTGCGTATGCATTCCCTATGTATGTGCACGCATACTCTTGCCCTAAAACCCCCAAATTCACTCCTGTTTGCTTTTCTTTTGTTTTATTTACATGTTTTACCTTTTGTTTAACCTGTTTTGCCTGTCCTTGAGTCTCTATCTCTCTGTTTTGTTTTGTTTTGTTGTTGTTTCTTCTCTTTGATGTTTATTAGGGATTTAGATTGCTTGAATATCATGAACATGCATTTAAATATGATCATGCATTGATACATGGGTGCTATGATGTAGTGAGGTAAGTCATGCATAATACTATGAACATACATTTGGTTCGGTTGATGAATATGATATGGTTGATATGCTTGGTTGAATCCCTTGGATCCTAGGAGGACCATGACGGAGGGTGTAAATGGAGTCGCCACCTAGTTTATGTCTAGGAACCAATATAACGCCCTTTTTGCGGAAGGATTGATTTTTACCAGAGCACGTGTTTAGAGTTTAGGTATGGGGATGGGAAGGTGTTAGGCACCCAACCTCACTTGACCCGTGGGTTGGCTTCCACTCATTATTTTCCACATCATAATCCCATTAAAGGCACACTCAATATTGTTATTCTAAATCACACACACTCTGACATGCATCTAAGACATACAAACATGGTATAATTATCCCAAACCTAATCATTCATCTATCATGACATTGAGCAAACATATCCAAGGGCAGAAACACCATAAGATAGAGTCAAACAAACATGTTACTACATCTAAACAATCAAAGACATGGCATTCAACCAAACATGTTCATGTTAATCAAACGAAACAAGGCCATATTCAAATCAATGAATGTTCATGTAAATGCATGACTTACCTTACTTACCTCATTGCATCACATCCCATATGCATCAATGCATGTTCATATTCATATGCATGTTCATAGTAAACAAAAAAATCAAAACCCTACTAGCATCAAAGAAACAAACAAACTAAGCAAAGCAAAGCATGGAAGCAGAGACTTATAAGCATGGATACCCACTTAGGACAGAAACATATTACATAAATAAAACAAGGAAACATAAGCAATAAGGCTCGGATTAGGGCTTCTAGACATGAGCATGCGTGCGCAGTCCAATTGTATGCATATGCATGCAGTAAGCATGCGCACGCATACATGCCCTAAACCCTAACCCAGAAAATAGGAACACTAAATAAGCAGAAGCTAAAACCTAACAATCTAACATGCTAAAAACAAAAAAGCAAGGTCGCCCTCTTTGCCATGATTGCCTGGGCTGTATGGGAGTGTCGAAATAGACTACGGGAGCGTCAGTCTGTATGGGATGTTGGGGTTGTGCTGGATCGAGCGTTAGAGTTATTGCAGGAATTTCACGATGTGCATAAGAAGTATCCGAGGATGAGTCTGCCTAGTGAGATTGTCAAATGGTATCCTTCAGCTTAGGGTCTTTATAAAATTAACTTTGATGGGGCTATCTTTGAGGACCAAGCTTGTGTTGGGTTGGGTGTGGTGATTAGGGACTCAGTAGGTTTGATTATTGGTGCTCTCAGTCAAAAGATTAGATTCCCAAGCTTTGTGGTGATGGTGGAGGCCCTAGTTGCTAGTCGGGCCATTTCCTTTGCTAGAGAGATTATCATCCTTCGGGTTGTGGTGGAAGGTGGCTCTCTGCAAGTTATCAAGGCCATCAATAATACAAAACCCTCTAAGGCTTCTTTCGGGCATATCATTGATGAGATTAAACTGTTGTCTTCTTTTTTGCCATGTTGTAGTTTTGTTCATGTTAGGCGTGAGGGTAATAAGTTAGCCCATGCCCTTGCGCGTAGAGCAGTTTTATCTGTTGATACTGATGTGTGGTTGGAAGACCTACCACGTGATTTGGATGATGTTTTTCATTTTGATTTACTTTAATAAACTTTCCTTACCGGTTTCTCCAAAAAAAAAAAAAAAAAAAAGAAGCAAAATAAACCTACACTAAACAGGCATGTCAAAGCACGTATAAAGCAAATAAAACATATAAAACAAGAATTAAAACAAGGGGAAAACAAAGATGAAGCTAGAACTTTTACCTCAAAAAAAGAAAGAAAGTCTTTTTAGCTTGATTTTGACCATTCCCCTCAATCAATCTAGTCACAACCAAACCAAAATCAGTTAGTAGACCTTTGAAACTCGAAGATCAAGACCGAAATAGGTCTCAATCAAACAAAATTTGGCTTGAGTATGTTTTATGAAAAACTCCTTCTTTGATTCAATATTTTTTAGTGAATCTTATGTGATTTACCACCAGAATTCGTCCTCCTTTTGAAAGTCTACCATTTCGGGCTTTTTATAGTTGAAAATAGGGGTTTGGGGTGGCTTCCAAATGATGTGAGATTCATTCTAAACCAAGTTTTAATGCAGAAAACCTTTCCTTTTTGGTTTTTGGAACCCTTGAATGGGCATACATGGCTGTGAATGTGTACGCATGCATGAAGCATGCGTACACAGAGCTTGAGCATGTGTGCGCATACACGTGTATGTGTACGCATGCCCTAGGGTTTCCGTGGTCTTTATTTCCAAAAGAAAAAAAAAGCTTATTTAGTCCAAAAAGAGTTATATTTTTCCAAAAACACTTCCTTAAGTCAATGTCTATCTGATTGGGCCCTAAACCAACATTGGACTTTTGAATTCCAACATTATTAGGGAACGGGGGCTCGAGTCATAAGGAGTACAAAATGCGGTATCTACAGGATGATTATGCCATGTTGATTGCTTTAAATGCATGCTAAAGTGTGTGTGTGAGTTAGAATAACATGTTAAATATTCCTTTAATGAGATTAAGACTTGGAACACAATGAGTGGAAGCCGATCCATGGTTCTGGTGGGGTTGGGTGCCTAACATCTTCCCATCCCCATACCTAAACTTTGGACATGTGCTATGGTAAAGATTAGTCTTTCCACGAAAGGGCGCTATATTCATGGTTCCTAAACCTAAACCTAAACTAGGTAGCGATTCCATTTACACCCTTCGCCATGGTCCACCCTTGGCCAAGGCGTACTTCCCAAACGAAAGTGGAGAGGATGACCTCCCATGTCGCAGGTGCTTGTGCCCACAATGGCGACTCCATTAGGGATAGAGAGTTTGAATCCAATGTGTTCCATTTCTTAATTTTGATAAAGGCTCGTTTAATATTGTTTGTAGACTTTCACTTGGTTCTTTTTTCCCTTTGCCGTGGTTGGTGATGAGTGGGAAGATGGAGGCTCCATTCGAGCCAAAATCTTCCAAAGTTCATCCCACCAACTCACAATCCGTGCCATTGCCTATGATGGGCTTTGAGTACATTAACGATATGCCACCAATCCATTATGGTCCATTTAGGCCTAAGGTTGGAATCATGGCCCACCTAGTTGTGAGTGACCTATTGATCTATTGCTTTAGCTTTAAGGAGCTTAGCCACACTTAAAGAGGTCCTAGATCGTATCAAAATAGGATACCCTTTATATCTCTTGTTTGTTCAACAATATATCTTGTGTTCACCTAATTCTAAAGGACAAATAACATGTGTAAAACATCAAAGGATGACCTAAAAGTTATGGCATACCTTAAGACATTGGGATGAAAAGAAAAGAAGTTCTCACATATAAGAGGCTTATCCCAAAATCCAAAGGTATGTTTTAACTTGAAAGGTTCATAGGATCATAGCCTAGTTGCTATCATGAGCCTAAATTCAAAGGCTTCTTGAAAAGGAAAGCCTTGGGCTTAAGGTAATAAATATGCTATGGACCTAGCATTCAAGATCCTACAAAGTCAATATGAATCACCCTAATCTTGGGCCTCTTTGTTGCATATAAAGGCTTAAAATGATGAGAGATTCATGGGCTTTGAGAGGAAGGCCACTATATATTCTAGCTAGAAGGCTACTTCAAATTTTTTTTGACAATGAATATAAGAAAAGAAGAGCCTAAAGGTGATGAATTCATTGTTGGCCCATATTTGAGACAAATGGTTGAAAATCTATAGGCACATTCTAATGAAAGCCCATGAGTATAAGTTGAGAGCTTTATTGTAAATGGACCAAGCCTATATGAAACAAGGGGCGTGGTTCATTAGAGGAAAGGGAGTGATTTTGTAATTGGGCATTCATTAAAATGAACTTAAAGACTTTCTAAGAGCATCTAAATAAAAGAAAATTTTGTTAAGGGATGTGTGTTTATACTTTTGAAGGAGTGGTTCACTTGCTTTTCCCGGTGCTGAAGAACATTCCTGGACCATGGACTTTCACAAGGAGTCATGTCAATGACTTTCCTAAAGTAGGAAGTGTGGGATCTTAGGAAGATCATGATTAGGACAATTCAAATCATCCTCGCTCGCATTTTGATTGAATGAGACACCATCTCACCTCCCGACGAGGGATGGTACTTTGTTTTGGTCCCCACCCATGGTAGGAAAGATAAGATCATCAATCTCTAATTCACCCATGATAGCAGCAAATTCCTCAATAGTAGGGCATAGTTCTATTTCGTTAAAGCAGAATACATGCTGGGAAGGAACCTAATAGTTGGTAGCAGCACAGAGAAGATGCTTATCCACCCTAATTTGATGGTAAAGGAAGATGCAAGAATGGCCATAGGGAGCAACAAAATCCTTGAAATCGGGATCTAACTTCCTAATCCAAGTGGAGACATCAAGAGGAGACTTTTCTGCCATTGGGAGACCTCAAAAAAGTGTTCTTTGGGTTGGAAATACGTTGGTTAGGGTTTTGGACCCAAATGGCTACTTTTATAGCTAAGTAAGTCGGCTAGGGTTTTTCTGATTTGTGGTCAACGTGCACAGAGTCAACCCTGCATACGCAAAGTCAAAGCTGCGTACGCAGGCTCATCTCCACGTATGCAAGGCTCTTGGCAGAAGCCCCTGTTTCACTGTTTTGAGTTGAGTTTTTTTCACACCCAAGAATTCCTAGGGTTCCTGTGACCTAAAAAATCATTCAAGACATATCCCAAGCAAGATTGCAAGCATCAAAGAAGCAAAGATTGTATAGAAACATACAATTTATCATTGTACTTGTAAATTAAGTGCTAAGTTCCAATCAAAAGCATGAATGTAAAAGATGTTCTTAATAAAATCCTTTGTCTCAAACTTAATCCAAAAGTTTGCCAAGTGAAATGAAAAACGTTAAAAGCAAAAGAAAAAAAAAAAAAAAAAAAAACTGTGTTGTGTGTGTATATGCTATGATTGCAGGTAATCAACAGTGCTGCCTCTTCCTTAGGGGTCGCCTCTTCCTTGAAAGAAGAAGGATTAGTGACAGAAATAAGAAAATAAATGGCAAAGAAGAAAGAAAAAAAGAAGAAGAAAGGACTCATTGCTCGAGTGTTGGGGGGGAAAGGATAGCCCATGACATTGGGATTACGGGGCATGACACGCTCCCAAGCAAAGCCATCCTAGCCATAGGCATAGACTTTCCAAAGGATGTGTGGAGGATCAATGGGCTCACCGGCAGCAGGTCCCCCTTATTACAATTCCCTACATTAGTAGTCATGACAAGCAAAGAAAAAAAGAGAAGAAAAACAAGAGTTTGAGCATATACCTGAACAGTAAGAGAAGGCATAAGACGAGTGATGTTGAACTCGTCATAATCCAACCCTTCAAGAAGCCGTTCGACGTAAGAAGTACCGCTCCCCCATGAGTTGTACTCAGCATCGGTCATGGAATGTGGGGCAAGCATGAACTCAGGAGGGTCCCTCGTAATCTGTGGGTCATCCATACCCATCAACTTCCACTGCACCCTCTCCGCTAAGTATAACGCCCTCAAGCTCGCTCCTTCAAAAGGTCGGGTGATCTCTGAAGCAATGAGAGCGGCAGGCTCCAAGTCTCGAGAAGTAGGAAGGGGCTGGCCGACCCATGGGGTCCAGTTAACCTATAAATACATGAGGTTAGAAGAAAGACATCCTAAGAAGAATGCATGAAGAAGCGTGAGAAACAAGAACTACTAAACTTACCTTATCAGAAGTCAACCCAGCAAGGTGGGCCCTTACTTGGTGGAAGTTGTTCAGAACTAGGTCGGTGCTCGGAGTTATAAGGCCATACCTAACCACCTATTGCTACAAAAAGAAGCACAAACCACAGGTTGGATGCAAGATAACATATGTAAAATGATAGTTTTCAAGGCAATATAGTTTGCAAGACTACGAGCCACAAGTAAAGGTGAAAGAGTGAAAAGAGAGTTGACCTCAAGGAGCTTCCAAGGCCCCACAAACTACTGCAAAGTGCCCTAGCTGAGAGTGTCGAGGGTGGAGTAAAGGTAAGCAAGACATGCTTGCCCCCAATTGGCCTTCTATGCCTCCCCAAAATCCTAGAAGAGGGTTAGCCACCTCAAAGACACCGTTTGCTCACCATTGGCAAAGAGGTAGGCCCCCATCAAGTGGAGAAGGGAAGCCCTAACCATGCAGACACATTCCTCCGTGGTCCTCTATGGGAGGGACATGTAATCCAACACTAGGTCGATATAGTGGATGGTCTAAGTGGAGTACTTCCTCCCTAACATGTTGATGCCCAGCTGCACACCCAACACGCCATCCAAACTAATGATGGCCCCTTTGAAGCCAAGACTGGTCATGTGGTAGAAGTCATAGGAAGTCACAGTCATCTCCTGCTCGACAATGTGAAAGGTGTGGGTAGTGTCCCACCACCTCTCGATGAGGCATTACACCAGCGTAGCACTCACAGACTTCTCTGAAAGGAGACCAATGATAGGCTCAAAGCCTGCCTCCCAGACATAGCCTCTAGTTTCAGGGGCAAGCAAGTTGAACCATTCCACCACCTTATTTGTGCTTCCCCTACCAACATAAGGGGTTGATGACTGCAAAAAAGGAAAATGTCATTAAATTCATGATTTGAATGAAATTCAAGAAATATGGTGTTTTGGTGCGAGAATGAAGATAAATTGGATGCTACAGTGATAATCGAATGCAAAAATGACAAGAATGTGTGTTAGAATTGCATATGGAAGTGAAACGGTTGATAGGGGAGTAAAAATAGGCAGAGCAGGGCTTCTGTCAAGTGTCTCATGTACGTGGGTCAAAGCCCATGCACGCAGACAAGACCCTACGTACGCAGGTCCATTCCCATGTATGCAGAACCTCAAGAACCCACCTGCATACGCATGAATACAAGTTGCGTACGTAGGCCTAAGCCCACGCATGCAAGAACACAGACATAAGCAGTTCTTTGACATTTTCAAGAAAGCATCATCTAAAATCAATCCTAAACATGTTCCTACCCCTCCTAAAACATCAGATTTTCATCTAAACCCATCCCATAGCAAAACCCAAGCATTTACATAGCAAAAAACACATTCTAACCAAAGATCAGAGAGGAACTTGAAAATGAGAAAAAAAAATGAAAACTTATAAATTTGCCCATGGGAATGTGATTCTTTGGCTGGTATGTCAATGGTGGAGATCCTACCAACCTCGTGGCTCCACTCCAATGGGTGAGAAGGAAGGCATCATCAAATAGGATGTGAGAGGATTTCTTGGCCTTGGGCGCCATTGAGGGAGACGATGAGAGAAAGAGAGAAAATAAGGAAATGAGGAAGTTGGAGAGAATGGAAGAATCATAAATTGTGAGGAAAAGAAAGTGGAAAGGGAGGTTTTTATAGAGAGAAAAGAGAGAGGAGTTGTGAAGAGTATGAAGATGTGAGGGAGATGAAGAGAATGGAGAAGAAAAGAAGAAAAGAAACGGTTGGTAACCGTTGGAGAAAAAGAAAAGGCGAGAACACACCTGATGGCTAAATTACGTGTAGTTTAGGCCTCACCACTAAACTACGTGTAGTTTAGTCATGAACAGTTTAAAAAAAAAAAAAATATTTCTTTCAAAAAAGGGAAAGATCTCTCAATACTTCCACGATTAGACAAATTATCAAAATCAAAAAGATTTTCCCCAGTGAATCAATCACATTTTCCCCAGTGGATCAAGCACATCAAGAACCACCCCCAGTAGTCCAAGCACCTCAAGAACCTTCCCCCAGCGGGTCAAGCATGTCAAATATCATCCTCAATAAGGAAGCAAAAGACTCTTCCCCAATATTTCAAGTATCTCAAGCAAAGTATCCCCAATGAAGGAAGCAGAAGATTCTTCCTCAGGTGATTAAACCTATCAACACTACAAAAAACATGACTAGTTTCAACCCACTTTTTCCAAGGTTTCAGTGAAAATAGTTGAAACAAATACTAAAAACTGGCATGCTAACTAAAATATGACTAATCTTATTACAATGGTCATTAAAACCCTTGAAATAAACTAAAACACTAAAATGCTGCTAATGGTTGCCCCCAAGTTTTTACATTCTTCAACGGATTTCTAACACAACTCTTAATAAAAGATATCCAAATGTTTTAACCCTCGAAATAAAGCCTCTCTCTCTCTCTCTCTCACACACACACACACAAAAACTCAGAATTCAGAAAACTATTTTCAAATAAAGTCTTTGCTCACTCTCTTTGAAAACCCATTTTCATTTTGTTCAACTAAATGAGAACTCTTAGAAAATTCTCTCTCTCTCTCTCTCTCTTGGAGCTCATCTTATCTTCGACGATCGGTTGAGGCACGGTGGTCGGCGATCCTATCTCTGACGAGGACCAGCCATTCATATTTAGAACCATCTCCTTCTTCCCTTTGTTCAATTATAGGTCTTTGTCTCTGTCTCTGTCTTTGTCTCTGTCTCTCTCTGTGTTTGTTTCCCGAGAAAAAAATTGAATTTGGAAATTACCTAGTAGAACTTTGCAAAGGAATTTCGGTATTCTTTCTTGTTTTCTCTCTCTCATTCTCTCCATTGATATTTCTCTTCCTTGCCAATAATATAATTTTGGGCTAGGGTTTGGATACTTTGGAAATGGAATTACATACCTGTCCTTTGGAATCTGAAGTATGGGTTGGATGTATGAGGTTTGAATAGATTATATTGAAGAAATGGTTAAAAAGGAGTTGGTAAGTATTGGTTGGATCTATGAGGTTTTTTTTATGTTTCTGTGTTTGTTAATTTTAGGTTTCCTATGGAAACGAGCATTGGTTTATCAATAGAATGAATTTAATTTGTTCTTGGTTTGGGTCATTGCAATTCAATGCTCTGTTCAGCTTCTTTGCATTGTAGAGATTTTTACACTCATTTTGTTTATAAAACTTACTAGAGCTTATGAATTTTATAAATTCATTTTCAAGTTATGTAGCTTGGAATTGGTAATCTATTTTTCCCTTATATTTGATATTGTTCTGTTCCATTGAATACAAAGCCTTCATTCTTTTTTCTTTTTGATAAGATGTTTATGTCTAACCTGAAAGTATTAACTCGGTGTAGTTATGGCATGGTGTCAATGCATCATATTGATGCATTATAAATTGTAAAACTTCCTGTAGTGCTGGAAAATTCACCATTTGAGTATGTGGGTAACGGGAATAAGACCTTCCATCTGAGTTAAAATTTTGATTGTGTTAGGTTCTAAAGACTTAGGATTTGATGTATTTAGAACTCTAATGTGTAATGTTGGCAAACTATGATCAAAACAATATGTTTAGTCTTGTTTAGGCTTGCTCAAAGTTGTGTAATTCATGTAAAGTTAGAATCGAGAGGCTGCAAATGTATTAGTGCATTTCGGCCTGGCTCGATCGATCGAAGGTTAGACTCGATCGATTGAAAGTCAGCCAGAATGTTTTTCTGTAGATTTTCCAACTCAGCCCTATCTCATTAAACGTTTAGGGTTTTATGTTTTTGCCCTAGGTATATAAGGCAAAACCCTAGCCAAGTTTTGAGTGTTGCTCTGGTTGTATTGTTGCTCATATTTTGCAGTTTGTGTGAATCTCTTGTGAGATCCTTGAAGAGCTTTCTTTCACATAAACTTAGGGTTTTCAAGGTAGAGATATTATCAACACTTTGATGATCAACTTAGTTACTGCCATTGGAGCTTAAAGAAACACAAGCAGGAGTGCTTGTACTTGATTGGAGAATCCAAGAAAGAAGGAGTCCGTGGATTCAGAGCTTGCACGTAGTTGTGTCAGTAAGTTCTACTGGTGGGTAGCATTAGGAAGTCGAGCATGGGTGCTTGTAAGTCCTTTTGTATGAACTTCGATTCTTTCATATAGTGGATTCAAGTTTACCTTGAGGATAGTTATGTTAAATCCTCCCCAGGTTTTTTTTACCGGTTTGGTTTTCCTAGGTGATCATATCTTTGTGTTCTTTATATTTTCGCTGCTTTATATCTTGATATGATATTTGATTGTGTTAACCTAGATTTGCATAATTTGACTAAGTTAATCACTTGGCTAATAAACTAGGTTAATCCAATTGTTGTGTTTTAAGGGATCTAAAAACCTAACAAGTGCTATCAGAGCGGGTAGCTCTCTTGTTGTAGATCTTTTGATCTCTGAGCTGATCATTAACCCCTATTGTCATGAAATACGGACACTCTCTGGTTATTCCTCCTCATTTTGATGGGAATAATTATGCTTATTGGAAAGTAAGGATGAAAGCATTCCTGAAATCTATTGATGAGAGAGTCTGGAACTCCATTGAATACGGATGGGAGAAGCCCACTACTCCTGTGAGTGAGTGGCAAACTTCTCAAAAAGAAGCAGCTGGTTTCAATAGCAAAGCTATGAATGCCATCTTTAACGCTGTTTCTATGGAGGAATTTAAGAGAATCTCTAATGTTGAGGTTGCTCATACTACTTGGAAAATCCTCCAGACTGTGCATGAAGGCACAAAGGCAGTTAAGATTAATAAATTGCAGCAATTAACTTCTAGATTTCAAAGCATTAGGATGTCTGATGATGAAACTTTTGATGAATTCTATGCTAAGCTGAATGATATTGTTAATTCTGCATATAATTTGGATGAAATCTATGATCAACCTAAAATTGTTAGGAAGATTCTTAGATTTTTAATTGAAGACTTTAGACCCAAAGTGACTACCATTACTGAGAGCAAGGATGTGGACTCCATCCCTGTTGATGAGCTTGTAGGATCTCTTCAGCCCTATGAGCTAGACCTACCCAAAGCTAGCAAGTCCAAGTCAATAGCTCCTAAGTCAGTTGATGATGTTGAGGTTGGTGGATTTGATGATGAGCTCTCTGCTATAGAGATTGCTTACTTTGCCAAGAACTTTAGAAACTTTCTTAGAAACAGTAGCAGAAAGGCAAGAAATACAAATACTGCTGAACCTAGAAATTTTAGGAAGAATGATCCCATTAAGGTTAGCAATACTGAAAAACCTAGAGAAAAAGTAGGTCAACCTTTCAATAATTCTTTGGGTTCTCAATGTTTTGGATGTCAAGGGTATGGTCATGTTAAATCTGAATGTCCTACATTCTTGAGGTCTAAGGGTAAAGCTATGGCTGTAACCCTTAGTGATAATGAGGTTTCTGATGATGAGTCTGGATGTGACAAGGATGGAAACTTCATTGCTTTCACTGCTACTGCTGTAGTCAATGAAAGTGTGTACTATTAGGCTTGATGCCAAATCACATAATTAAAATTGGTGTGTATATTATGAGGCAAAATTCAAGAAACTTACATGATTGCAAGTTTTTGATCTAGGAGATGTGAGAGTTATATGATGTAACTCTTTTGGTGATAGTCTCTTTCAAATTCTATGTGATGAATTTTGTAGACTTTGTGTTTGATTTCTATTCACATATCACCTCACATATATCTCAAGCTTTTGCTATTTGCACACACTACACAAGTTACTCTTTGCTAAACATGATTTTGATGGTTTAATTTGATCAATTTTGTGATTTGTGCAAAATTGAAAATTCTAGGGCTTGTAATTGATCCGAATTGGGGATTTGTTCAAATTGGGTTCAGTTGATGCAATTGGCTTGTTGAGTTGATGTAATTGATCATTATATTATGTATTCTAGCTTGTGTGATGATCAATTAGTCAAATTTTTTTCAAAATCTTAACAAGTGGTTTTCAATTTTGGGTTTTTTATTAGAAACTCTGTGCTCAAGCCAATTTTGTGAAATTGAACTTAGCTTTACTGCATTAGAACATGCATCATGACATTGTAATTGTTCATGCATCATATAGATTTTTGTTCTATATTTTTTTTGTGCTAACTTGCAGTCTGCCCTTGGTTTGTGCTTTGTTTTGTTCTTTTGGTTCTATCTTTGTGTCTTTGTCCTTTCCTTAGCATCATGCCTAGGAAGACTAGAGCTCATAGGTCTGTTCCCCCACCTTTTCCTCCCTCATCTTCTTTTGACCGTGAGAAGTTTCCTAGTGAGAAAAATCAAGAGATTTTTGAGACACTGAACCTTAGGAGAAAGTTTTTGGGCTGAGCGTTCTGTTGTGTTAGATGAGCTTGATCCTACCATTAGGGAAAAATTTGAGCGACGAGGCTGGTTACCTCTGTTGGATATTTCTGATCCTTCTCCTCCGGCTACCTTGATTAGAGAGTTCTTTTCGAACATCTCTATCCGCATCTATGATTTCAACACTCTGGTAAAGAGTTGGATACAAGGTGTAGAGTACACCATTACTCCTACTGTAATGGCTGATGCTCTAGGGGTACCTTTGGTCCAACACCCTGTCTACCCATTGATGAGTCTCTACTCTTGAATGATGTCATGTCATACATCACTGGGTCTTCTATCCAGTGGGGTTCTAATCCTCGGATCACGTCTTTTAAGCTTCTTGAGACTATCTATCTGTTTCTTCGGATAGCCTATCATTCCTTATCGCCCATTTCTCATCTTCACACCATTCCTCTCGAGCGGTGTGTCTTTTTGTACGCTCTTGTTACTGATGCTCCTATTAGTTTTCCTCACTTGTTTTATCGTTCTTTGAATGAAGTTTATAGGAGTTCATCTTCCGTTCATGCTCTTGTCCATCCTATTTTTATTCATAGGATTTTGTTATATCTTGGTCTAGATGTTTTTCCCTTCTTCTGAGCCCATACATGTTATTACTCCCATTGGTGCGTCTTTTCTTAGACAGAGGGCTGCTCATCTTCGAGCTGGCTCTAAACACCCTAGGTCTGAGCCTTCTGGTACCGCACCTCCTCCTCCTTCTTCTACAGGTCCTGCTGGTAAGGATGTTGCTGATCCTGTTGGTGATGCTGCTTCTGCTGATGTTCCTCCACCTCCTTCGGATGACTTTGATATACATCGTACCTTGGAGACTGTCATGACTGTTTAGGCGGCTCATGGTCAGATTTTGGTGGACTTGCTTGATGAGATACGTGCTTTGCGAGCCGACTTAGCGCATCTTCGTTCACCCTCACCACCTCCTTTTGATGATGGCATGTGATTGTCCTTTGGCATTCCGTCACAAAAAGGAGGAGTAGAGTTTTGACACTTGTAGAGGAGTTTTTGTAGTTAGGGGGAGTATTTCTTTTGTTTTGCGGAGCTAGTGGAGATATTAGATTGTATCTAGGTGCTTCACTTTGTATATCTTTTTTTTGGGGTTATTCATGTTAGAGGGAGTTACATTTATTTTGATATATATGATTCTTGTTTCTTGTGTTCACTGCTTATTGATTTATATTTATGAGTTTTTCATTGATATATGTCTTTATTATGTGTTGTGTGAAACATACAAGAATGTTTTATTTTTGTTGTATCTAACTTAAGGGGAGAGTTAGTTTACATATCTATTGATTTACTGTTTTTCTATCACAAATACGTTTATGCGTTTGTTGAGTGTTTCAGGAATATACAGGTTGATTCAATTGAGCTGCTGTCTACACTTGCAACTGATGGATAGTAGTTAGGATTGAATTTGTGTTATGAGCATTATTTTTGTAAAGGGCTTTTATTTGTAAACTTTGAGCTTTTAATTTGTGTTTTGTCACGGATTGCCAAAGGGGGAGTTTGTTAGGTTCTAAAGACTTAGGATTTGATGTATTTAGAACTCTAATGTGTAATGTTGGCAAACCATGATCAAAACAATATGTTTAGTCTTGTTTAGGCTTGCTCAAAGTTGTGTAATTCATGTAAAGTTGGAATCGAGAGGCTGCAGATGTATTAGTGCATTTCGAACTAGCTCGATCGATTGAAGGTTAGACTCGATTGATAGAAAGTCGGCCAGAATGTTATTCTACAGAATTTCCAACTCACCCCTATCTCATTAAACGTTTAGGGTTTTATGTTTTTGCCCTAGGTATATAAGGCAAAACCCTAGCCACGTTTTGAGTGTTGCTCTGGTTGTATTGTTGCTCATATTTTGCGGTTTGTGTGAATCTCTTGTGAGATCCTTGAGGAGCTTTCCTTCACATAAACTTAGGGTTTTCAAGGTAGAGATATTATCAACACCTTGATGATCAACTCAGTTGCTGCCATTGGAGCTTAAAGAAACACAAGCAGGATTGCTTGTACTTGATTGGAGAATCCAAGAAAGAAGGAGTCCGTGGATTCGGAGCTTGCACGTGGTCATGTCAGTAAGTTCTACTGGTGGGTAGCATTAGGAAGTCGAGCATGAGTGCTTATAAGTCCTTTTGTATGAACTTCGATTCTTTCATATAGTGGATTCAAGTTTACCTTGAGGATAGTTAGGTTAAATCCTCCTTAGGTTTTTTTACCGGTTTGGTTTTCCTGGGTGATCATATCTTTGTGTTCTTTATATTTCCGCTGCTTTATATCTTGATATGATTATTTGATTGTGTTAACCTAGATTTGCATAATTTGACTAAGTTAATCACTTGGCTAATAAACTAGGTTAATCCAATTGTTGTGTTTTAAGGGGTCTAAAAACCTAACAGATTGTAGATATGGGCAATTTGACATTTAAATGATGACTTCCAAGTTCTCATGATGAATACCTTTACCTTAAAATTAAAAGTAATTACTATGGATTAATGCCGTACAAAAATGTACTTAGATTCAGAAAGTGTCATCTATAATAATTACTTGTGAGGCTGCTGAATATATCCATTTGCTATTGATAATATAGTCATTTGTAAAATGAGCCGAGTCTCCTTATAAGAATTAGAAGTTGCTAGCATAGTTCTCCATTTTGATTCTCAATTTGAGATGTGTTAGGTCACAATCTGAATGACCCCTTGTGATAAACCCTAATTAATTAATTAATTAGCCAAGTTATTAATTAATCAATTAAGCATGCAATTGCGTGGAAGCACAAACAAATCACCAAATACTAAATATGCAGCGGAAAATAAATAACACGGTGATTTGTTTACGAATGGGGAAAAACCCTAACGGCAAAAACCCCACCGGGTGATTTTCAGGTCACCACTCCCGAAACTCCACTATTATCAAATCAAGCGGTTACAAGAAAGGAATCCCAAGTACCTTACCAACCTACAGTTGAACCCTTACCCCAATACCCAATTGGACTTGATCTGTAGTGACAATTTCCACCTTTGATGCACGGCTCCCAAGTACGTGACTAACCAATGCGCGGATCCCAGTACGCGACTTCAGAACACCAACTTGAGGAAGAATGGTTGGCTGCAAAGTTCTTCAGTTCATCCACGTGATGAATAGCAGGAAGATGCTTGGTTACAAAACCCTATGGTGCAAAGACACAGCAACTTCTTGATGAAGGATGAACTAGGTCAAGAACTTCGTCTGTTGAGCACAATTTGCATAAACAGAGATTGCTCAATGATAATACAACTTGTGTCACCCAAAACGGCTCTTAAAATAATCCTTTTATATGTTTAGGGTTAGAAGAAAAGAAGTCCCAAAAACATATTCACGGATCCCAAGAAAATCAGATTTGGAATTCTGACTTTTTAAATCTCGACAGATAGCAGGTGTCGAGGTAGCTATCGAGAGGTGTCGAGCTTTAAAAATTCTGCACTTCAACTTGCTTTCTCTTGGACAGACTTGATGACTTCAACACTTGACCTTGAAACATTGTTTCTTGAAGTATTAAAAACACCTAGAACTACCCAATTACAAGTAGAGTGCGTTTTGTCAAAGGATTAGCCAATTTACATAATTAAGTGACATATGTTCTTAAACAAGTTAAAACATATATGTCCTAACAAGATGGGAAAAGATTTGTTTTTGCTAAATGAAATAATGTTTCTGTTGTTTAATGGTCATGCCTTATAAACAAAATAGTTTCATCTTTAGTTTTATGTGGCCACACACCCATGCTTTAGATTATGTCATGCAATTTTCTTTCCCATTATGGATATAAGTCCTTCCTAACTCAGTTTCTGCAAATTTTTTTAATATGTTAAATCCCTACGTTCCCATTTGTTTCTTTTGTTTTGGCTCTATTCTTGTCATGGTTCAGTCCAGAAGCATGCGTGACAATCTTGTGGAAGAGTGGCAAAGCTGCTCCACAGGTTTATTCAGCATTCACTCTTAGGATTTTCCGCCTGTTGTTAATTTAATTTTAATCTATTAAAATTTTTTTTTGTGCAGGCAGTTGAGACGCTAAGGATTACTGCTACCGAGTTGTGCAAGCTGCAGATTGCAGATGGTGTTATTCTTGTAAATGATCCCTTCTTTATTCTATGCAGTTGTTTCTTTTCTATTTCTTACTTTCAGTGACTTTCATCTGTCCTAGTGTAGAAATCATGACCAATTGACACCTTCTCCAAACAATGAAGTGGGATGAAACATGGCTTTTTGCATGCATATTTGATGAGCGAACAGTTATTCTGTTTAATTGCTTGAAGTTTGTTTATGTTTTTTGTCTTGGTTTTTTTTTGGTAGATCTTGCTACTTTTCTTTCATGTTTTCCTTCTAATTGATCCATTCTATGGCCCCTTTTTTCTAGTGAAGATGTTTAAAGTGGGGCAAAGTACTGATTTGTGTTATAAGATATGTTTCTCAGGGATTTATGGGACTGACATTTTGTAGTAATTGGCTGTAATTTTTTGTATTTTGTGTTGTGGTTTTTTTTTTTTTGGTGGCTAACTCTACTGGTTTAAGCTTTTGATGCTTGAATTGATTTTGCATAATTACAGCCAGCCATTTTACTAAATTTTTTTATACTATTGTTCCAGTATGGTTGGTTAATTAGGACTGGTTTTTTCAAAAATGCTTTTTCTCCTTAACCATTCATAGTTGAGTTTGATTGTTATGCTTATGCACTAAAGAATGAGTATCCCAGCTAATCAGGTATGTCTTTTCTTTTTTTTTTTTTGACGTTTTCTTGCTATATCCCTCTCAGATCTCCCTTTAGTGCTTGAAATGAGATTAAAAAAAAAAGTTTTGAGTATTTTATATCTATTACAATTGTGTTTGGTGTTATGAATGCTTACAATGTGGTGTGTTAGTAACATTGTCAATACAATAGTTGAGCAATTAGACAAAACATATAGATTTTACTGACTTGGATGCATGCAAAAATGGGCTTGGGGAGGGTACAGTTGGTGTTATGACATTGGTTGATATTTATGGAAAGTCGGGGAGGTTTGATGACGCGATTGAGTGCTTGGATGTTATGAAGTTTGCGGGGTTGAAGCCGCCTTCCACAAGGACCACAATGTATAATGCCTTGATTAATGTCTATGCGCAGAAGGTATGTTGCTTGTTGCCTTGATTAAGCAATTTACTTTGAGTGAATATATATCAAAACGTGTTTATATTTTTAACAGCATCTTCTATACCTGTACCCTTTTGAGGAAGTGCTAGTAACGTAAGACAAGTCAAACAAGCAGTAGCATTTGAGGCGATCATTGACACTCTTTGCCTTACAGTATTGCGTAAACTATGAGATGGCTTAAACTCTTGACGGGAAGATTTTAATTGCCAATGTTGTTGACTCAAAGGCCCTTTTATGCACAAAGAAAATCCAGTCTGGTCAGGGTACTGGTTCTCTGATATCTCCCTTTTTTTTGTTAAGTAGTGATATTGATTATTGACTTTTTAACCAGTTGCATCCAGAAGATAATTGATCCTAATTAATGGGAATAAAGGTTTAGCTGATTTGAGTTGAAATTAGTTGTGTCTACTAGATATGTGCAAAGGTGATAAAGAATTCCTTTCTCTTAATGCTTTTACTTGAAATAGGACTTTCCTAAGCATTAGTTGTACATCAAGTAAAGGAGTATAAAACTTCACCTTATTTTAACCTAATAATTGAATATCTGTATGTTTACATGAAAATGACAGGTAACTTGACAGCCAGTCTTTCAGCTACTGAACTAACTAAAGATCATCGTCCAGGTAGAGATGATGAAAGAGCTTGAATTGAAGTAGCTGGTGGTATCGTTGTCACTCTTTGGGGTAAGCCTTGGGTCAATGCTGAACTTCCTATGTCCCGAGCCATTGGTGATGTGGTGAAGTGTACCAAAAGAGGTGAGGCTGTGATGTACTTTTAATGTTTGATTTTCTCCTTATAGATCGTTTGATGCCTTATTTTTTCTTTATGGATTATCTGATGCCTTATTTTCTCCATTTTTGTCCATTTTTCCCCAGAACAATGAATCTTTTGTTATTACATTGACACGTAATTATGAATTCAAGTGTATTGGTTTTAAAGGGTTATAGCCCACCTGGTTCTACGAAAGTTAGGAATCAAGAGGCTTAGTTGCTCTGCTGCCTCATGGAGAAAACCTTTATTCCTTCTTCATTGGCTGTATAATGTAGTAAATAATTTGGGCAACCTTCAATCAAATGGGCAATTACCCAACTTGTAGGTTGTCTTTTGTGTGCACAATGCCAGCTAATTGGGTGGACTGGGTTTGGGTTTCCAAAGTGGGAACCTGTGTTTTTGATGGTTTAGAACAAAGTTTGCTCTAGTGGGTTCAAGTTTAAGAAGGGGCTTCCCATCTCAATCCTAGTCTGTTGCCACTCCTACCCTAATTGGGACTTGGTGATCGCTCATCCTTCATGCTTCTAATGGTTTGAAATGATGATTTTATGTGGCCAACCACCAAATCAATTTTAATATGGTTTAGGTGGTTTTGGATTTTCTTTATTATTTATGTTCTTTTTAATCTTTTGCCTTCTTAGTTCCCCCCCCACCCCCCCCTTTCTTCCTGATAGTATGGCAAAAGTGCAAGTTATATCCTTTCATTTAAAGTATTTTCATTACAAATTTACTCTAATTGAATCTTAATGCTATTCTGTTGCCTTTGGGGATTCAATTGCTCAGGGTTTCGTAACCAAGCATCTTCTTGATTTTCATCGTTTAGATGAACTAAAGAACTTTGCAGCCAACAATCTTCTCTAGTTGGTGATTGAAGTCGCGTACTGGGATCCGCACAATTGGTTAGTCATGTACTGGGAGCCATGCATCAAAAGGAGAAATTGTCACTACAGAACAAGTCCGATTGGGTATTGGGGTAAGGGTTCAACTATAGGTTGGTATAAGGTACTAGGATTCTTTTACTTGTAACCGCTTGTTGTAATAATAGTGGAATTTCGAGAGTGGTGACCTTAAAATCACCCGGTAGGATTTTTGTCGTGTTGGTTTTCCCCATTCATAAACAAATCACCATGTCAATTTATTTTCCGCTGCATACTTAGTTTAATTGGTGATTTGTTTGCGCTACCACATGTTTGCATGTTAATTTGATTAATTAATTAAACTTGGCTAATTAATCAATTAATTCATCACAATGGGTCAATACGTTTTTGGCCTATCAGAATCCCTTGATCTTGAGGTGTGGATGCTATAACATGTTGATCCCGATCTGCCTGATGATGTTTCTCCTTTGGAGATATATGCTTGTATACCATGATAGATGAATGCTAGGTTTGGGGATGATTATGCCATGTTGATTGCTTTAGATGCATGCTAGAGTGTGTGTGAGTTAGAATAACTTGTTAAATATGCCTTTAATGAGATTAAGACTTAGAACACAATGAGTGGAAGCCGACCCACAAGTCGGGTGGGGTTAGGTGCCTAACACCTTCCCATCCCCATATCTAAACTTTGGACACGTGCTCTGGTAAATATCAGTCCTTCCACGAAAGGACGCTATATTTATGGTTCCTAGACCTAAACTAGATAGTGACTCAATTTACACCCTTGCCATGGTCCACCCTAGGCCAAGGTGTACTACCCAAACGAAAGTGGAGAGGATGACCTCCCACGTCGCGGGCGCTTGTGCCTACAGGGACAAAACTGGATTTTCCTTCAGTTCTCGGTTCAACTCAGTTTTGGCCGATTTTTGGGTTTTTTCAGATTGGACTAATGGCTGATTCCCCGTTCAACTGGTCAGATCGGCCGGTTTGGTCCGATTTTCAAAACCATGATAGTAATTAGTAAGGAGAAAGCATGCATTGCAACAACTGAGAGAGATATCATAAGAGAGAACTCATCTTTGTGTGGATAGAGATAATAAAATATCAAGATCAATTAATTGCAGAAGCCAAAGTAGCTTATTTAGCAGCAAATTTAGGTATTAAGTATGTTATATGTGAAGGAGATGCACTAAATGTGATCCTTGTTGTTAGGACATATGTGTTTTCACTTGTTAAGAACATATGTCACTTATTTATGTAAATTGGCTAATCCTTTGACAAAACGCACTCTACTTGTAATTGGGTAGTTCTAGGTGTTTTTAATACTTCAAGAAACAAGGTTTCAAGATCAAGTGTTGAAGTCATCAAGTCTGTCCAAGAAAAAACAAGCTGAAGTGCAATTTCATTAAATCTCGACACCTGCTCGATAGCTACCTCGACACCTGCTATCTGTCGAGAATTACAAAATCAGATTTTCTAATCTGATTTCCTTGGGATCCGTGAATATGCTTTTGGGCCTTCTTTTCTTCTAACCCTAAACATATAAAATGATTGTTTTAAGAGCCGTCATATTGTACACAAGTTGCAAAAGCATTGAGCAATCTCTGTTCAAGCAAATTGTGATCAAAGACGAAGTTCTTGACCTAGTTCATCTTCTCTGAAGAAGTTGCTGTGTATTTGCACCAAAGGGTTTTGTGACCAAGCATCTTCCTGATCTTCATCGTGTATGATGAACTGAAGAACTTTGCAGCCAACCTCTCCTTCTTAGTTGGTGTTTGAAGTCGCATACTGGGATCCGCGCATTGGTTAGTCACGTACTTGAGAGGCATGCATCGAAAGGGGAAATTGTCACTACAGATCAAGTCCAGTTGGGTATTGGGGTAAAGGTTCAACTGTAGGTTGGTAAGATACTTGGGATTCCTTTACTTGTAACCGCTTGATTTGATAATAGTGGAGTTTCGGGAGTGGTGACCTGAAAATCACCCGGTGGGGTTTTTTCCGTAAGGGTTTTCTCCATTCGTAAACAAATCACCGTGTTATT
Source organism: Quercus aquifolioides (assembly GCA_019022515.1). Lineage (NCBI taxonomy): Eukaryota > Viridiplantae > Streptophyta > Magnoliopsida > Fagales > Fagaceae > Quercus > Quercus aquifolioides. The sequence continues at coordinate 66,002,806 of CM032333.1, forward strand.
TATTTTCCGCTGCTTAATTAGTTTATTGGTGATTTGTTTGTGCTTCCACGCGTTTGCATGATTAATTGATTAATTAACAACTTGGCTAATTAATTAATTAGTTTAATCACAAGGGGTCATTCAGATTGTGTCCTATCACTTGTCTCCCCTACATTGGTCCATCAAAGACACAATTTCTTGAACTAGAACTATTTTGTATTCAATCATTGATTAGTTTGTTGAACAAACATTTAGGGAATCTACTTTTGTTGTCATAAGCTACTTTGAGTGATTGTATGGGAAAGATTTTCATCTCGTCCATCCTAATTTTTTCTTGGGGAATTAGGAGAAAGTTGGACAAAATTGGCCTATGCCCTTTTCACCCAAATTATATAGCCTTCTGCCCCTCTTTCCAAACTAATTAGGGAAAAGCCCCTCTTTTGTAACTTGATTTGCTCAAAATTGAGTTAAAAAAAAATAAAATTCTGGAGCCCTATAGTAGCATTTTAAGGAGCCTATTGTGACGTTTTAAAGACCTATAGTGGCATTTTTGAACTCAACCTCCATGAACTTGAGTTATAGGTAATTTTTTAAAACTTTTTTTTACCTATAACTCGAGTTCATGGAGGTCGACTTACAAAACGCCACTATAGACTCCTTAAAAACGCCACTATAGGGCCTAACTCGATTTTGTGCAAATCGAGTTTTAAAAGAGGCGCATTTCCCTAATTAGTTTAAGAAGGGGGGCAGAAGGCTATATAATTTGGGCGAAAAGGGCATTGGCCAATTTTGTTCGGAGAAAGTTGGTCTCAGTTCCACTCCTTGTAATTTATATCCTTTCTTTTTTGGGTTTCATTTCTTTAATGATAAGTATTATCAGCAAAAAAGAGAAAAAAAAAAAAGAAAAGAAAAAAGAATTGAGTTGTAAATAATTAATTATGATTAATGTGGCACTTGGATTTTACATAGAGTCAAAATTCAATTGACGATTTGACACATGACTCTAGATCCCTGCAAAATTTGATTATTCTCCAATTTTTTATTTTTTATTATTTATTTATTTTTTTTATTCTAGCTCATAGACTTCGATTTTTTTGACTTATCTCGTGAAATGTAAGCCTTAAAAGAGACTCAAACTCTTCCTAACTCTCTAACCCAAGGTTTTCCCCCCTTTATAAATAGAGAAGGCCCCTTCACACACACACACACACACACACACACACAGCATTTTCAAAGTAATTCTGAGAAATTTTGAGTTTGACATCATTTTCAAAGCAATTCTGAGAAATTTTGAGTTAGGATTACTCTTGAACTATTGAAAATACTTCAACTACCCTTGGTTAGTATTTCTCAAGCTTCTCATTGTGTCCGAGGATTAAATATTATTAACCACTACAAAATGGAGTGTTTACAGAGAAATGCTTTGAGAGGGCCAGGGACGGGGGGAGACTTGGATTCTTTTAGCATTATCATTGATTCTTTTAAGAGTACTACTCTAGTCACAAACTTTTCTATAACATTTTTACAAACTGTTGTTGTAGTAAAATTTTATTAGTTTGCATTTGGGCTAATCACTTACATCACATTTTTACTTACTAATAACCATTCACCACATTAATAATTTGTAAAAAAAAATTGTAATTTTAGCATTTTCCTCATTTTAAAGGCTAGATCTAAAATCTAAAGCAAAATAAACAAGCCCAAAAAAATTATTTAACAAAAATTACCAATTGTAAAGCTAAAATCAATTAAACTCAATCAACCAATTTTACCCAAAACAAACAACCTGACATTTTAAAAAATTTTAAATAAAATAATTTTGTTTGTACCTGGATGCACACATAAAAAAAAAAAAAAAAAACCATTAGTTGTTAAGCAACTGAGCCGGAAGCTAAATTCGTCGCACACAAACAACAGCAAAGCTGCCCCCCTATCTTCAAGTGTTGGCTCTGTCCTTGAGAGAGCTTTTAGGAAAGAGCTAATAGGTGGCTATTGATCTTTTCTATTAACCATGACATCCTACTCCCTCAAATGCCTCAACTTTATGAATTCCCTAGCATAAACTTAATTCAAAGCAAGACTTTGATCAATTCAAACAAACGAATCAAGAATATATTGTTATTCTTCCAAATTCTTTGAAAAACATGAATAACATCTTAAAGAAAACTTCAAAGGAAGGGGGTGCTGCACAAGATCCTAATCAATTCAAATAGAAGAGGTGTTGCCAACACATCCAAAAGTCTGACCCTCGCCCCCATTTCTTAAAACTGATCATGCATGCATTATAAACCCTCTTACTAAGTAGATTTAAGATTTTAAATATGTGATTTATTTTATGACGTTTGTCTTCAATGATATGGGGTGAATATTATGAACTTGCTAGGTTAACTTAGGGCTTATTAAATAAACTTACATGCTCAAAACCTTTTTCAAAACCCTAATCTTTTGATCAGATTTATGTTTTTGTGATATGCTTGAATGCTTGGACAAAATTGGGAAATGCCCCATTTGGGTAAAAATAGCAGCATAATGCCCTTTTCTCCAAACTATATAGGGAAATGCCCCTCTTTTGTAACTCGATTTTCTCAAAATCGAGTTATAAAAAAAAAAAATTCTGGAGCCCTATAGCGGCGTTTTTAAGGACCTATAGTGACATTTTCAAGATCTATAGTGACATTTTGTAACTCGATTTCCATAAAATCGAGTTATAGGCAATTTTTTTTACCTATAACTCGATTTCTTATAAATCGAGTTAAAAAACGCCACTATAGGTCTTAAAAACGTCACTATAGGCTCCTAAAAAACGCCGCTATAGGGCCTAACTCGATTTTGAGAAAATCGAGTTACAAAAGAGGGGCATTTCCCTATATAGTTTGGAGAAAAGGGCATTATGCTGCTATTTTTACCCAAACGGGGCATTTCCCAAATTTTTCCTTGAATGCTTGCATGACATGACCATGGCCACCATATTCAAGAAGTTCAATTCACTTGGAGGTGGGTGCCTAACATCTTCGCATTACATAACTTAGCATTTGGTTAGATTGATGGTTCATAGAGTGTGCTATATAATGTAATTTTAATTTTAATTTTAATTTTTTTAAATTTGGAATTCAACTAGGATAAAAAGCCAAGTACTCTTCTTAAATTGTATCTAGGACCAAAGTTATATAATTTATTTTTTATTTTTTATTTTATATTCAATGAGGTACTTAAACATTTATCTATCAATAAAATAATTTTTTTTTTTTTTCATTATGCTTTTCTTATTTTTTTTTTATATTTAATAAATTAAGTGGTGACTCCTTGTAAATCCTTCGACTTAGAGAGATAAATAACTCCAATCAAAATCGTACATTTTGAGAGGTACTTAACACAACCTCGACCATTCACATGGATTTTGATTCAAACCAAACAAACGAGTCTACTCAAGGTCTTGGTTTCTCACAATATTATATTCATTGACAAGTTGCGAATAAGTTCACCTAAAATGGTTACAGTTTCTGAAGGACTTTCATGTTGCAAGCCACTATAGTTGATCTTTCATGGTTAATTGGTTATGCATAAAGTTATGTAGAGGCTGAGGCTCTTAGAACAAGCCTTTTGATGTGGGAAGATGGGATTTGCAGTACAAACTAGCATGTAAACCCATACTTATTCAAAGAGTAAAATCGTATAGTAAATAGATTCGCACTCATATGAACAATAACAACAACTTTTACTTATTTAATTAATCTCAAATTATATCTAAGCATATCAATAATTTCATTATGTATGATCATAATGTGTATATACGTACACACACATGCATGTGTGCATGGATTCTATGGAAAATTCATTGTCATGTTCATACAAGCATGTTATTCAAATGTCCACCACATGATTAACTCAAGAACTAGTAAAATAAATGGTTATGACATCTAAACACATGGGTAAGACAAAGATCAAGAATGGGTGTAAGACAATAAAAAGTATTAAGGAATACCCGTGTTAAGCAAAAATGTGATACCCTAAATTGGATTATGTGAGTGTGTTGTGCAGGCTTGTTTTGAGTCCCATATTAATTTTTTACTAAATGGATCTTAAGTTTATAAGTGATTATGAGGAGTTCTAATTGTAACTTGACTAGTCCTTTTGGGTTGTAAGTGCATATGTGGCTAGCGCGTTCCTCGGGTTGTTACAAATTGGATTATGTGAGTGTGTTGTGCGGGTGTGTGTTGAGTCCTACGTTGAATGTTTCCTTGTTATATATTGGGTTTATAAGTGATTGCGAGGAGCCCTAATTGTAACTTGACTAGTTTTTTTGGGGTGTAAGCATAGACGAGGCTAGCGCTTTCCTTGGGTTGTTACAAAATAAGGCTTTATAGACGTCCTGGAACAATAGTGCACAATCCCTCAGTCATAATGTCATCATGAGCCGGATAGTTGGAAGTATGTAAAATCAAATCTTGACCGGTTGACTGGAGTCGAGATTTAATGAACCTCAATTGATTGAGCTATAGTCGAGGCAACAAAACTTCCACTTTTTTGAGAAGTTTCTTGAGTTGTTTTATTGTGCTTTCAATGTAGATCTTCAAGCACTATCTAGAACGAAAAACTGACAGCCCATAAAGATGTGTTTTGACTCAGATTTGCCAACACTAGCAATATTTGAACCTAACAAATAGCTCTTAAAGGATTTCAATGTCCTTTGGATCGATCGGGTATCACCTCCTTTTTTTGAAACTTTCTTCAAGGATGTTCTTTGCATTCTTCGAAGATTCAGGCAGAGTAACGACATATCTTTGAATGGTGACCTTTGAGTTGATTGTTTTTAAAGAAAAAAGGTTGTGGAATTAACAAAAGTGATCAGTTATCACCTTCGTGGATTAAACTCTTAATTAATTGGAGACAATCAGTCAAGTGTTTAAATTTCATGGAGTTACCACCGTGCATCCTTGGTGCGGTGGTCACTTTACAAGTATAAGTGCTTGTGGGGTGTGGGGGGCAAAGGCCAGGGTTCAAGTCTCCAGAAGGGAGCTTTACAAACATATACACTTAGATTAAGTTAGAGTAGAGTTTCTATCATGTAAAAAAAAAAAAAAAAACTCATGGAGTTTATTGTTATTTCAAATTATGCGACGCAATTAATTAATTTTAATCTTTCTACAGACCAATTATAATTAATTATTGATAATCATGTGTTATTTGCCTTGATTTGTATTGATGCATGCTAACCATGAAAACTATATTCAACTATAACTTTTGGCTTGGTGGTCCGATTTAAGTGCACAACATATCATTTGAACTTCAAAATTTTATATTCAACAATGCATTAGAAGATTGAGCTGTCAAAATTATAAACCATTAAAAATAAAATTTAATGGTTTCGTCATTCAACAAATGTTGTGGGGCGCCTAACACATTGGCCACACATTGTTTAAAATAAGGTAATTGAAAGGCCAAGAATGTATTAACTCCTTACGGTAAATTAACTAATTAATTAGCCAAGTGAATTAATTAAGTCAATTAGCATGCATACACGTGGTAGCACAAACAAATCACCAAATAATTAAATGCAGTGGAAAATAACTTTGACACAGGTGATTTGTTCATGAATAGGGAAAATCACCGAGGCAAAACCCCACCGGGTGAATTTAAGGTCACCACTCCTGAGAATCCACTATTATCAAAACAAGCAGTTACAAGTAAATGAATCCCAATACCTTATACCAACCTACAGTTGAATCCTTACCCCAATACACAATTGGACTTGTAATGTAGTGACAATCTCTCATTTCAATGCTCGGCTCCAAGTACGTGACTAACCAATCAATGCACGGATCCTAATATGTGACTGATACACCAACTTGAGAAGGATGTTAGCTGCAAAGTTCTTCAGTTCATCCAGATGATGAAGATCAAGAAGCTCCTTGGTCACAAAATCCTACGGCGTATAAATGCAGCAGCTTCTTCAAGAGAAAGATGAACTAGGATATATTTCTCTGGTCACAATATGCTTGCATAAAACCTTTGCATCAAGTTTTATCAAGTGAGACGACCCTTAAAATAATCCTTATATATGTCTAGGGTTGTGAGAAAAGAAAACCTAAACATATAGCTTGGATATGCGTGAAAAACAGATCCAAAAAAACTGATTTTCGTAATTCTCGATAGATACAGCTGTCGAGATTATCTGTCGAGCTTCACCTTTTAAATCTCGATAGATACATCTATCGAGCTATTTGTCGAGCTTTAAAGAACAACATTTCTTCACTTGATTCTTGGATAGATTTGCATGGCTTCAATACTTGGACATGAACTCTTGTTCCTTGAACTATTAAACACACCACAGATCTATCCAATTACAAGTAAAGTGCGTTTTGTCAAAGGATTAGCCAATTCTAAAAGACATATGTTCTTAACATGTTCCACATATGTCCTAACAATCTCCCCTTTTGGCAATCCGTGACAAAACCCCTACAAACAAATGAAATATGAGAGAAGTCATAAATCACTCAACTCATACACACTTGTTGAATACAAGAAAATCTACCCTAACACAAACTCTTGAAAAACTTTGCAAGAAGAGAGTTCATGGCATGGAAGATTTTGACAACTTGTATTTCTGAAACACTTTAAACAAAACTCATCAAGGCATCTTAGTGTGAAATAGAAATAAAATATTACGTACATAAATAAGAAGCATGTGTATAAAGAGAGAAAAGAAACAACACATGGAGAGATAGGTGAAAAATCTAATAACAACCTCATCAAATATATATAGATCAAATGAATACAAGGTTTGCTATCACTAGGTGGTCACAAGACCAATGTACAAGAGACAAAGTATCTAAAGGATAAAGAAAAGAAAAGATACAAAAGTCCTCACTACATCCCTCAAAAAAAAAAAAAAAAAAAAAAAAAAAAACACTATCCCTAACAAAAAGTCCTATGCTAACTCTCCCCCTAAGTATGTAACTACTCTCATACCCAAAACTACTCTCCATTTTTGTCACGAATGACAAAGGGCAAGTCACTGAGAAGTAGTCATCTCCTCGTCACCAGAAGAGCTAGCACCATCATCTTCACTAGTATCATCATCACTGGAGCTATCATCATCGCTCTCATCCTCTGAAGCCTATGGAGATGGAGATAGAGACACGGTGAAGCCATCCACGACAGCCTGTAGTCGTGCGATATGACCAACACAGGTGTTCACCTGACACAACTCATCACTGAGAGTGTCAAGATGAGCATCCATGCGCTCAAGCTGAGCCATGATGGTCTCGAGAGTCACACCACCCGCAGAAGACGAAGAAGCGGAGGTGGATGAAGCAAAAGAGGCTGGAGGTGTCGCTGTCTCAGTCTGTGGCTGCTTCGGTCGAAGCTGGGCCTCACTCTATCTAATGGACGCGTCGCTAATGGCACCGATGATGGTGAAGTGAGTAAACTCTGGATAGGACATAGAGGCATGACGAATGATCCTCATGATAGTAGAAGGAAAAATAAGCTTATCATGGGTCGCCGTATCCTTATAGACATTTATAAGGGAGAGTATGATATGAGAGGGAAAGTCAATGGTAAAGTCCTCAATAAGGGATAGCAAAAATCGAGCATGAGGCTCAATAATAGAATTATAGTAAGACAAGGGATGTAAAACAAATGTCATCACCATATTCAGGAACCTCGGACCTTTTGCAAAGCTCGAGCAAGGGGTGTTTTGATGATCACCCTAAGATGAAGGTGTCTCATAGAAGAGAGACATGAGTTCGTCTTTGGACACAGTCTGCAGACGAGGACAACCAGGGTAATTAGGATGCGATACCCTCGGATCGTGTAGCACATCGGAGATAAGCTCCGAAGTGACTACAATACGTATACCTTGAATAGAAGTGAGAAAACAAGGTGTGAAGTAATCAAATCTGTGCATATTGGAGTAAAACTCCTGTATGATCATGGAGGGACAATTGACCAGGATATCACAAAGGGATTCCCAACCCCTACTGTTCATAACAGTGGGTAGATCAGTATCGGAGAAATTGGAAAGGATAACCTGGCGTTTCGAATGAATGTCACGTTTAGAAAAGTTCTCCGAAAAGTCCTGATAGGCTTTATCATCACGGAACCTGACATGAGAGCATGTAGGATCAGAAGAAGAAGATGCCCCGAAATGAAGAGGGTTCCGGGACGGAGTGGATTTACGCTTGGGTGCCATGCGCAAACTATCTGAAAGAAACAGAGAGAGAGAGAGAGAAAGAGACAAGTAGAAAAGTACCAATCAACAATAATATAAAAAATTAGGAAAAGAATGGTATGTATGCATGAAAAATGCATGAACATGTGACATAAAATAGTAAAAACATCATGGGCTTAGCCCAATCCAAACCTACCAGCACACAAGGTTCCAACAAAGAAATCACATATCTATAATGCATGAAACATTGTGAAAATGCAAATGTGATGCAATGCATGATCATATAGGATCATTTAAACATAACCCAACCCAAAAATTTCACAAACAACTTAAAAAATTTGAAAAACCCCAAAAATTTAAAAAAAAACCAAAAACCTAGGTCTAAACGTATGAAATGCAGATAAATGAGAGAGAAGAGATCATACCAAAGGTAGAAACCAAGGTTTGAGCTGAAAAACAAGTGGGGAAGGTGAAGGGGTTGAGGGAAAAGTGTTTGGGAGAGAAATGAGAGAGTTTCTGTTGAGAGAGAATGGAGAGAAATGAGAAAAAAAAATCTCGCTAAAGCAATATATAGAAAAATGCATCTTGATAGATTGAGGAGCTGTCGAGAGTTGTCGAGCACTAATTCTTGACAGAAAAAATTGTTGAGGTGCCATCGAGAATCTGTCGATGGCAAAAGAACCTCGATGGATTGAACAGCTATCAAGAAGCTATCAAGCAGACTGAAACTTTCTCAATGCATCGAGAATCTGTCGAAAAGCTATCGAGACAAATTCAAGAAAGCTTCGATGGATCGAAAATGCGATAAGATCTATCGGGAAAAGCAGTCTAAGGGTCCCGATAGATAGATATCTGTCGAGAGCTGTCGAGAAGCTGTCGAGCTTAGCAAAAATAGTTTTTCAAAGAGGAGAAAAACACAGAAATGTATGCAATCAAGCAAGCTACTCAACCAAAGATCCAAAAAACATTTTAAGCTTTCAAAATCATCTCTTAACAAGAAAAATGTTAAGCATTTAGATCCAACACACACTCACACACACGCTAAACAAGTCTAACCAATTTTATATCTCAAAAACAAGTTAAGACAGTTTAGTGAGCATACATTAACACATGTATTACTTGTGATGGCCAAATCATATTGTACCTGCACATGTATCAAAAGTAGCAAAGAATTTGCATGTTGTGTGTGAAAACATCGCAAGATTGCATGAGTGTTTACATGTTATGACGATTTGAGATATGAGGAAATTAATTTAACTCACACACAATCATAACTACTTGATGGGGACTATCACCTTTGAGATACATCATATAACTCCCACATTACCTAGAAACATGGTTGCAATCATATATAAAACATTTTGATTCTTTTTGCTTCTATTTTTCTTTGCATATTTTTCTTTTGTTAAGCATATCATGCATGGGCATATAAGAGGGAGAAGAAAATACCCAATTATGTTAAGCTTTTGACATTGCACTTTTGCTATGCCGAAACATACAAATGTCATTTAATGATTGACAGGCAACATTGGTGAGATGATTATTTATGCCTTTCTCTTAGGATTTTCTAATCCTACCCGTAAAAAAGAGTGATATGAGTGTTAAGTACGAGAGATTACCTAATCTTACTCATCACAAACACGAGCCACAAAACTCACTTACTTAGTTGTGTATAGAGATGCTCATCTAAGCTACAAAAGATAAAAATTTTAGAAAGTTTTGTTTCAATGGCCATCCAAGGTACACAAGTACCATAGTACACAAAACACATAATGTTTTTGTATTTTTTTGATTTTTCAATTTCTATTTTATTTTATTTTTATGAAAAATAAAATAGAGCAAAACTGAAAACAAACAAACAAAAACATGTTAAACAAAGCATAACAAAAAAACTAGATGCAAATGCATGAGGAAGGAGGAGAAGGAGAGGAAATCAATCCATGGAGATAACACTAGTGTTTTGACGAAGGAAGTCAAAACGTTTGCTATCAAGAGGTTTGGTGAACAAATCAGCCTTCTAATCATTAGTGTGAATGAACTCAAGAGTAAGGGTACCATTTTCGACAAGCTTCCGAATGAAGTGGTGTCGAATCTCTATATGTTTTGTTCGAGAATGTTGAACAAGATTCTTAGAGATGTTAATGAAATTGGTATTGTCACAATAGATGGTAAAATGTTCTTGACAAATACCATAATCAAGGAGGAGTTTTTGCATCTACAAAAGTTGGGTGCAGCAGCTACCAGCAGCAATGTATTCAGCCTCTATAGTGGATAATGAGATGAAATTCTGCTTTTTGCTCATCTAGGAGACAAGATTATTACCCACATAAAAACAACCCCTTGAAGTACTACTGAGGAGTAATAGGAGCAGAGAATTCTTGAGATATACCTGATCTAGTGTAAAAGGATTCCATGTATGAGTTCTTGAATTCTTTACCATGATCACGTCGAATTCGATCAATCTTTAAGCTCTTCTCATTTTGTAGTCTTGTGCACAAGGCTTCAATGTGCTCAGGAGTATCTGACTTGGATCTTAGAAGAATGACCCAAGTGTACCTAGTGAAGTCATCTACCACAACCATAATGTATCTTTTCCCTCCAAGAGACCCAGTTCTAGTTGGACTCATGAGATCCAGATGTAGTAGCTCCAAAGGTATAGATGTAGCTGATGTCTAAGTGCTTGGATGTTTAGCTTTTGTCTGTTTCCCAAGTTGACATGATCCGCACACAACATTGCTCACTTTGCTGAGCTTAGGTATCCCCAAAACTAATTCATGCTTAGAGACAATTGAGAAATATTTGTAACTAGCATGTCCCATCCTTTAGCACCATGAAGTCTTGATCGCATATCTGACTTATACTCAACAAGTTCACCCTCAGACCTTCTACATATAGCAAATTTGCAATGTCTAGCAGTCCAGGTAGAGAGATAGTTCCCTTCCCTTTTATCTATGATTTGCTCCTATCACCAAAGGTGACATTTCCACCTTTCTTGGACTTGAAAACCTTAAAGAGAGAGTGGTCTCCGGTCATGTGTTGTGAGCATCCACTATCAAGATATCACAAACATGTATCCATTACCTTGAATGCAGACTTCATCATAAAGCACACCCCAAGCTTAGATGAAAATCTGTAGGAATGGTGTTTTCTCTCATCTGCCATTTTTGAACAAATCCTTAACCTTCACTCTTCTCAGATGAACTAATCTGTACATTTTTATTTTGAGATAGTCCAGTTTCTTTTTTGTCACAATAAGATATTTTTCAATAATTATCATGATAGCTTTCAAATAACTTTTAGACTTGCATTTTCTGAGACACTCAATCAAATAAAGATTATAAAAACAAGATGTACTTGAAACAAAAGATCTTTTCTTGCTGATTGCAGCCATGACAATAGGGGTTAATGGATCACACAACAAAGATTAAAACCTAATCAGAGTGTGTCTGCTCTGATACCACTTGATAGGCCAAGATTATATTGACCCCGTATGGTAAATTAACCAATTAATTAGCCAAGTGAATTAATTAAGTCAATTAACATGCAATACATGTAGTAGCACAAACAAGTCACCAAATAACTAAATGCAGCAGAAAATAAATTTGACACATGTGATTTATTTACGAATGAGGAAAACCACCGAGACAAAACTCCACCGGGTGAATTTAAGGTCACCATTCCCGAGAATTCACTATTATCAAAGCAAGCGGTTACAAGTAAAGGAATTCCAGTACCTTATACCAACCTATAGTTGAACCTTTACCCCAATACACAATTGGACTTGTAATGTAGTGACAATCTCTCATTTCAATGCAAGGCTCCAAGTACGTGACTAATCAATTGATGCATGGATCCCAGTACGTTACTGACACACCAACTTGAGAAGGATGTTGGCTGCAAAGTTCTTCAGTTCATCTAGAAGATGAAGATCAAGAAGCTTCTTGGTCACAAAACCGTACGACGTATAAACGCGACAGCTTTTTCAAGAGAAAGATGAACTAAGGCATATGTCTTCGGTCACAATATGCTTGCATAAAACCTTTGTATCAACCTTCATTAAGTGAGACGGCCCTTAAAATTATCATTATATATGTCTAAGATTGTGAGAAAAGAAAACCTAAACACATAGCTTGGATATGCGTGAAAAATAGATCTGAAAAACTGATTTTTGTAATTCTTGATAGATACAGCTATCGAGATTATCTGTCGAGCTTCACCTTTTAAATCTCAATAGGTACATCTGTTGAGCTATCTGTCGAGCTTTAAAGAACAGCACTTCTTCACTTGATTCCTGGACAGATTTGCATGGCTTCAATACTTGGACTTGAACTCTTGTTCCTTGAAGTATTAAACACATCCTAGATCTACCTAATTACAAGTAAAGTGCATTTTGTCAAAAAATTAGCCAATTTTAAATGACATATGTTCTTAACATGTTCCATATATGTCCTCATAGTAATTATCATCCAAATTCACGAGTTCAATTTTGTCCATGTTTTGGTTAAAAGTCACCGTACACTTTTGACTTATGATTGGTAATAAAATCAAATTTAACATAGGTGGCCAATCACATCATAAAAATCCAAAGATTGGTGATGACTCTATACATTTAACATTTCTTCTCCATATCCTACTAACATTTTCCCACCCCATGCAAAGAGCATGAGTGAACTCACATGCACTCAACCTGAGGGTTGGGGCTAAGATTCGACATTGACACTTGAAGAAGAAGAAGAAAAAGAAGGAGAAGAAGTAGTAAAGCATTCAAGTTTCAAAAAAAACATAAAAAAGAAAGTAGTATAAATAGATGTAATGATGTCTAATTTTAGTGTTGTTGTTTTTAATAAGTCAATTGTAAAAAAATTTATATGCTAATTGTAGACACCCCATTTCGTCCTGACCTATATCCTAGCCCCTTGTTCCTAATGATGAGAAATCAAATCACTACCAAAATGATCAGCATTATGTGAGGAACCCAATGAGGATGACAAACTTAAACATGATTCAACATAGTCCAAATCTAAAGCCCAATTATGAAAATAGATAGGAAGCCCAAAGCCAAAGCCCAAAAGACAATTTTTGACCTAATTTGGCCCAGGCTCACAAAGTGTGCGTACGCCGGTTATATGATGCTTAGGCACCCAATTTGTGGCATACACACTCTCTAGAAAAAAAGCTTAAAATTACTCAGTTTCCATTTTAATGAGATTCTAGGGCAACTAGCTTGATCAATAGGCTGCCCAAACATTTCATCAAACCCTAGCTACCCATTTCCCCTATAAATACCCCCATTTTCAACATTCGAAGGGGTCAAAAAATTAAGCCTTGCCAAAACTCTGCTGTTTGTGTCAAAAACATGTAAGAACCCTAATCTACCTTGAGATGCATACACATAGGATAAGATGCATATGCGTCCATATTAGTGTACGCACTTTTCATGCAGCTAGGGTTCTTGTTTTGGATGTTTTTTGAAAATCTGCCTTGAGTCTCAAGTGCGTACGTTAGTAGAAGAGTGCATACACACCCTTCTTATGGCATACACCAATTTGGGCTTAACTAGATTTCTTGCATTTTCTGTTTCATTTATCATAAATGCCTTGTTTTATTATCTTTCCTTATCTACTTTTACCCATTTTTAATGTGTATATTATTTTTGTCTTTGTTTCCTTTCTTGTTTAACATTAATCGTAAAACAATAAAAATATTTATTTTTCTTTCCTTTTCTATTTCCAAACCCTAATTCACTCTCTCTCTCTCTCTCTTCTCTCTCATACAATCTTTAATTTTGATTCAAACTCAATAATTCAACTAAAAGTCTTAGAGATAAATAAGGGAGACATTTCAAATACAAAATATTTAAATAATTTCTAAACTTAAAGTCAAGAGTTATTTATCATTCAATTCATTTGAGTGTTTCAAAAGTGGTTTTAATACAATTAAGGTAATTGATTCAATTTTAACTGGTAACATCATAAGTCAAGTCAATCAAACCCTAATTATTTAAATCTTTTTAAGCCTTAAAAGATGCAAGCTCTTAATGTCAAATCAAGACAACTCAAGCCTAATAAAGGGAAAGCACACATCAATTAATGACGATTCCACTTCAATTAATAATTCCTTCCCATAAGGCTTAAATATCCTTTGGAGTAAGACTCGCAACTCTGTTTGGTATCCACATGCATGTGCCCACACATATGCACAATTGGTTATACACATGCACACTCTTGGATGTTGTTGTTATGCCTTCTTTCACTCACATGTTTATATGCTTGAATGTTCACATGTCTTTATCTCTACCATGCTAACATGCTGATTTTGTTGCCTATCACTTTGCCTCCTTGCTCACTTGTCTACATTGCTTTACATAATTGTCTCACATGTCCAGTAGACTACACCTAGGTCTAGATGTAAATGCATACTTTTGAACCTTTAGGATAAATCTACATCCTGTCCTAAATAAGCAACGATATATGAAGGCCAGCTATGGTTAGGGCAAGCTTGGGATGTCTAATCTCTTCCCATTTTGTACCCTAACTCCGGACCTTGTATGGTAGAAAGTCCTTCATGGAGTCATTTCTTTGGTTCTTGGACCTATAACTAGGTGGTGACTCCTTTGCCTCTTTTTAGGAGGCATTGCATACTCTCTTGCTCATGCCGATTTGAGCCTAAAACCGCTTCTAGGCCCTGCAGATAATGGTAGAGATGTCGTTGAAAGCTCAGAAGTACATGAACGCCAAAGATGCCCTAGCGGCAATAAGAGATAAGGATAAGTCCACTAAGAGAGAGGGAAGAAGAGAAGACCGGAGGGGACATAAGAGAGAAAGAGGAGATCATCAAAACACTAATGGGAACAAATGGAGAGACAACAAAACACCCTAAACGGTAAAATTTACCCCTTTGGTTATGCCCGTTGATAAAATTTTGATGTAGATTAAGGATGATCATCACCTCAAGTGGTCGAAGCCATTGTACTTGTTGTGAAATTTTAAAATACTCGCAAGTGTACGAACCGTACCGAAGTATAGTTTGACAAGAACGAGGTCGAACCCACAGGGACTTGAATGAACGTAGGAAAATTAATTAAACCTTAACCAAATTAATCCTAATCTAGTTTAATAAAAATTGGTTGTTTTGAAATTAAATAAACTAAGCAAATAATAAAATTAAGCAAATAGTTAAACTAAGCAAAAGATATAAAGCAATAAAAAGATGTAAACAATCAAAAGAAAGGAATTAAGGTTTTGGAATTCGCCTTGTAAGTCATATTACCATATATTTATGATCATTAATTTTTCCCACCTCACTACATGATAATCTAGAAATCAATCTTGCTATCATGGAAAATATTCTCGTTAAAATCCTTATTTTAAAAATCAAAAGCATGTTCTTCTTCGCTTCTTAAGTATAAAACCAAATCATCAATTGTATTCATAGCCAAACAAATCACAAGATATATCCAATTCTAAAAATTAAATCATAAATTGTATCCATTGACAGACAAATCACAAACGATATCCAATTTTATAATCAAGAATTAATAAACCAAGCATTCAATTAATTAAGACAAATCCTAAATCATGAGAAAAACATGATTGAACTCATATCTAGAATCCCATCTTAGTCAATTGATATGAAGCAAGAACAATTTAAATCATTAAAGAACAACTATTGTGGGAAAAATTAAATCACATAAATATCACTAGTAATCCTTAAAAAGGTTTCATCCTCAACCCTAATTATAAATTTAGCTACTCATGGTAATTGAAATAAAACAAAAGAATAAAATACTAAACATTAAATTAGACAAATAAAATAGAGAAAGAAATAGTCACAATGCTATCAAGGAGAAAAGCTACAGAGAAGCCACATGCGACACTGCCTCTTGCTCCAATTTTCTGTTTTGCATCTCAGCCCTAGCACTAGCCTCAGTCCCCCCCTGAATTTTGCCCTAAAAAACCTTTAAATAGGTCAAGGAATCCTATTACAAGTTGAATTCCCGTTTGGAGAAAATCCCAGATTTTTAGGCTTCACTTAACCGACTATTTTGGCCCATTTAACTTCAGAATTCGGGCTCCTGGTAAACTACAAAGTTGTAGCGCTTTAAGTTAACTTTCCAGCCCAACTTGAATAATCTCGATTGGACATCTGAGCCGAAAGTTATGCCAAAAATACTAACTGATATGCAGGCTGGAATCCTAATCCGAATTGGACTTGAATTTGGTGCAAATTTCCTTTGATTCCTTACTCCAATTGGACTTAAATTTAATTGGGTTGATCTTCTCTTGAATTCATGCCTGGCTGGATGTAAGTTGGCTTGATTCAATTGGCCTAGCCTCACTTTGCATGTAAAGCCCGTGTTACCTGCAACATAAAGATATTATATAATCAGTCACAAAATAACATAAAAGTAAAGCTAAATATGTAGATATGTGAGTATTTTATTGTATATATTTCATGCATATCAGTACTCATCACCCAATGTGCAAGACAAGAGAAAGTATTGCCGCTTCCACAAAGACCACGACCATTACACTAAAGATTGTAGAGACCTGAAGGAGCAGATAGAAGAACTTATCCAGAGAGGGAAGCTTTAGAAATTTGTAAAGAAAAGGGAATCTAGCCGACCTAGAGATGATAACAATGAGAAGCACAAGGCTGTTCCTAGAGATGAGGCTAAGGACTTTAATTGTCCACAAAGTGTGATAGGAGAAATAAAAATGATCACATGAGGACCATCCACAAATGGATCTTTCAAGTCCCTCAAGAAGTCACAACAAAGACAGGTAAACAGCGTCCACAGGGTGCCACCCCTAAAGAAGAGAAGAAAACAGAAGCAGACATCTAGTTCTCAGAAGAAAATGCTAGAGGCGTAAAGCAACCGCATGATGACCCTTTGGTCATCACGCTTATGATAGTAGGGTTCAACACCAGACGGATCCTCATAGATAACGACAATTCTGTAAACATTATATATCTCTCAACTTTCTACAACTAAAAGTAGATTCCAAAAGACTACAGCCCTTTGAATCTCCCCTCGTCAGTTTCAGTGAAGATCGAGTGTACCCGAAGGGTATAGTAGCACTGACAGTTACAGTAGGATCTTACCTCCAACAAGTAACCCAGCAGCTTGACTTCCAGGTGGTAAATTTCCCATCCTTGTATAATGTGATTATTGGGAGACCCACACTTAACCGCTGGAAGGCAGCAATGTCCACATACTGTTTGAAGGTGAAGTTCCCAATGGAGTATGGTGTGGGCGAGGTAAAAGGCGACTAGGTACTAGCCAGAGAATGTTATCAAGCAGTACTAGCAGCAAAAGAAAACCATACATAGGGATCGAGAAAAAAAAGGAAGAGAAAGTAGAAGCCTTAGAAACTGTGGAACTGGAAGATAAGGAACCGTCGAAGAATACAAAGATAGGGATGAGCTTGAGCACTCAGATGAAGAAGAAACTAGTTCAAATCCTCAAGAGCAATCTAGATGTCTTCGCATGGAGTCACGAGGATATGCCTAGCATAACAACCGAAGTAATCCAACACCGCTTGAATGTGGACCCTGAGAGGAAACCCATCTAGCACGGACGACGAGTATTTTCCCTTGAACGAAACAAGGCCATCACGGATGAAGTAAGCAAGCTACTATCAGTCGGTTTTATCTGAGAAGTCTACTACCTAGACTGGCTGGCCAATGTCGTACTAGTGAAGAAAGCAAATAGGAAATGGAGGATGTGCGTGGACTTTACGGACCTGAACAAAGCCTGCTCAAAAGACAGTTTCTCTCTACCAAGAATAGATCAGCTCATGGACTTCATGGCAAGGCATAGGCTTCTCACATTCATGGATTCATTCTTAGGATACAACCAAATCAAGATGTCAGAAGAAGACCAAGAGAAGACTGCCTTCGTCACTAGCCAAGGGTTCTACTGCTACAAAGTAATGCCCTCCAGACTGAAAAATGTAGGAGTGACCTACCAGAGGTTAGTTAACAAAATGTTCAGTAAATAGATCAGGGGAAACATGGAAGTATACGTGGATGATATGCTCGTCAAGAGCAAGGAGGAAGCCACACACTTGGACAACCTCGAGGAGACCTTCACGACCCTCAGATGATACTAGATAAGGCTGAATCCTAGCAAGTGCACCTTCGAGGTTACTTCCAGAAAGTTCCTAGGGTTCATGGTGTCCTAAAGGGGGATAGAAGCTAACCTAGAGAAAGTACAAGCTATATTAGAGATGACATCGCCTAGAATAGTGAAGGAAGTTTAGAAATTAACTAGAAGGATCGCAACCCTTAACAGACAAGTGCCTACCCTACTTCAAGACTCTGAAGAAAGCTTTCACCTAGACGGAGGAGTGCGAGAAAGCCTTCCAGGAACTGAAACATTACCTAAGCAACCCACAACTCCTAAGCCTGTCAAAGGAAGGGGAAAACTTGTTCTTATACTTACTAGTGTCAGCCACCACCGTAAGTTCAGCTTCGATTCGAGAAGAGAATAAAGCGCAACTCCTAGTTTACTATGTTAGTCAAGACTTCCAAGGAGCTAAGGCGAAGAACTTGCAGATTGAAAAAATTGCCTTTACCCTGATCGTCGCCTCTCGTAAACTACGTCCCTACTTCTAGGCAAACCCTATTCTGGTAATGACGGATTAGCTAATAAGGAAATCAATGAACAAGCCTGAAGCTGTAGGGAGAATGGTGCAATGGGCAGTTGAACTCAGTCAGGTCGACATTGAATACCACCCCAAAACTGCGATCAAAGCATAGGCATTAGCAGACTTCATCGCCGAGTTTATAATCCTTGACGAAGAAGAAGCCCAAGATAAGTTAGAGAGATGGATGATCCAAATTGACGGGTCGTCAACCTGAGATATGGGGGGAGTAGGGGTCATCATCATCACTCCAGACGGAGATGTCCTCAGGTATGAAGTGCAACTTCAATTCCCCGCCACCAACAACAAAGCAGAATATGAGGCTATACTGATAGGGCTCAGGATTGGGAAGGCATTGGGTGCAAGAAACCTACTCCTTCAAAGTGATTCTAAGTTGGTGATAAGGAAGATAAAGGGAGAATATGAAGCAAAGGAGGACAGGATGCAGAAATACCTTAGGCTGATGAAGCAACTGGCTCAAGAATTTGATCGAGTAGACTTCACAAAGGTCCCCAAGAACTAGAACTCAGAAGCAGACAGAGTAGCAAGGAAAGCATCATCTAAAGAAGGATCAATGCCTCCAAACTTGAGAGTGGAGGTCCAAAAGCATCCTAGCATTGAAGAATTCCATGTTCTCGTGGTTCAAGGAAAAAATGGTTGGACGGCTCCAATTCTATCTCTCCTCCGAGACAAACAGCTATTAGTGGACATCGAGGAAGCCAAGAAAATCAGAAAGAGAGTAACTAGATTCATGATCCTAAACAACGCCTTGTATAAAAGAGGGTTCTCTACACCTTACCTAAAGTGTGTCGAAGAAGACGAAGCTAA
Organism: Quercus aquifolioides; assembly: GCA_019022515.1. NCBI lineage: Eukaryota > Viridiplantae > Streptophyta > Magnoliopsida > Fagales > Fagaceae > Quercus > Quercus aquifolioides. Next base: position 66,022,435 of record CM032333.1, read on the forward strand.
ATATATTCTAGAAGAAGTCCATGAAGGGATATGCGGAGACCACACAGGCCCGAGGTTCCTGGTAAGCAAGATCATCAAGACAAGTTATTTCTAGCCTACCATGTAGAAAGGCGCAAGGGAGTTCGTTGAATGGTGCAACAAATGCCAAAGGTTCAGGAATATACAGCCTGTACCAGGAGAAAAGATGATAGCCATAACTTCCTCGTGGCTATTCGCTCAATGAGGGATAGACATTGTGGGCCCACTACCCTAAGGTAAGAGACAAGTAAAGTTTTTATTAGTCGCGATTGACTATTTTAGTAAGTGGGTTGATGCAGAGGCACTACCGACTATGACGGAGGTAAAGATCCAAAGCTTTGTGTGGAGAAACATAGTTTGCAGGTTTGAGATACCAAGGACAATAATATCAGACAACGAATGCTAGTTCGACAGTCAAGGCTTCGGAAACTTTTGCTTGGGGCTAGGAATCAAGAACCAGTTTTCATCTCCAGGACATCCACAAGCCAACAGACAGATGGAAGTGACGAATCGAACGCTGTTGAAAATCATCAAAGTTTGACTAGAAGAGGCGAAAGGCGCATGGTCGGAAGAATTGCCCAATGTTTTGTGGGCATACAGAACCACCGCGAGGACCCCGACAAGAGAGACGTGATTCAGACTCATCTACAACACCGAGGTAGTAATACCAGTCGAGGTGGGAGTCACTAGCATGAGAAGAGAAGTCTTCCACGAAGATTATAACGATGACCAGTTGAAAGTCAACCTGGATTGCCTTGACGAAGTAAGAGAGGGAGCATCCCAGAAGATGACAAAGTATCAGCAGAAGATGATCGAGTATTACAACAAGAGAGTAAAGCTTCGAAGACTTGACATAGGAGACCTTGTCCTACGTAAAGTCACACTAGCAACAAAGGATCCAACCCAAGGGAAGCTTGGACCAACCTAGGAAGGACCCTACAAAGTCATCCATTATTCGAGACAAGGCAGCTACTACCTAGAGTCAATGGACGGAAAGAAATTACCATGGCAATGGAACATTAAGCATTTGAAAAAATATTATCAATAAAATACCATTGTATTTGCGAAAGCGACATCTTCATTTGAAATAAAACAATAAGAGTACTATTCAGCAAATATTCCATCAGATTGTGTGTAAATGCAGGAAACCAAAAATGGCTAAGTGATAAAATTCCCTAGACGGATGTAAATCACTGATGAAATCAAGAGATAAAATTCCTTAAATGTGTTAGGGACATATTTTTATGTAATTGGCATATCCTTTGACAAAACGCACTTTACTTGTATTTGGGTAAATCTAAGTAGGTTCAAGATGATCATTACAAGTGATTAATTTGAAGACATGAAGATTACTCAAGAACTGCTCAAGAAAAGTGCAATCTGTAGGTCTCGATACCTCCTCGACAGAAGCTCGATCTGTCGAGATTCATTAAAGCTCGATAGATGTCTCGATCGATTGAGCTTATGGGTTTTCAGATTATAGCCAGCAATATTTTTATTCTAAAAGACTATTTGTTTATGGGTTTGTATAATCCTTATTGGACTAGGAAAGCCCAAGGTTTGTGTAAAACTATTTGGAATAGAAGAGCCCATTAAGCTCCTATTTAAAGGAGGTAGGAAAAGAAAAACCTAACCCTAGAAAGCTTCGTAAGGTTTTCTTTTTGAAACCCTAGCCTTCTCCTACAGAAGAAAGAATTCTTGCTGCATTTCTTGTACCCTTTTGGGTTCTATAACCAAGCAAAGTCTCTTGCACCAACATTGAAGATCTTATTGGTGTTTCTATGTGAAGCTGTTATAAATCAACTACAACAATCAAAGGGTTGCTGTGGAGTTAGTCACGTACTTGGATTCGTGCAAAGGAGTAAGCCGCGTACTAGGATCCGCACATCAAATTGGTTAGTCACGTACTTAGGAGCTATGCATCAAAAGGAGAAATTGTCACTACAGAACAAGTCCAATTGGGTATTGGGGTAAGGGTTCAACTGTAGGTTGGTATAAGGTACTGAGATTCCTTTACTTGTAACCGTTTGTTGTGATAATAGTGGAATTTCAGGAGTGGTGACCTGAAAATCACCTGGTGGGGTTTTTGCCGTGTAGGTTTTCCCCATTTGTAAACAAATCACCGCGTCAAATTTATTTTCCGCTGCACTTAGTTTAATTGGTGATTTGTTTGTGCTACCATGCGCTTTGCATGTTAATTTGATTAATTAATAACTTGGCTAATTAATCAATTAATTTGAATCACAAGGGGTCAATACGTTTTTGGCCTATCAAAATGGATGTAAGTCACAAAGAAAATGGCTAAGTGATAAAATTCCTTAGATGGATGTAAATCACTGACGAAACTAAGTGATAAAATTCTTTAAATGGATGTAAGTCACAAAGAAAATGGTTGAGTGATAAAATTCCTTAGATTGATGTAAATCACCGACAAAGTCAAGTGATAAAATTCTTTAAATGGATGTAAGTCACATAGAAAATGGCTAAGTGATAAAATTCCTTAGATGGATGTAAATCATTGACGAAGCCAAGTGATAAAATTCCTTAAATGGATGTAAGTCACAAAGAAAATGGCTAAGTGATAAAATTCCTTAGATGAATGTAAATCACTAATGAAGCCAAGTGATAAAATTCGTTAGATAGATGTACATCATTAACGGAGCCAAACAATAAGACTCCTCAAATGGATCTCCTAAATAAAGGTTAAGTGATAAAATTCCGTAGACAAATGTACATCATTGACAAAACTAAGTGGAAATCCCTATGAAGGCATGAATCATATGCGGATCACTGAAAGCATCGAAGCAATGACTAAGAAGGAATCAAAGAGAGGTAGAACAACTATCAAAGGTAATGAAAAACAAACGATGGCATAAATATATAATCAATGAAAAAGTTGGTTCACAGTTAACATTTAAAGCCCAAAAACACACTGGGCACCTATATGTATATATATGGGAAAAATCTAGATAAGCTTGTAAATAGCTAAGTAGCAGCTTTGTCACCACCAGCTGCGTCAGGAGGAACACCCTCAGACCCACGACCATTTCCACCTGGCGTACTATCTTTGGGAACCACAGCAGTAGCTCGGGAAGCCTCGTCCATCTCCATCTCTCTGTCAACCACCTCGAAGTCTAGGTTCTCCAAATCCACTCCAAAAGGATGTTTGGCAAAATACCGTCTAAGAAGTTCAAAGCCCCTTGTAATACCAACTGAAGAACACAAAGTTGTACTCCTCAGTTTGTTGAAAGGCTTCGACAGCTTTGGCAACCACGGTCATGATTTTTTGGTTCACTGCCTGGAGTTTCTCGTCCTTCTCCACAATCAACTACTTCTCAACCTTCAATTTGTCGGCCAGAACCTTAGCCTTTTCCTTGGCGGTGTTGGCCTCGTCCATAGTAGAGATTAGATCCTTCCTCAGTTTAGCTTTTTCAGCTTCTAGAGCCTCCACCTTGGATCCTGCCGATACTAACTTTGCCTCGTGGCCCAAGTACTTAGACGTGATCTGAATTGTCTCCCCCAACACCTAAAAAGTAAAGTTGTGAGAAACACAAAACCTTTAAAAAAAAAATGATGAGGGATATGGGTACAACACCTGGACTAACTTGTGGATGTGGTGACTCACAATCTCATTGGAAGGCACACCTGAAAGTACCTTGAGATCCTCGGCAGTAAAAGCGTCCTATGCCCTTGTCAAAGCCAGACCAGTGTCGTCCCAAACGCTTGATGATCGAGATCCTAACTTCTCCTTACCTTTGTCTGCAACTATTGCCTCTTCGGACAAGGGGTGATTTCCTCCACCAAGGTAGCAAAAAAGGCGGCCCTCGTAGTCTCAGGGACGGAGGTAACATGAGTGATCGGCGTTCCCTTCTCGACCACCTGCACCACCTTCTTTTCAAGGCTCGAGAGGGGCTTATTCTTCCTAGCCCTCATCTTGGCATACATTTCCTAATTGAATTTGGTCATCATCTCTACAAAGGAGAAAAGTTAATTAAAAAAAAAAGAAAAAGAAAAAAACACACACACAAAGTAGTTTGGACGAACCAAAGAGCCACTATCCTGACCTATCTCAAAATACCAACTTACAGTTGAACCTTCACTCCTATACCTAATTGGACTTGATCTTATAGTAGCCTTCTTTCCCTTGATGCACAAATCTCCAATATGTGACTGACCCTTTGCATAGATCCCAATACATTACTAACTCTAGCAACTTGAACAAATGTTGTTGGTTGCAAAAATCTTCATTTCATTAATAATGAAGATCAGGAAGCACTTGATTACAAAACCCTATGGCGTACAAATGCAGTAGCTTCTCATAGAGATAAATAATCTCTAAGTCTCTGTATCTGTGTATAATAACTCTTAAAATAAGCCTTATATATGTCTAGGATTGTGAGAAAAGAAACCCTAAACAAATACATAAGCCTAGGCCAAATTTCAGATCTAGAAAACTGAAACTTGTTATTCTCGATAGATCGAGCTTCTATCGAGCCATTTGTTGAGTTTCTCATTTAGTCTCAACAACCGTTTCTATCGAGCTATCTGTCGAGAATTAATGAAATAGCTTTTCTTCATTTGTTTCTTAGATCAATTTTCATGTCTTTAATACGAACACTTGATATGCTTAAACAACATATTTCTTGATGTATTAAACCCAACTTAGATCTACTCAATTACAAGTAAAGTGCATTTTGTCAAATGATTAGCCAATTACATAAAATTATGACCCTAACACATTTCAATAATGCTTTGCTAATTTCCAAAAATACTTTACTATGCCAAGAAAAGTAAAGATAAACCCTAAGAATCAGCACTTAAGTTTTGCTTGGAATTAGCACTAAGAAAAACTTAAGCATCAGGGCCTAAGGTGTTAGGAATCAACACCCAACTATTGGGAAATCTCCAATTTGAATATCATTAATCAATCAATCATCTCCTCAAATACCAATAAACTAGGCTCTTAAATAGACTTAGAGCTTCTAGGAAATAAAGAGATAAAAGATAACAACTAATGAAAACTATGGTTTTAAAAACCGGACCGGACTAATTGGTTCAACTGAAAATGGGACCTCAATCTGATCCTGTTATTAGTTAAAACCGGAAATGAAAGAAAAACCAGATAAATAGTACAAACTGCTAGTTCAACCGGCATAACCGGAAATCAGTGCGGTTAAACTGTTTTTAGCACTTTTTCATAAATACTACAACTGTTGTGTTTTTATTAAACCCCCCCTCACCCCCCCAAAAAAAAAAAAATAAAAAAAAAATAAAAATAAAAAGAGAGATCTTGTTTCAGATTTAAGAAGAGAGGTTTTGATTTTGAAAATGCTCTCTTAGGTACGAAGTGGTGAAGCCTAAGAAACCCATAGTGACCCAAAAATATCAGATTTACTTTACTTACCTTTTGCTCTAAAGAAAAAAAATCAGATTTACTATATTTGTGTTGAGGAAGAACCAAAGAAGCCCAAAGATAAGAAGATTTGTAATGATCTACTGCTTCAGTTGAGGCTTTTTTTTTTTTTTTTTGTTTGTTGCTCCTACCTCTTGCAAATGCTCATATTGGAGAGAGAGAGAGAGAGAGAGAGAGAGAGATTTCAAAAAGGTGTGGTAGTTGGGATATTAAGTACTAACGTGGAGAATGTGTGGAGGGAAAAAAAATATCAATTGGGTAATGATATTACTACTCATTGGTGCACTTACTTTTTGTTATTTGAAAGGTTAAAAAATAACTAAAATATTTTACATTGGGTTATGGGTGCTTGTATACGTTTTTTTTTTTGTTGTTGTTGTTGTTGAATTGTGTTGAGTGGTGTCTAAAAGTTTATAAGCCTGCTAAAGTTTAATGTTTACTATTATTTAATTTTTTTAGTTAAAATGACCAGGTATAAAATTATTTATTTATTTATTTATTTTTATAATTATTAATTAAATTATTTATGATGTCACCGGTTCGACCAAAAAACCAGTAATCATTTTCAGTTCTTTCATCGTACCGGTTTTTAAAACCATGATGAAAACTAATCCTAACTAAAATCAAATACTAATCCCTATCTAATCTCAAATCTAATCCCTATCCGAATAAAACTCTACAACTATCCAATTTCCTATGAGATAAATAAAAAATATTTGAAAATGTATATTCTAAAATAATTTTGGTTTTACTCCTGCATTAGAAGGTTTCCCCGTAGTGGTTTTTCCCTTAAATAGCTTTCCTTGTTGACTCATTGTAATTGATTTTGTGCGATTTGTGACATCATATATGATACGCCATACATTCTTTAATTGTTTTAACACTAGGGTCAAAACAACCTCATAGCCTCCATCCACCCAACATGACTTTGAGGGGGTGTTAGAATATAAGCTAAATAGGCTTAGGCCAAAAGTATTGTTGTACTTGTACTACACTCATATTTTTTATACCACACACATATTATGTATATTAAAAAGGCAGTCACTTGTACATCTTAGAGTATTTCATTGTTTACTATAATAATACTTCAGTCTTTTACAAAGAGTACACACTCACAACTACAATCATGTATTATGGTGCTTCTTCTAAACTAATAGTTAATTCCGTATATGTTTCCGGTCTACTGGAAGAAGAAGTGCTAGATTGGCCTCTCCTTGGAACAAAAGCTGGCTGTTAAGGAGTTGCAACTGTTGCAGTTTCACTATCAAGCATGGTAACGACATTTGACATGGTGGGTCGATCACTTGGGTCTTCTTGTATGCATAAGAGTCCAACATTTACGCACTTCATAAATTTGTCTACATTGCAAGATTCATGCAGAGTTTGGTCTATTAAATCCAACACCTTGTTTTCTGTCCACAATCTCCATGCCTAAGACAAATTCAAAACCAAAATTATGAAGTAGAAAATGACAAAGGAATGACTGGTTATAAAAAAAATTCATCACACTTACATAACCTATAAGGCTCATGGCTTGTTCTGATCGATAAAATCCAGTGTTCTTTTTTCCACTAATAATCTCAAGCAAAACTACACCAAAACTAAAAACATCGGTTTTAATTGAGAAAACTCCATCCAATGCATACTCTGGAGCCATATAACCACTGCAGTAGAGGGGATTTTTATTACATCAAGGAATTAGGTTGGCACATGTTATCATTTGCTAAACAAAGTTAGGAGATTGAAAAAAAATGAAAAAAAAAAAAATGAAAAAAATCTTCAATATAGAAGAATCAGCTTTTATACTATCTACTATAAACTTACTAGGTTCCAACTACTTTAGTTGTGTTTGCCTCAATTTCTTTGCCTCCAACAATCCTTGCTAAGCCAAAGTCAGATATTTTGGGGTTCATCTCATGATCTAGAAGAATGTTGCTAGTTTTCATGTCTCTATGGATGATCCTTAATTTGGAGTCTTGGTGAAGATAAAGAAGCCCTCGAGCTATTCCCAAGATGATGTTAAAGCGCATCTCCCAATCCAAAAGCACGCTTCGCTTTGGATCTTGCAAGGTTTTCCAGTTTCCATTAAACATAACAATATTAGCAATACTAGCAAGTAAACAAGATATAATCTATGAATTACTAGTGGATATTAAGAGCTTGGTTTAGGAAACCAACCAAATATAAATAAGTCTAAGCTTTTGTTTGGCATGAACTCATAGAGCAAAATCTTTTCATCTCCTTTTATGCAATATCCCCGAAGTCTAACAAGATTCCTATGTTGAAGTTTTGCAATCAACACCACCTCATTTTTAAATTCCTTTAAGCCTTGTCCAGAGGCACTCGAGAGCCTCTTTACTGCCATTTCATTTCCTCCTGGAAATGTACCCTGAGACCAAATCCACCGTAAACACGATGTTACGAATTACTACTAACCAGAATCTATTTATTATGAACATAAAATACCAGGCAGTGTTGCTGAAACTACCTTATAAACAGGCCCATAGACCCCCTGTCCAAGCTTGTTTGCATCTGAGAAGCTATCTGTAGCAGCTAGTATGCTTTCCAAATCATAAAATGGCAGATCTATGTCTGTTTCACCTTCTTCTCTAAACTCACCCGAGTCTATAAAGTCCTTAACATGTCGTTCACTGTCCATTGTGAGAAGTACTCTATTTCTTTTATCATTGTTTCTGTTTTCTGAGTTAGGATGACAGCAATATATGTTAATTACAGGAAAGAACTAATAAATGGTTCTATTTTAGTTAAAATGGACAAAAGCATAGATTATGCATTTATAGTGAACATCGTGCAAAGCAATTACCTTGCCTCTTGGCCATCTTTCTTCTCAATATATATATAAATATAATGGTACATGAGAAAGCAATCACACTTATAAGAGATACCGCAACAATCAAAGACAACGCCGTCTTCCTTTTTGAAGCCTCATCTCATGACCCAGGTTTACCACGTACTATTGACGGAGGAGTATCACCTTTACAAGAAAGAAACAGAGCTAAAAATAGGTAAAATATGAATACGACTCTCCATCATTATGTTTTTGACATTGAACAAGCTCCAATGCAATCGAAATGATAAAAATTCAAATTCAAGAAATATAATGTGTATATTGATTGCTAAAGACAAGGTTATCAGGATCGATTTATTACATTTTTTTAAAACAATTTTGGGCATTTGGGCTTCATTTGGAGGCCCAAAAAAATAAATTTTTTATTTTTTATTTTTAATTCTCCTGTATATCATGGGATCTTTAGCTATGGGATCAGGATCCTATAAGATCCTAAAATCTAGATCGTGATTCCACACGGATTTAATCTTAGTAGAGATTAGTGAGATTCAGGACGGTTTAAGGATATCGGATCTTAGGACCTAAGATCTGGATCGAGATATTGATAACCATGGTTACAGTCATATATAATGTTAATATTGATTGTTTCAGTTATAATAATGTACGTTATTACTGCAAGATAATCATAAAAAAAAAAAACTCACAATTTCTAAGCAAGGTAAAGTTAGAAGTTATTATAGAAGGACAATAAAAACTTTTGGGAAACTGGATAGTACAAATTTTCCTAGCACTATGGTGAAGAACAAGTGCAACAAGGAGTGAAATTTTATTAGGAGTTAAAAAAAAAAAAAAAAAAAAAAAATTCCAGTATGATATAAGGGAATCAAAATCTTGATAGAATATTTTTCCATTTTTTTGTTTGGGAGTTTTAATTGAGAAAATGGACTTTGGAAATGGAATGGGTAGAAGAGGACACTTATTCCTCTCTATTCCTTTAAAACCTCAAATATCATTCCTCCCAAAATTTGAAGAAATTGAAGGGAATGAAATTAGATTTGATGAATATTTTTACTAAACCTCTCAAAATATCCCTATATATATTCATCCATTAATCTTAAAATAGGGGGTCTAATAATAATATTGTCATAAAATAAGATAACTTAATTCTATTTCATTCATTTCCCTAAAATATATTTCATTCCCTTCCATTCCTTTGATTATTCTTATTCATTCTATTTCATTCCCTTATGAACTTCTAAACGAAGCCTTATTATTCCATTTTGTGTTCCATCATTCCCAGCTGTTACTCATCACTCTCTCTCTCTCCCCCCCCCCCCCCCCCCCCCAACTTCATATAGTAACCAAAATCTAAAGTAGGAAAAAATGAGACACTACATGTTGCTATTGCTAGAACATAGGGTGGAATTTTAAGAGTGAGTGAGACAAATTTTATTAGGTAAATGCCTCCTTAACAATACCAGCAGCGTAGTCTAATTCTTTCTTCACTATCAAAGCAATATTAATTTGTCAGTGGCAAAAAACATAACATCCTAACCTTGAGTACAATTCAAATTTGAGACATCCCATCGAAAGTTTTGGGCACAATGGCACCTCTTCTTTCCATCTTCTGCGGCATTGCAAGTTGAATGTGGCCAATCCTTGCAGTCTGCGGTTGAAATACACGTTGGCTCCGGTGGTGGCACCTAACTAATCTCTACAGCTGTAATTTCAGGACTCAAGTTGCCAGGGTCAGGTAACCAGTAGTTCACACTAAATGGCAAGGAAAGATTGAGCCCCAGATCTCCTATATTTCTAGCCTTGCGATTATCTGTATAGTTGATCATGAATTGAATGACAAATTTTTGTTCACTTGGATAGATACTATTGACTTGGTAGAGGCTACTAGGTGCCTTGAAGCTAAGCTGGCCTGTGAATGTGTTACAGTGAAAGCTAAAGTACATGGGGTCACCACAATTTGGGCTGGTGCTCAGCGAATAGGGGGTCACGTTAGTGCCACAAGGCTCACAGTTCCTTGCACTTGATCCTGCAAAGGTATAGAGTGAAATAGAAACGTATATAGTAGCTTGCTAATATAGAATTATAACACATGGTAAAGGGTCTATTTATTTAATTATTTTTTTGGATAATTCACTAGTTTGGAGAGGGAGAATTTGAACTCTCAATATATCGGTTGGAAACACTAGAATCTGTCAATTAAACCACAACTTTTGGCACTTGCTAAATGTTTTAATTAGTATCCTGAATTTGTCTAGCAACACAACATGGCAATGATCTACTTCACATGCCATCTACTTCTGTAGACACTCTCATAACTCACAGGTGACACATAAAATTATGTAATTTAGAAATAATAAGAATTTTCCAATCAACAATGCTACTAAAAAATATTTCACAATTCATTAAAGTGGAAAATTGTAATTAGTGCAATACCACTTTCACTTAGACCGTCACATATATTTTTTTTGCTATATAGCAATCACAACCTAACTAAATAGAATGTATAACTTTTTGAAAGATCACCCTATTCAATGTACAACAATATTTTTGTATGTTAGCTAAATAAACTTATGAAAATAAGTTCATCCAAACACTCACTAACAAACATCAGATAGAACTATGCTCGTTGTAAAATTCATTATCAATAATCCTTTTAAAAATTTTCTATTATTATTGCTTTTTGAATACATACAAAGAGTGTGACTCTGTCTTAACATCTCTGTATACACTTAACTGTTTTGTGCGACTCGATCTAGAAAGGGATTGACCTTTGTCCAAAGTAGAGCAATTCTAGTAGCTTCATCCATATCCGGCCTTTTCTAATGGAGAACTATTGTTTCACACTTCTAAATATATATCTTGTAAATATAATGTGCATACTTTCATATCAGGTATCTATATTTTCTAAAACTGTCCACGCTTTACATATAATGTATTAATGTGAATGAGTATAGATTTTGGATGTGATACAGTCAAAGCCCTTTTCTAACTCCAAAATAATAATAATAATAAAGAAAGAAAAGAAAAGGAAAGTGAGGATGGGAGGGGGAAGGCATCTCTTAAACTTTTCTTCCACTTTGTATCGAGAAGTGTAACATGAATCATCACTTATAGAAGCACTAATTAATTTAATAGATATAAAAGTACTATATAGTAATGAAAGAAAAGATCAGAGCTATGAGAGGTGGTTTATAACCTCCTCCATCTCAATGATGCTTTATTAGTTTTCAAAACTGCGGGTAAATTAAAAGTTAGATAATAATGGGAAGAGTGATGAGTGGTTAGTACAACATATTTGGACTCACTTGTTGTTTGAAGGTTTCAAGCTAAGTGATATCTTTATATAATATTTTAATTACCCAATTTGAGTCTTCCTATAATGTACTCATTTCTCATGCCAACAAGTGGTATCAAAGCTCATTCATAGTGATGTGTACCAAGATGACAAGTTTTTCAAGGTTCCCATGAGTTAACATGCGGACGTATGAGTTCTCATGAATGAGTGCGTGGGTTGATACGGGGTTTCATGGATGGTATACAAAAGACCAATGGATGATATATGTGCATGTTAATATAATTAGGCCAAAACTTATTTATTTAGATTTTTTGATTAAGTGATGTCTTTATATATTATACTAACTAGTCGCTAACCCGTGCGATACACGGAAAAGCTATTGACTCTGAAAAAAAAATGAAGAAGTATTTAACTTCTATACTTTTCCATAGTTTAGAAATGTTGTCTAAAATTGAACGTTATTAAGTTGCAAGTGCATAGATACTGAAACCTACAAAGTAATTTACAATTCTTAAATTAATAAAGCAAAACTCTCAATAGTTATATATACACACGCACTCAAAACTAATATAAACTGCAAATATATAAACAAAGACCATGATATGAGGAAGACACATCATGTTTCAAATTTGAGTAGCAATATGACTTTCTTGTTGTAATAACAATACAAACAATTCAAAACATGGAACGGTATCAAAATTATAATATCTAATTCCAATATCTTTTATATTGAATCTAAACAAATAATTAATTGAAATTAATCCAAACAAATAATTAATCAACCAAAAATCATAGCTTTTAATAAGAAAACAAAAAATCACATGAACCTAAATAAAAAGTATTTAAGGTCAAGAATTAAGACCAATTTACTGAGACGCAAATGCCAAAAATCCCAAGACTTAAAATTTCAAAATTTATAGAATTTCCAAATTTTACTTCAAAATCAAACCAAATTCAACAAATTTATATATAACATAAAATGATAATTTTATTTAAATATTAATAATAACGATGAGTTTGAGTTTAAGTTGAACTTGTTAAAAAAATAGGATTTCACCCTTATTTTGGACTAAACAAAAATAATTTTATTTAAATAAAATGATAATTTTACTTAAATATTATACTGACATGGAAAATTGTGATGGTTTTCGGAGGATTTGGTTATATATATATATATATATATATATATATATATATATATATAGACTACTCACTTGAGGCTCTACGAAAATAAATAACAAATAACAAATAAAACTATATCCAATTAGAGACTAGAGTCCCAAGACGTTACCTTAATTTCCTAATTACAATACTCATTATTCATATATATATATATATATATATATCAATTATATTTATATATATATATATATATATATATCAATTTGTACAAGGAGTAGATACCTATATCGGATTTGGCAACGCGAACGGAGATGTCACGACCGATTTCATACTCCTCTTGAAGATCGCTTAGATCTTCAATCCAAATCCAACATATGTTGGCACTAGTAGAAGTATCACCTCTTTGCGTGCTGTTTTTAGTTACCTCATATGAATAAGCCTGGCACCGGCATTCCTCAACGCACAATTTTTTGCATTCTTCTTTATCTTTTACCTCGGAATATGTGTCTGGATCGCGCACTTTCATCCTATGTAAGTTCAAAATGTCCCGCTCATGTCACATGATGTCGAATTTTTGGTGCAGCCATCAAAAAAATTTCGAGCATTCCACTTCTCAGGATCAGTAGGCTTGGACCCAGGCAAACATTTGCACGTGAACCAATTGTTGATATTACAGCTTCCAAATTTCCCACAAGCTTTGTAAATGCTACATTGGTTTTCTGGCTCCCACCATGCCAAGTACCAATTTTGATTCTTTATATCCCAGACCAGATACCTTAACTCCCCAGAGTAATGCATCACCAGCCTTGAGTTACTATAATTCTGAGAGAGCTGTGTTGTGTTTCTAAAATATCTAGAACTGGTATTTGTGCTGAAATTTGATAACAAGTTGGCTATGTAATAAGGCATTTTTTCCGATTTCAAGAACTTACCTCTGCTTCGACTTTTCCAGTGAAAACCTACCTTTCTTTTGATAGCGTAGCTACCCTCTCCAGATTCATCTTCATCTTGCTTAAATGTGAATTGACCAGTTGCCGGGTCACTGGAGCCGTTCCATGAGACCAAATTTGTCTTCTCATCTATTTTCATGCCTGGAAGAAATGTATCAGTTGGATATTTGAAGCTCTCCCACAAACTTTTTGACGACTGATCATCATCGCTTAAGACCAGGTTGCCAGAATCCATGAGCTTCACAATCTGATTTGTGGACGAGGAATTCTCAAGATCTGTAGACCAATATATTTTTCCAGAAGTATCCCAAACCTTGAGGTTGCCATCTTCTGCAATTCCAAAAACTCCAATGGAACCCTCAGGAATTGGGTTGTTTCGGTTTGCAACCCATACAATTGCTTGTTTAGCCCTTTTGTGATACTGTATCCCTACGAACATTTTGGGGCTAGATCTTTCCAAAGGGGTGAAGAATCCAAGTTCAAACATTCCTCCAGGAGATACAAGGGTTGATCCTTTGTTAGAGTCGATCCACTCGCCATGCTTCAAAATATCTCTAGCGGAGCAATATACATGAGAGGAACAAAGCAAGAATATATGCAAGAAGAAGATGGAGGATAGCAAGAGATTTGGAGACATTATATTGATAGTTTTTATCATGATTTGTGAGCAAATTAAGCAGGTGGTTGTGTAACGCCCCAAACCCATACCAAGGATTTAGATGCATAACCTGTCTTATTAATACTCAGCACTAATATAATGGAACAGAGCGTAATTAAATATCCACAATAACACTTCAAATAATCAAAATCTTTTCCTATGGAATCCATAAAAATAAAAAGTTTAACAATAAAGTCTCCGAATACAATCTCCCAAAGTTCCACAATTGCCAAATTTACTATCCTAAGAAAAAATACTAAAACAATCCATCGACTCACATAACTCCAAAAGAAGTCTTCAATCTATGCCTCCAAAGATCTACCACCAAAAGGTATTCCACTGCTCTAATCTGAAAGGGTGGAGAAAGGGGGATGAGCTAGAAGCCCAATAAGAGACTACATAACATGAGGATGTCTTTCAAAACAAAACATTAGTATCATTGACAAAATATAGTCTTTACAAAACATTTACAATTAGTTTTAACAGTAATATAATATATTCTATAAAACTGTCAAGAATAGAACATTTAACTATAACGCTGAAATCATTAAAAATAATAATCACTTTAGTTAGTAAACATTATACTAAATAGGTAGAAACAATATATTATAACGATAAACAATTTTTCCACTTATAAAGATCAATAACAATGTAACAGTAGTTTGATATGAAAAATATTAAACATTAGCCAGACAAAGACATAAGCTGCTAAACACTCGGTGGGTGATTCCCATAGGGAACAATAACACTAACCTCAAAGAGGCAACACTAGCTCCAAAGAGCAAACGATAACACTGCACCACACCACAATAACACTACATCGGCCGAAGACCAACACTTAACCCTGTGTTGGCAAAGGTTGCAGACTATCTAACTGACCTTTTGAAAACATTCTTACTTTATTACAATATTGCCAATACCAATCATATATCATATAACCAATACTTTCTCAAAATATAGTTTTGAGTCATTCTTAACTTATACAGTTTCAAAGTAATATACAAAAAATAATAAAATTCAGTATGTGTATAAAGCATTGACAATGGTATAAGTTTTTGAAACTTCACTTTTACAATTACGTATATTTATAAATATATTTTTACCAAATATATATATATATATATAAATATACACGTATTGAGAGACGTCATGTTCTGTAGTTCACTTACCTCTAGTTGCTAAATCAAGCTTGACTTCAATTGTTTGAAACGATGTGAACTAGAACCTAAATAACACCAAAGATAGGTCCATCAATACACAATTTCTCACTTAAAATCAGTTTTCACACTTAAATAAATAGTGCAATAATATAGTACTGCCAAATCAATCTTACAGCCAATAGAGGACCATATGACTATACATACTATTCACACATAATCAGTATCTAAGCCTGGACCATACGGCTATATAAACAATTCCTATTATAATATTGTAATCATCAACCCAAAGACCCCAAATCCATTACACGGCTGAACTAGTGTGAAAGCATATTAATCGGTCAACAATTGAGGCTAAGTGTGAGTGCATATTAACCACAAGCACCCTTTGCCCATTAAAATAGTCATAGTTTAGATCCGAGATGGCCATTTACGGTTATACATATAAACCCACAAAGCAACATTTTCCCTTTCACATGATGACAAAGTCCAAGCCTATTACTCTATTTGGTTCAATTTCAAAGTCTGTGGCTTTCCTGACATATTGACCTTCCTCATCTAATATAATAAACTTATAGGAGCCCTTTTCTATTAGTAAAATGATATTCTAGGTTCATAACAATTGCTAGCTATTGACTATTCAAACTTCTTAAATCTAAAGCATAAGAAAATCATACCTGTAGACTCCAATTCCAACTCAACGCCACAGTGAAGAAAAGGCAAAGTTGTGATGCGGCTGAAGCAAAAAGGCAGCCTCCTAAGTTTATGCACGTGAAGCATAAGAGGTAAAAGACTAGGGTTTTGTTTATTTATAAGCTTATGAAGGCCCATATAATTACTTATGTCACCTCACTTGGGCTTCATATAATTCATAGTATTTACTTATTTTTAATATCCTAGGCCCAAATCAATTAAATCCATTTAATTGTGGGCCTCCTTTTTAATTTACGCATAATAATTAAATTGGTGTAAAAATATGGGGTGTTACAGGTTGGAATTTTCTTTTCTCATTTGAAGCACACATTCTGTGGATGGTTGCTATAGTCCAGTTGCAAAAAGTTTGCTGCTATCGTCCACACTTTGCGATAGTTCAGTTAAAGAAAGACCCTCGATGTTCTTCCCTTTTAACCGAAATGCTTAAGCTCAGAAAATTTTTTTGTTTTTAAAAAATGTTGCGCATAAATAATATATATTATTAAAAAAAAAAATAGGAGGCTTTATTTTTGAAGGGTCTATTTGGGATCTGCTTATTTTGCTAATTCTGAAATTTTTTTGTTAAAAGTACTGTAGATAAAGGTAAAATTAACTAAAATAGTATAGTGGGATTCATGAATAGTACCAAAAGGTGCTGTGGGACCCATAAATAATAGAAAAAGATAGACACGTGACAACGGTTGTACGCTTATAAAGTAAGCATCCTACAAGTGTGCAAGACCTTCTTAGCAACTAAAATTTATCCTCAAAAATTAAATCAAATAAATCCAAAATACCTCAACAATTTATTTATGAATAGATCTCCAATAATTTAATAGGAACAAAATTCAAACCTCATGTATATAATGCCAATTGGCCAATAAATATAAAACTATTAGAAGACCATCTAATTCCAAAATCACTAAGCTTCTTTTCTTGCTCACAACACAACATCAAAACTTCCAAAACTTGCTATTCTTCACAATCTGAAACTGAAGGGGAAAAAAGGGTGAGCTGACAACTCAATAAGTAATCAAAATCCTAATAAGTTCTATCAAGTAATAGATCTGTAAAGTAATAAGATGTAATATGAGTCTTCAAAGTTATAATTGACTATGGGTTTTCAAAAATAACTAAAGAAGTTTCATAGTCTTAAAATAATAAGTTGCAAATAGATCACATACTTTAATCTTACAAATATATCATAGATGGTTTAGAAAGTAGTAAGTTTTTTTATATATCAAAACTATAACTTACAATAGGTTCCAAAAAATTCATAAGCAGTTTTAACGACTCAAAATAGTTCAAATACTCAAACATTTCCAAAATCACATATGTAGTTTTAAGGACTCAAAATAGCTCAAATATTCAAACGTAATTCATATTCTTAACAATCTTATGACCATGGTCACGCTATATCCCCGTGGATGGGCATCAGAGTACCAATGAATAACCCACATTGGTTGGGTATCAGAGTACCAATGAATAACCCCTATTGGCTGGGTATCAGAGTCAAAACATAGTCAAATTGTCTAAAATCATATATATCAAAATATAGTTTAAACAAAAATTTATCTCATTCAAATACATATATATATAATTATATATTCAATAATCAAATATATTTGTAATAATTCTTTATTCTTTACTTTAAATTAATTTAGCTAAAACAATTAATTAAAATTGTAACAATTATAAACAAAATTCAGTAGTTAAAATATAGTAGTATAAGCAAAAAAAACCAATTAGGATAAGGTTAATTACCTCAAAAAATTATACCAAAAGGAACTTTTCTATCACCTAAAACAATTTTTAAGCACTATGCTCAATAATCAAATAATTCAAAAAAAGCTTATAACATTACCCGACCAAAAGAGAGACCATTAAAAATATCCCATAGTTTTTTACTATTATTTCAATGCAAAAATCCACATAATCACCATATATTTATTCTTTACTTTCTACCACTAATAATACCCTATGATAAGACCTATAGAATACATAAAAGTAAAAGTCACTTGTAAAAGAAGTGCAACATGTAGACTACTCTTCAGGTACATTTTTTTTTTCTTCTTCCTACCACCTACCACCATTATCATCTTTTGAGAGGTTGACAACTCCGAGTACAATCTAGGCCATGTGCCTTATGAGACAACCATTATTTCTTTCTCTTCTTTTTTCTGCCACCATTAGTTCTTCTGAGATGAGGACAAACTAAGTACTATATCATACAAAAATCAAAGCACCAGGACATTTACGAATACACCACACCACACCATTCTTTTTTTTTTTTTTTTCAAAAGCATGTGACTCTATGTCAGGAGAAATTATTGGTTCCTCTGGGAGGACCATTGATGTGGTCCTCCCTGCTCCTGCCAACCAATAGAAAAGTGCCTAGTGGTCTGCATTTTGGAGGAAGGAGAAGTGGTCTTTGCCGTGGGTCTGAGGAAGGAGATCTCTGTTGGTTTGTGGGTATGGTGGGTTTTGATTGAGGAATCTGTGGGTATGGTGGGTATGGTGTCTTTGTCGTGGGTCTGAGGAAAATTCAAAGTCATGTTTTGTTCTCTTGTTCATACGTTATAATCTGAGTTTGGATATTTTGTGCTTATTCTGCGAACTAATGAATCAATAGTGTTTGAAAAATTTTCGTCCTTGAGAAGTTCTTGGCATGTTTAAAATGTGTTCTGGATCCCTATTGAATTCCATTCATCCATCTTCCGAAAGCCAACAAAAAAAAAAAAAAAACTTGGAAAAAGGGGGAAAGAATCTCAATTGAGAAACTAAGAATTTTATTTTTTTACTCACCTATGAAAATTACAACCTCAAACAAACACACTTAATTTGCAGATGAAGAGGAAAATTGTTTCCCTTCTTTCATCATTCATTAATCTTAAACCACATAAAATTTATATATATATTTTTTAAATTACAAGCTTCTATATTCAAATATTTATCTTGTGAAAATGGCAGCCTTCCATGGCTTAACACTTTTTTAAATTTCAATTTCATATAGAAAGAGAGGGGGAATTTCTTCTCTAGAGAGATGTTGGGGAAATAGAGCTAGAGGGAGAGAGAAAGAAAGAGGAAGATTTGTTTGAGAGAAATTTTGATTTTGGGTTTCCAGCTGTGGGTAAGTGGAGCTGAGTTCTAACCTTGGTTTGGTTTTGTTAACAATAGTTAAGTTAATAGCAAGTGATGATGTGGAGCTGAGTCCAAAAAATGGCCACGTGGCACTTTCTTATTGGCTGGCAGGAGCAGGGAGGACCACATCAGTGATCCTCCCGGAGGAACCAATAATTTCTCCCACTCCACCGCTCCTAGCCACACGTTTACTCTCTTTTTAATCTTTTTATTTATTTATTTATTTTTCTAATACACAGTATACACCTCATAAATTAGCACTCCTCTGAGTACACTCCACATAATCCATCTCTCTCTCTCTCTCTCTCTCTCTGAGAGGAAGTTAGATCTATTGTTTTATTTGTTTATCTCTACAATACCATCATCGGTTCCTCTCTTCCTCATTGAAGATATGTAGATACCAAGGTTTTAAAAACCGGTACAAAGAAAGAATAAAAAAAGTAGCTAATTACCAATTTTTTAGTCGGTCAAATCGATGACGTCATAAATAATTTAATTAAAATGTTAAAATGATTTTTATTTAAATTTGAATTTTAATAACTTATATTAAGGATTCTCAAAAAAACAAAAACTTATATTAAGAAAATAAAAAAGTGCTTTTTTCCATACTACCTTTCTTTTCTTGTCAGTAATGATTGACAAAGAATAAACTATTTAACATTTAAGCTTTATCTTTTAGTTTGTATAAACAATACAATAATGTTAACTATTTATTTATTTAAGAAAATTTAAATTAAAAAAAAAAATCCAAAGTCAGATGACTAGAACTTGTTACTCTTTTACCAATATACTTTCCCACTCCACCGCTCCTAGCCACACGTTTACTTTTTTTTTCATTTTTTCATTTTTCTTTTTTATACACCTCATAAATTAGCACTCCACTGAGTACACTCCACAGAATCCATATCTCTCCCTCTCTCTCTCTCTCTCTCTCTCTCTCTCTCTCTCTCTCTCTCTCATAAAGCTAGATCTATTGTTTTATTTGTTTATCTTTTCTTGTCAGCAATGGTTGACAAAGAATAAACTAATTAACATTTAAGCTTTATCTTTTAGTTTGTATACTAGTTAGGGCTGCATGTGCAAGGCACGTGCCGCTCCTTTGTTTTACTAAAAAAATTACATTTTTCATTAAACACAAAACCACAAGGTTTTGTACTAAAAAATGCATAGATAATACTAATTTCTTAATCTTAACAAATTTTTCTACATGATTAGAATAATTACATATAAGATACGGATTTTTCTAATCATTAATCACTCTCCAAAAACATCCAAAAAAAAAAAAAAAAAACCTTCCCCAAGAGCTTTCTAAGAGCTACAATGAATAGCTCTTTTTCTATTGTTGCAGTAGCACCATAACAGCAAAGCACTATAGTTCTCTCCAGTTTTGTCCTTGCACACTAAAGTTGATCCAATATTTCTATTTAAAAGGATTAATTTTGAATGTTTGATTTTGAAGTTCACCAAAAAACTTGTCACCACCATAAATCTCTTATCTTACCAAGTGATACGTCGTGCCACCTGAATTGAACCCAACAATCATAATCATAGTTGGTTTTATGATGGTATAACAAAAACTTTACCAACCGAAAGTCCAACATGAGAAAAATATCAAAATTTAAAAAATTACAGTAAAAAACCAATGATTTAAAACACCCAAACATGAACCCAATCAAAAGTTGTTCTTTTTACCCCTCTTAGTTAAAAAATTCCACCAAACTCTTTCTCAATGCATCCTAAAACTATTACAATTCACATATCAATAATCCACAACAAAACCTTTGGTCAAGAAAACAAAAAATAAGCATTATATTTAAGATCCAAGTACAAAAACACAACACTACAGCTAGTTTGGTTATTTAAATAGAATTTTTCATTTTTCAAAAATCAAATCAACAAATTAAGCCACAATCCAACTCAAGTCAATAAAACCAACATCAAGCTACTTGGAACAACTATACAGTTAACACTAACAGTACACAATAATAGTTCCAAAAAGCTATTTACAGGGCCTACACAAACAACGGGAAACTATCACACACAAGTCACATATCAAACAATTTCCCTAGACTCAAGCAACAGACTTTGCATGGACTACTCACTAACAACTCTCCAAAATCAATAATCTCTAAGAAAAATTTAGCAAAAAAATGATGACATGATTAGGTTAATTGACTTCTATAATGCTAGAAAACATGAATGTTTTTCTTATAGTTCTCACAAATGAGAAAGATTTTAAATTCAGTAGGCTAAACTCCCATTAGATTGAGGTCCTTTAGCTGGCTGCCATACCAAAGAAAAGAACAAAAGCAGTACAAAATTTAAGGAGGGTATGAAAGAAGAATGCAATCACTAATCTATAAGTATCGGTACATACAAGAACTACCAATTTCATTAACATTTCAAACTCTATTTTAAATTGTTCAAGGTGTAGTCTAAAAATTCCCCATGCAAATAAGCTTTAGCCATCCAATTGTATGATAGTGTTTTAGGGGTAAAATGAATAAAATTGATTAGGATAAGAGAATTATAGATTTAGGTAACTAATCCAATATGTTCCCATCACTTAATATGCTCCATATTATATATAAAAAAATAATTTATTCACAGATCCAAAGTTAGAGCACAGATGACAGCATCCTCTAAAATTAAAATAAATAAAAATGTAGGTGATTGCTTATTGATAGATCAGTAAATTTTCACTGAACAAAACAAAGCTTTACACAAATTAACAGCCCTACGAGACAGTAGAACCAAACATATCACAAATCCCAAGCTAAAAGTACAAGAGAAGACACTAAGGCAATTGTAAGAAAGCAAAATCAGCACCCCAAAAAAAAAAAAAAAAAAAGTATAAAGCACAGTGTAGGTCCTAAAACAATTAGAGGCTTTCTAGTTAAAAAGACAAAAAACAAAGTATTTGTTTCATGTAAAAGACTCACCAGTGATTTGCGAAATGAATAAACCAAAGAAAAATTTAGAGATATAGAATACTAAAATTCGTAAATTTGTTAAATATTAATTAATTTTTTTTTTTAAATTAATGTATCGTAAGATTTAGTTAATAAAACTAAAGGAGGAAAAAATAAAGTGTAAGTACCCATCTCAATCCGTCTACATCTATGAATGTTCTTCTAACTGCATTCAAAGTTCCAAATACCATTAGAATTCTACTAAGGCCTCAAAAACAAAGAAAAAAACCAAGAACTGTTCAGAGCTTGGCACTTGAGTATGTTATACACATCAAGAATTAAAGTTTCTACAAATCCATTAAGAAAAAAGAAAAGAAAAGAAAAAACGAATCATACAAAGATCAAGAATGAACCAGTAAGTGATACAAAGCATAAAATTGATCACTTGGCAAAATTGTATTTCTAAAAAAAAAAAAAAGAATATTGAAAATCCAAATCAGAATTGAACAATTTAACTTCATAACCTCTAAAAACCCCTAGAAATTCACAATAACAATATAAAAAAAAAAAAAACCAGAAACAAAAACATTTACAGGTCTCATCATTTGCAGTCAGATCATCCTTTGTTGATACAGTAATCTTTCTGTATATATACAACCTTAAAATAAGAGGAAACAAATATTTAAATCCTATAATCAGACAATTTTTATTTAACTCCATACTTGGACTCATAGTAGTTAGTACAGAACTTCTAGACTTGGCTAACCCCAATTTCCGAATTCTACATTCTCTATTGTTTTGATGTGTATAAAGATTTAATTCTAAATGTTCTTTCTAAACTTAGGGCCCGTTTGGGAACAGTTTATTTAGCTGAAACTTAAAAATTTTTCTGTTGAAAGTGTAAAAAAAAAGTTAAAAGTTTGCTAAATAGTACAATGGGACCCATAAATAGTATCAAAATGTGCAATGAGACCCATAAATAGTATAAAAAATAAGCTAAAATTTTCATCACATCCCAAACAAACTCTTAATTATCAAAAAAAAAAAAAAAAAAAAAAAAATCTTTTTTACTCTTTCCAGATACCAAATAAAATCCCACATTTTCCAACTTTAAGCATGTTAATATGCATATTCCAAAACTTTCTGTCTGTTTCTGCCATTCTATGAACAATCCAACCAAAAACTGAATCTAGGTAGAACACAAGAGCATGCCTTTGGCCAGATTTATGAAATTACCTTCTTTGCAAATGCTGCCATGCCGACAGATTGAGGGCAATGAGGATCATGGAAAATCTTAACAATTTCACATGCCTTTTCACTGCAATTGGTAAATCAATACAAACAAGATCCAAAAGTATTAGTTACTTTTGTGGTGAAGAATTATAACCAAAACGAAGGCCATGAATAAAAAAAGAATTTGAGTTCTTTAACAATGAGGCTTTATTAGCATTAGAAGGGAATGATTCTTGTGTACAGCTCCTCAAGAATAGGGAAAACCCTCCTCTATCTAAAGAGGCTGAAGCAGCAACTACAAGTCTACAACATTCACAAATGAATGAAAGATCATAAATCAGCCAGTTTGATCAGTAACAATCACTTTTTTAGTTCAAAGTCTTGAATAATACAGTAATTTATAATAATAATAAATAAATAAATAAACCCTTAAGGCAGTCCAGGGCAAAAGGGCTGGCACTTAATTTACTGGTCTGACCAGCTGTAAAGGCAAGCAAAAACCCTTTTTTTTTATTTTAAAAAATTTATAAACAAGTAAAGCAAAAACTAGGTCCTTCATATCAGTGACATGCTGCAATTTGCTGGGGTGAAGTGAAAACATTGATGCCATTATAATACTCATCATGATAAAAAAATTTAGATAAAGTAATACAGATAATAAAGACAAACCAAAAAAAATTCATTGATAATTAAACGTTTCGCTAGAATGCAGCAATAACCAAATCTATCTCACCTGACAACTTTCGTTGACCTACGTATTTGATTTATTGACCTTTTAATAAGCTTTTCATAGCTGCTTAAATCCTAACAAAAAATAAGACCACATCACCTACCGATATAAAGGAAGCAAGTCACATACCCTATAACTTAGACTTCAATAAAATAACAGACACAAAATCAGAATTCTAATCTACAATAACAGTATCTAGGTGAGTAATAAGTAATAACGTTAGCCTTTTCAATATATAAGGCCCAAATAAAATTTAGGAAAATATATATACTAATTCCAGTTTTTCAAAACTTAATCCCTGTAGTGTCAGCAATACCTTATTGTAAGTCAACCTCAAAGCCTGGTTTCTTTCATCTACCTCTTTAAATTTGTGTAGTCTTGCCTGTTCAAAATTTAGAGCACTTTCTGCAGCCCAAAGTACTTTACCTATCATCACGTTGCCAATTGATGAGGGAAAAATATTAAATGAGACAAGTCACTAAACAACAAACACAAAGCATGTTATAATCAAATCCATCAAGTATTCAAAAAATTTACTTGAAGTTCCTGCATTGGCATTCATTTGAAGTCCGACATCTTCTTGTGCCACCCTAGCAACAACTCTTGTTGAGGTTTCACTAGCTAGCCTTTCTGCAGCTTCTTTTGTGGCTCTTCTCTCAGCTTCCAAAGCAGCTCTTTTTGCTTCCTCAAGTCTGGCCTGCATTCCAAAATATTTTTATTACTTAGAAGGATGAAGGAATCAGCCCTGAAATGCCAATAGCTATGCCAGAAGTACTTTGTCACAATAGGGAACTGACCAGGAAGGGCACCAAGTGACCAGAAACCCAATTAGAAATAGTGGAAAACAAAATGCATCTAAGGAAGAAATGGAATGGCAAAGTCTTGTGTAGTCTAATGGAAAGCGTTTGCATGAAGTGCAAAAATGTAGCCCCAAAAAGCAAAAAAGCACCAAAGGAGTTCCAGTTTGCTCATAATCCAAGAGCTGTCGAGATAACTCTGCGGCATTTCAAAGGATATCTACAGGAGTAACATGAATAGAGGAGGCTTGAAAGAACTAATATCAAAATGTTTAGTAGAAAAAACATCAAAGAACAGAAAGGTCAAGCCAACAAACCTCAGATTCTGCTTTAGCTTTTTCCTGGCGTAGTTTTTCTTCGTGGGAAGCCTTTTCCTTTCTTTTGGCCTCTTCATAAGCTGCATCACTTCTTATTTTTCTTTCTTCTATTTGTGACGTCAGTTCATGGTCCCGCTGAACAGTAGTCAAGTGATTATCAAGTGCTTCTGCACTGCAATGATTGTAAGAAAATATCCAAAGACATTTCTGATTCAACCCATGTGGAACCCAAAAAGAGGAAAGAATAAAAAAAAGCAGAAAACAAACATCCATTAAGCCACGTAGGGAATGAGGAATGCACAAAACAATTCAGATTTCAAGACTTATCAACATTAAAACAAATTGTATCGTGCTTCAGTAAGCAAAAATAGATGCTGAAACAAAGTTAAGATGCTTAAACATCATCTTTTGACAATGACAAGACAAATGTCTTCAATTTATATATCAAGATACCTAAATCAAACTCCAGATTTATTACCCTAAAAAAAAAAGAATCAAAATTTATTTTAGATATTATTAAACGTGAAGTTACCTTTTCAAATGTATTTCTTATATCCATATCTTTTGCAAATAAGAACATTGCCAAGCATCAAAAGATCTCCCATAAAACCTACCAATGACCAATATTCAGTTGCCTACAATACCAACAAACAAAGCCTTAGTCCCAAAGTTTTGGGGTTGGCTATGGATCCTCAATATATTAGTTAGGGTCACTCATATGTATTCTTTGTCTCCAATCTACTCTATCTAAAGACATATTCTCTGTTACTCGCTAAGTTGACATGTCCTTTTTTATTACTTCTAGTAATGTGATTTTTGGTCTTCATCTACCTTTTTCCATTCCCTTAACTTAGATAACTATATTCAATTACCTACCCATTTTTTATTCCAATTAGTTATAGCTCTCCATCCCTCCCTCTGTCATTTGTTATTCTCTACCATCTTTTATAGAAACAAACAGAATTGAATCTAAGAGAACGAAATCCATATAAAGGAATTTAAAAATCACCAACTAGAAAGATTATATCATGTGTGCATTCACTTGATAGGTTTATTATAAAGATATGGTAAGAATTTAGATATCACAGGCAAAGGTAGCAGAAAGACAACTACAGAAACTAGGATATTCCCAAAACTCCACTATTTCATTAAAATAAAGAATGTCATCATGACATAGCACATTGTCTTACATTTTGCGTTGGTATTGAGTATCAAATTTCCTATCCATTTCGAATCTTGCTTCTCTGTATCTCACAACTTGAGTAAGGGCAGAAGTATACTTTTCACTTAAATCTGTTTCTAAAGCAGAAATTTTGTTCCTAATCTCCTCCTGCTCATCAATCAAAACACTACATTTATGCACCAAGCAAATGATGTAGGACAAAATATTCTAATTAATTTCTGTAATATTTTATATTTGGTATTTTTATGTAAAAAAAACGTTGTTTTAGGTTTAGGTGATTTATTTCCTTGTTTTTAGGTGCATTTAATGTTTTTTAGGTCAAATTTGATTCCTGTTATGGTTAGGTATCAATTAGGAGTTAATTTAGATTATATTTTCTTGTCAGTCAAGTTTTAAGGAGCCCTTAAATAGGCTCCTAAGTCTGTAAACGTTTTTCAGAGACTATTATCAATAAACACAGACTTTTGTCAAATTTTCTTCTGGTGGATTCCAGTTTTATCTCCTTGTGGATTCAGGGAAACCTCTCGTGGATTCGAGGTTTACTACCAGAAACTAACAGTTTAGTTTCTGTCCATCAAAGAGAGCATCGTGTGTGCTTCTCTTCAGGCTTCCTCAGTTGGTATCAGAGCCTTGACTTACCCTGGTCTGATGGCTAACCGGCGAGACGGTGACCACCACAACAATGACGGCGGTGACAACGTCAACAACCCAGTCCTCACTAGGGCTGAGTTCCTCAAGTTTCGTGAAGAGGCTCGTGATGAGCAACAATTTCATGAAAAGAGTCAGAAAATTATGGGTGAAATCCAGCAAAAGATTGCTACTCTTCTTGCTAGGAAATCATCTCACAACAACAATGTTCAATATATTCAAAGACGCACTCCTAACTACAAGAAAATTTCATTCTTTGACGGAGATATGTGTAGGATGGATTTTATTGACTGACTTCTTGATTTAGAAAAGTATTTTAATTTTTGGAAGATTTGTGATGAAGAAAAGGTGCGGCTTGCATCTAATAAATTAGACAATGAAGCAGAGGAATGGTGGGAAGACATTCAAATCGATAGAAAGCGGCGAGGTAAGCATCCAATCTGCTCTTGGCAAAGAATGAAAAGAGTATTAATTGATTTATGGTTTCCTAATGACTATTATGATATACTAGATTATACAAGTGTTGATTATAAATCTGTGTATTCATATGAAAGGCAATATATTCGAAACCAAAATTATGACAGCCAAGTCCATGTGTCAAGTAAAGGAAAGGGTTTGAGGGTTGAGAAGAAGCAGCCTATTTCTAAAGAAAATTTTGAAGTGGTTAAAAAAGATCAAGATTTGCTACAAGTTATTGAATTGAAGATTGAAAATACCACTTGTCAAAAATTTGAAGAAGAGGTCAAAGAAACAAAGGTTGAGTTGATTGTGAATAATGATAGGAATGAAGAGATGGTAATTATTGAGAATATTGTGGAAGATCCACTTGGGGTCAAAGGTGAGGACGAGTCCATTACCCACAACCCCCAGGTTCCGATTGATTTATTGAAGACGACTACACAATATGTTGATTTTCTTGGAGTAGAAAATTTTAATTTCATTATCAACCCATTTTTGATTGATGTTGCAAATAAATTGAAAGTAGGTGAGAAGAAATTTTATGCTACATTTTATGAAGAATTCAAGTTTCAGAGCCTAATCAAGTTATTAAAACATTCGAAGTATTTGTTTATTTGGAGCGGAAGATTTCAGATTTCAAAGATGAACTCGAGGACGAGTTTGTTTCAAGTGGAGGGGTCTGATGTAGGACAAAATATTCTAATTAATTTGTGTAATCTTTTATATTTGGTATTTTTATGTAAAAAAACGTTATTTTAGGTTTAGGTGATTTATTTCCTTGTTTTTAGGTGCATTTAATGCTTTTTAGGTCAAATTTGGTTCCTGTTATGGTTAGGTATCAATTAGGAGTTATTTTAGATTATATTTTCTTGTCTGTCAAGTTTTAAGGAGCCCTTAAATAGGCCCCTAAGTCTGTAAACGTTTTTCATAGACTATTATCAATAAACACAGACTTTTGTCAAATTTACTTCTGGTGGATTCCAGTTTTATCTCCTTGTGGATTCAGGAAAACCCTCGTGGATTCAGGGAAACCCCTCGTGGATTCGAGGTTTACTACCAGAAACTAACAGTTTAGTTTCTGTCCATCAAAGAGAGCATCGTGTGTGCTTCTCTTCAGGCTTCCGCGACATCAGCAAAAAAGGAAAATATTAATAAGACATTTACAAAAAGACATATATTAAAGCATGGGTTTCCTCTGCTATCTATGACAACCCAAAAAGGTCAAACACGAGTTAAGAACACAAGATAAATTCATTTATTTCTAGGCATCCAGGTTTAATATTATAAAGTCAATTCATTTTTATACTAATCCAGGTTTAACAAAGAATTGTATATCAAAAAGAAAAAGGAAGGCTCCATAAGTAAGTGAAAAAAGAGTAGTACAAGCACCAGAAGCAGCAGCAACAGTAGTAGATTTTAAAAATAACCTTATGAATATGGATGTATAGAAGTAAGGATCATAATTTGAAACAATAGTGTAATGTAATGTATAGTTCTCAATTTACTTGTCATGATAGATCAGCTAAACTAAAGGAAAATCCAAAAGATATAGCATTGAAATTGATTTTTGTAGACCAATCAGAATTGACCCTAGGATTTATAATTGCCTCAAAAGTTCAATAAAAGCCATAACAACTTAATGAAAATTAAAACATATATTAGACATTCTCGAAATAGAAAATGATTTCTTATAAATTTTAAATCCATTTGATTTCGTCTTTTTTAATTATTTAGGAAAAAAAGGTTTTGAATCTTTAGCACAATCTATAGCAAGTGGAAAATACAACAATCAGTGCGCAATCAAAATCAACATTGATATCTACATACCTTAACTTGAAGGTGATTTTCATGGCTTAGCTCATGCAAAGCAGTTCCCACTATTCCCTCTTCGTCCATCAAGTAGGAGCATTGGTTTTCAAAAGTCGACTCGCCATCACTGTAATTGGAAGGTAAAAATGAAAGAGTGCCATCATTAAAAATAAAATTCCAAAGCAAACACCCATTTATATCGTCAAAAAAAGTTTCCCGTGTTAAAAGTAAAACAAGAAGAAGAAGAAGAAGAAGTTAGCACCTCAAACTTCCGTACTCCTCAACCTCACTTTCAGTGTCGTCATCATTCTCATCCACAGAGACGCACATTGTAAAAGGCTTACAGCTTCTATTGGAGAAATCTCTAAACAGAGTTCAAGATGAAAAATGTTCATACTAGCAAAACAAAAACAACATGCATGTATATATTTATGAAAAAAATGTGATACCTAGGTCCTGTTTTGGCAAATTTAGGTGCAGTGAGATGGAGCTTAATTTGCAGTGAATTAAGTTCTGATAAAATATCATTAAACTTCCAATCCAGCTCGGGATCTATGGTGATTCCATTAAATCTTTGGGGACAATCACAACACCCCTAATTGAATACAGAATTTCCTCAATAATTAGAAGAACAAAAGAAAGATCTCAAATGGACCAAACAGAGAGATCGAAAGGGAAACTGACATTGTTATCTATAAACCTCATGGAGTAGGAATGGATTCGCCTTTGGAATTAGGGTTTTTCAATGGAGGACGAAGAGAGAGTCTGAGTGAGAGTGAAAGCCATTGTTTTGAGGGTTTTATTTTGTTTTTCAGTTTTTCTGAAAGTAGCGTACAAAGAACACAAAAACCCGCGTTTTTTTTTAAATTTTTTTTTTTGAAAGTCGGTGACACTTCCTTCCTCTTAACTCTTTAACACTAGACCAGTTATCTTTACTCTAAGGGCCCTTTTGGGGTCTATTTACTGCCCCAGAACTGCGCCTTATATGCGATTGAAGATTGTTACCTCAAGCTTAGTGTGTTTTTGGTTTTTGTTGTTTGTTGTTGAGTACTTATTCATTTTTAATTATTCAAACTTCCAACTAGAAAAGAATCTCAAACAATCTCAAACTTCCAACTATTTCTACAAAAAATTTACTAACTTAATAAACATAGACAATGAAAAATAAGGACACAGAATTTTGGCCAAAATTCTTAATTTTGAATACATTTTTTCCACCTTAAACAGCAATTCACTTAAGTTGTCCACCCCAAATCCAAAACTTACACTTTCAATGAGATACAAAAAGTAACATTCTGAGTCAATACAAGCACCAAACAAGTTTCAATTTTTTTTCTTTCTTTTAAGCAAAAGCCCTAAAATTTGATTTGATGCTCAAAACCCAGAATACTATAATAGCCGGGAACAGTAAACCACCAATCCTAAAACTTTCTAATCAAACAAAAAAAACCCAACTCCACACTTCAAAGAAATAAATAAAGAACAAAAGAAAAAGGGGAGGGGCTTACAATTTGCAAATATAGTGCATTAAAAGATAAGTCACAAGTTTTTTTATACAATAATAAGTCAGCAACAACTGTTTGTAACAAGAGAAGGTAATAAACATAACAAACCACCAAATAGTACGGTCATTAACATACATATTCAAATATAATAACATAATTGTTCCTTAGTCCCTAGGGTAAACTAGTCCTTAGTCTGAAGTAACTCGATCCATTCCCATCATGTACGTTGATCCATGGCGATGAAGGATTGCCTCCATTCGTGATCCCGTAATCGTTCAAGGACCTTGAACTTGGTTACTGTATCAACAGACATAGAGATCAAAATTTGCATGGTCGTTGCCATTGAGAAGTCAGGAACTGGTGCAGATTCCATTGTTTTTCGACTTTCAGGGGCAAAGGACACTATTTTCCTCTTCTTCCCGGAAGAGGTGTCGGTGTGAGCTAGCTGCTTCCCTCTTGGGTTGCTGCCTTGCTCGTCCACATCATCTGCAAAGTGTTGGGCAGAGGATGTTTGTGCAACCTGTTGGGCAGAGGATGTTTGTGCAAAGGATGTTTGTGCAACCTGTTGGGCAAAGGATGTTTGTGCAACCATGGAGAAGAGCTGTCTTAGCAACCCACAGTGGTCCAGCCCCTTGTTACGAAACTCATTGTACTTACTGTTCGACTAGAAACAGACAAGATGTGGTATACATGGGATTAGAGACACAGGATTGTTTACATGAAGAATTAAAAGAATGAACGGCGTGGAAATTTATTAAATGTATAACACTCAACTCCGTTGCATTTATCCACGCCTTAGAGTTGGTATCACGATTCCATCCCATTTTGGTTATAACAATCAGTTCGGAAAACAATTTGTATTGTTTTTTAAGCCTTTTGAGTTTTCCTTTTATTTGGTCGTAGCTATAGTGTTTTCTGGTTTGGTTGTTAAACACGTCGGTGACAGCTTGCCCACGGCCTCTCTTTATTGTCCCATTACAAACGTTCTTTTTACTTGTTTCTTCAAACAAGATTACAATGAAATCCTTTACTAATGGTGCAGGCCATAGTGTCGAATCTGCAGCATTGGATGTCTCAGCCATCTAATAGGACATACACACTTAAGCCCTAAATATTTGTTTTATAATTTCTCAACTTGAACCTAACCCCACAATGGTAAAATGGTCTAACCCAGAGCAACACAGAGTGAAGATTAACTCAAAGCAGTTATACATATATGAACAGCAAGAGCAACAAGCAACCATGAACAGCAACCAAGAACAAATTTCAGTAACATACCATTTTTGAATTTAATAGAAACATTAAACACTTACCTTAGGTGCGGGAACGTCGTTGGAGGAGGATGATGAAGATGGTGAGACGAAGCGAGCTCCAGCTCCATGTATAAGCCAGACGCGGGGTGAAGGGCATTTAGAGTGATTTGAGATAAAGCTGTGGGTTTATAGGTGTAGCTGGGTGTGCAAGTAGAGTAGGGCTTTGATTTTGGGAGAGAAGGATGAAGGAGATCAGTAGAGAATCTTGGGATACAGAGAACAGGACTGGGTTGAGAGTTAGAAAGGAGAAGCCTTAGACGAGAGTTAGAGATAATACAACAAAGGAAAACAAGAGTAAATGAGTTAAGGTAAAAGTAGGTAGGTGGGAAAGTGGTAAAAAGTAAATGAAGGTATATGAGGGAAAAGTCAAACTAATAAAGGCCTGACGGTAAGTTACACTGCAGTTTTCTTAATTACCCAACAAACTAATAGGTTTTCTTTTTGCCTCAATACCTCCTCTCCATTGATACGCATCACTGAGAAAATATATAAAAAAAACACTGCATATGTTTTTTTTTTTTTTTTTTTTCAATAGAGTTTTTTCAAAACTTCCTTTGGTTAATCACTTTTCGCGACAAATGGGCTCATAATGGGGTAAATCGCTAGTCTAGGGAGTTTTGTTCAATGTACTGGTGCCCGAACTTGAATTAGGGAGCTCCCAATCAAATCCAAGCCGCCATTTTGAAACCGAGTGCCCAATCACTCGGCCAACCCTACTAGGTTCACTGCATATTTTTTTTTATGAACGAAATGCTGAAATGCGTGACCTCACACCTAGCTTTCACATTTTTGACAAAGCATGGGAGTCTCTAATGTACTCCTTGTTCTCACTCACTCTCTCAGTAACAATAATATTGCCGGGCTTTATCTTTAGGACATTTTTTATATGAAAATGAAAAAAATTTAATTTTCATAAACTCTTTACTAAAGTTGATAATTATTAGTGTTGGTATTAGTTGTTGCAAAACTATGTCATTTTAACACAATAAAAATTGTATTTTTGTGTACAATAGATTAGGAGTGGAGAAAGAAATTAAATTTAAAAAAAGACAATAAAAATTTTACAATTTATGAACAATATTATTCCAAATTTGAAACTATATGGTTCATTCATGCTAAAAGTTTTAAAATTTAAAACATCTAATGAATGAGCTTTTTTGGTACATGGTGTGTCAAATGCCAAATATTTAACATTTAGCACACCTATGCTAATGCTATAGGACTATCCAGGTTGAATATACTCTAGTTTGTGAGGATATATTTGAAAGGCAAAAAAAAGTACTTTGGATTTGGAATGAGAGATAGGTATGTGAATAAATGAAAATGAGATTTACTAACGTGTGCCCTTAGAGCATACATTAGTAAACCATTTTAGAAAACTTTTTATGAAAAAACGAAAAAACAATTAACTGTTTTGACAGTTTTTTCTATTCCCTATAAAAACTTTCCCAAAATGGATAGTTAATATGTGCCCTTAGGGCACACATTAACCGGACCCAATGAAAAGAAGAGTTAGGTCATTGGAGTGGAATAGAATAAATAATGAAAATAAATGGGGGATGGTGGGACAAAATAGTAATAAATTAAAATGTTGTGAATAGTTAGGTTCATAGTTTGTCGAAATAAAAATATATTTATATAATTTTTGTTTTGGTGTGCAATCTCTCAACTATGATAGTATGATTTTTCTTAAATTAAAATTAGGAAAAGGGGTTAATGGATGTTTTAAAGTATTTATTTAGGGAATATTTAAAATAAAATAAAAATTATAGATAAATTTTTTATAAAAAAATTGTTTTAATAAAATTTATTTACTATTTTTTATATTTCTTATAAAAAAATGTCAAAATTTTCTTAAAATAGTTTATTGACCATTGTTCTATGAATACCATTTAACACATTTAACTATTTAAGACAGTCCATGAAATTATCAAGCAAAAATCAAAATTATATTATATAAAACCATATTCCAAATAGACATGTCAGTTTCATATTATGAAACAATGCATTTTAAAAAAAAAAAAAATTCTATGTCAATAATATTTTTATAACAAATCGTAAATGATAAATTATTACTAGTAGAAAAAAAAAATTTAATTCTAAATTTTAATTAAAATTAATCACAACTTATCGGTTATATGGGTCCATTTGTTACTGTAATTTAAACAACAGTTTTCAATGTTTAAACAATATTATACATTTTTTTACACATTTTTTTACTCACACATATTTTCAAAAAATATTATACATATTTTCAAAAAATATTATACTACTACACAAAGCCAAGATTTTGAACTTTTGAATGAAGACTTTAGTACTGACAATTCAATAATCCTATCAACAAAACTTCTTCTGACCAATTAGACCTCCTCATTTATGAAGGTGACTACTCAATCCTAAACTTGTAGGACTGCTTTTCAAATTTCATTGTTAAATGTGTAATGCCTCAGCAATTTTACGTACCTTTAGAATCTCTACTAGAATTAATAATGGCAATGCTACAAACTAAAGTAACTGGGCAGATTGCTAAGATCTTGGCAATTTCCAATAGGGACCTCTAGCTATCATTAATTATTCTGGAATTGGCTAGAAAAATCATGATTTGAAGATGGTCCAGGTGAAGCAAGAGTAGAAAGACAGTTTTATCCTAGTAACTAGTTGTTGATACACAGTAACCACCAGGTTTTTCTCGATGTATGCTGCTGAAATGTGCAGACTTATGCAGGTGTATCACACTGCAATTTTGATTTTCTCTGTACATGGGGTAGTATCTGTATTAAAGTGATTGACAAGAATTCTACAAGATAGAAATAATTTTTTTAAAGGTTTAGTTAATATATATCTTTAAACTACACATTAATTATCTATTTTTTTAAAATATTTTATAAAAAATTAAAAAATATTATTTAAAAAGTAAGTAATTTTTTTATTTACTTTTTTTACAAAATAATTTATTAATGCTCGTTTTAAGGACACACATTAATAAAATCTTTTCTTTAATAATTTTATTGTGTATCACTACTATCTTCCAAATTAAATAATGATGAAAAAAAAAAAGCAACTATTACTAAGTGGCTTTCGATTTTTCAAAATTTTAAACATTAAAGCTTTAACTATTCTGCATTGTGATGAGTAAAATTTACCTTGTCGTCCCTTCTTTTCCTTATGTTTTGTTGAAGGAGACTTTGATGATAAACGTACTTTGCAGTTAATTTGTATTAACTAGCTTCGCGGTCGTTCTAATGAATTCTCATTTTGGCCAAAATAAAATAATAATAAATAATTAAGGATAAATAATTTTGGCTACTTGCCCCCTACTCTGTAGTCCGGCCCTAATATTCTAGCATTGGTACAACTTCATAGGGTTTCGAAATAAAGACAATTGACTGCATACTCTTGCAAATCTATATATATTTCATTATTTAAAAATATTTTAATATTTTTAAGTGTAAAGTAAAGTTTTTCACTACAAAAAAATCGTCCTGTCCCAACGTTTTTTTCCCGGCGTTTTTCAAAACCGCTGTTATAGATAAGCCTATACCAGCGTTTTTTGAAAGCGCTAGTATAGGAAACCCAATTGCGGCGTTTTTTTTCTGGCGCTTTACAAACCGCTGTAATAGGAGGCCTATAGCGGCATTTTTAAAAAACGCTGGTATAGGACGCCCAAAAACGCTGAGATAGGGTGACCCTATCCCAGCGCTTTTGAAGCGCTGGGATAGGTCTTTCTCCATAAGGGAATGAGGAGACCTGTCCCATCGCTTTTGAAAGCGCTGGTATAGGGTCCTATACCAGCGCTTTCAAAAGCGCTGGAACAAGTCTCCTCATTCCCTTATGGAGAAAGACCTATCCCAGCGCTTCAAAAAGCACTGGGATAGGTCACTTATAGGGATTTTTTTTTTTTTTTTTTTTTTTTTTTTTTTTTTTTTTTTACAAGATAGAATTTCTACTCTAGCACTTATACTTGTGGAGGGATTTGTTAATTATCAAATGACCAATACTCCCCTAAACCTAGAAAAAGACCAACGTACCCTCCAAAACATCGAAAAAGAGCAAAAACACCCCCGATACCTAAAAAAAGATTGATATACCCCCCAAACCTAATAAATGACTGAAATACCCCAAAAACATAAAAAATGACCCAAGCACCCCCTAAGACATTGAAACTGACTGAAATGCCCCTTGTGCCTAAAACTAGCCAAAATAGCCTCGATTATTTGAATAAGACCAAAATACCCCTATAAGTTTGATAAATGACCACAATGCCCCCAAAAAGATAAAAAATGTCCAAAACACAACCGACACCCAGAAAAGGACTAATACACCCCCAAAACATCGAAATGACCAAAATACCTCCAAAATACATCAGGTGTAACTTGAACCCAACCATATATTTCTTAATTCAATGTGAATTTTGACAAACCTACCGTTAGATTACATTATCTTCATATATTTTTCATGCTTACAAAATTTCAAGGTGATCAAAGATTAATAGCCATGTCATCAATCAATTGTTTAAATTCAAGTTTTTGTAGTTTAAAATAACGCATAAAAGATGAGCAGCTAAGATCAAATGGTAAATTACATCCGATTGGCATGAAAATTGGCATGCATGTTAAGAACATATAGAACATGTAATCCAACGGTTGGATTTTCAAAATATGAATTCAATAATAAGTTATTGATTGGTGTAACATTTTTTAGAGTTACATCAGGTGTAACTTGAACCCAACCCTATATTTCTTAATTCAATGTGAATTTTGACAAACCTACCATTAGATTACATTATCTTCATATATTTTTCATGCTTAAAAAATTTCAAGGTGATCAAAGATTAATAGCCGTGTCATCAAATCCAACGATTAAATTTCATTACACTCTTCAAATCCAACAGTTAAATTTCAAATCTAAGAATGGCACGTGATGGACATGTGTTGTGTACCTATATGACTATATATATTCTCCTCTCAATTTGACCATCCAATTAGTCATATTATTTGTTTAAAAAAGTAAACGTAATTAATCATATATTAAAATTTTTACATAAATTTAATATTAGCTATGATTATTATTATTATTTTTTTTAAATGAGATAGAATGTGTGATAATTTTTGTTGTGTGGTATTTTTTTAGAAAGTTCTGTGGTGAATTTTATTGAGTATATGTGATTGTTTTTTGTTTTTAAATTTTATTTCATAGCTCATTAATAAAATGACCAAGCAGTGACTTCACCAAATTGCATATTTTTTTTTAAAATAAATATAATTTTTTTATACTACTAAATGCATAAATATAGTTAATTTTCATTAATTATCAATATAGATAGAGTAGAAATTCTATTTTGAAAAAAAAAAAAAAACCTATATGTGACCAATCCCAGCGCTTCCAAAAGTGTCGGGACAGGCCTTCCTCCATAAGGAAACGAAGGGACCTGTCCCAGTGTTTTTGAAAGCGCTGGAATAGGGTCATTCAAACATCTTGACTCTAACTTCTTTCAAACAATTAGAAACTTCAATTGTATAAATTAGTATATATGACTAATAAAAAAAAATAGTATATATGATACTTTTTACCAATATCAATATCTTTAGATAGATTTCTTATGTAAGATAGATTTTTTTTTTTAAATAAAAAGATATTTTACTATTATTTCTTCTTCTTTCTTGCATCCTAGCCCCTACTCCCCTTTTTATCTTCATAGAATTATTACATTTCCAACACTATTTTTCTTAAAACTGCGAAAAAATGGGTATAAGTTATGGTGCAACAAACCTTCTGGTGCTTGCTTTCAAATTTTTTGGGAATGAAAATTGAATTGTCTTTTTGGGTTTGACTATAATCATATGTTTGGCTTAGCTATAGATGCTTGTCACTTAAGGCTATTAGCTTGATGCTTAAGAAGAGCTTGACAATCTTATTAAGTGAGAAGGCATTTTGATTTTTAAAAGAAATGGAATCAATTTGACCAACTTTGATCTCCATTCTGCTCTCACAAAGGTATACCCTTTTTCCTTCTTCTTTTTTTTCTTTTTTTTTTTTAATTTTATTTGGAAACTGTGTTCAAAATGTTATATTTTCACCATATGCGAATAAGATTGTAACCATGTAATTTTTGTATTTTGAGTTTATGATTCTAATAAAGCCATTTAAATGCTCAATTTTTTTTTTCTAATAATGAATTTGGGTTAGTATTTAGTGAGAAGTAAATACTATAGAATCGAACTCAAACACAGTTAGATCAAGATGAATAATTATATAAAATATATATATGTAGCTAGTAGTCGACTCTAAAATAAAGGGATGGCATCTGACAAATTTAGTTGATTTTTGTATGTGAAAACTTTCAATGAAAGTGGTCCTTGGTCATATATGGGTCTTTGTCTTTTGGCAGGTGGATCCGCAAGATATCGTTATGGTATGTATAATTCTTTAAAGCTATTGCTATCCAAGGCATGCATACCTAAATATTTTTTGATTATTATGAAGAAAGTATCCTTAATATGAGGTTTAAATTCAAATCTAAAAAATTCAAATCTAAAAATTCTGACCCTATAGTAGCAAGGAAATTATTATATAAAATGTAACTTTGTTGAAGTGTTTGGAAATTTGGCAAGAACAGAGTTTAAATTTTGAATCTCAATCCCCTCCCCCTTGCCCTTCCAAATACACAAAACAGGGAAACTATGGATGTTCATAGAGTCAAAATATTTTCAATCTTCATAGTTCCTCTTTGTTTATGATTTGTATCGGTATGTATAGCTTATGAATTTTTTTGAATACATGTTTTTGCTGCTGTTATTGCAGTTAGTTGTGTCATGGCACATGAAAGCTACTACCATGTGTGAATTTTCCAAGCAGGAGTTTATAGGTGGATTACAAGGGCTAGGGTAAGTATATACATAGTTATTTATGCTATACTTATTCTCGAGTTTAATGATATCGAATATCAATTAAGAGTTTGGAACTGCTTTGATTAAGGCTTTATATTCTGATGACAAGATAGACTCTTTGGAGAATTTCTATGAAAAGATTCTATTTATGCGCATGGAGTTGAAAGATGATCGTATGTGCAAGTGTTCATGAATTATGATTTCTTCTAAACTTTAGTTTTAATATTGTAATTCATGTTGCTTTTAGGCGAAAACACTCCCAAAACTGATATATTTATTGAAAAGTCAAAGTGATTGGTTTTGTTAGCAATTTCTTTTTTTTTTTTAAGTTTTATTTATTTATCGGTAAGTTAAACACACACCCAAAGGTCATGAACTCTTGAGCGCACTCTCCACCTTGCTTTTACAAGGGAGGAGGTACCATTTAAACTAAAGCTCATTGGTTGGTTTGATTAGCATTTCTAAGCTAGAGGTACAATTATTGTGCTTTTGTTGTTGAAAATGATATTTGCTTGTATTTGTCCAGAAAAGTTCCGTGAGATATATAACTTTGCGTTTGGCTGGGCAAAAGAAAAGGTACTCTTTTCTCTGTGTGAATGCTTGGATTCATACATACTCTTGACCTATGGATATTTATTTTATACATACTCTTGACCTATGGATATTTATTGCCAATTTATAATGTTGATTGTTTCCCCACTTTTCCACTTGTTCTTGTTCCTGCTCCCTCTAGTCTTTTAGATAGGTATAGTACTTGGTATTGCTATTTTTTTTCCCTGAATAATTCCTTTTATTAGAATAATCAGCATTGGAAGGTGATATCACTTATTTAACATTTAGATGAAGTGTATGCACAATAAGCTCGTCTTTTTACTCTGAACTCAGAATGGGGTGTGCTCTGAGTGTGCTGGAGTTGCTTTATGCCCTTCTGTTATCGTTAAAAATTAACATGATTAATTCCTGCATGCAATCTTGCCATTAATTTTGAGTGGAAATGTCTAGACTGAGGTGCATTTTGGTATGGATGTTAGATCCATGAACGCAGATGTTCTCTTGGCTTCAAATTTGGTTTATTTTATTTTTTAATATCTGTTTCTAATTGAGTGATGTATAAGTGAACTAGGAATTGATTTCTTCTTGAGGGCATACAAGGTGTAGATGTAACATTATTATAGAATATCCAAAACAGTAAATTTTGACTTATTCATGAAACTGAAAAATAGTTTTGAGAAAGAATGATTGAAGGTGTCTAAGTATGTTTGATACCTGTGTTCATTTCATGTTGTGTGACATTGGCTGCTCATAGAATTTGAATTTTATTGGGAAGATAGCTTAGATTGAGGTGCTAAAACTCGAACCAGAGATGTACAGTTTTTTGCATTAGTTCTTAAATTATATAGTGACCTATTCTTTTGGATTTTATTATTGTCCTGTTGTGCTGAGATATATAGCATCCTTGTACGTGCATAATACCATCACAAAGTCACTACTGCATGAATATAGCAGGAATCAGAGCTTTTGAGAACTACGCTAAATGACTGAATCTTTGATGGATAGGTGCCTCTTAAAGCTTTCATTACTATTATCCCTAGAACAATGGCGGGGGATTTAGATGTTTTAAGTTTCATTTATACAATGTTTCCTTCCCCTTTTTTGTTGGAATAAACATGGATAGGCGAATTTTTGATAGGCAGAGGTGGCGAAGCTAAATGCATTTTTCCAGTTCCCTATGGATGATAATTTCCAGAATTTTTACAATATGGAGAGACATGCTGACATTATTGAGCCAATTGAAACATAGCAAAGAGACAATGAGCCACTTGCTGAATTTTTTGCGAAGTGTTATGGCTGTCTAGGTGGATATGATCCCTGATGGGTGTGAAATTTCATTAAGCTTAAAAGGCTATTCATTCAAAAGCATGGGGATGCATGTGTGTATGCATGCACACAACATGTGCACGCATGATTACAAATAGATTTTTCCTTTAGCTTCTATGACAGCTTTGTGCTACATTTTATATACTTTACTAAAAATTATATTTAACACCTAAAAATTCAATTATTTATGTGTTTTTTTTTATACAATGTCATTGTTACCCAAATTCTGGTTACATATGCAGGTAGCTGATTTTTCTTAGTATTTCAGGGTCAAAAATCTTTAGCATTGGATACAACTATTGGAATGTGGCAATTACTACTTGCCGAAAAGCAGTGGCCATTGGTTGATCATTGGTGCCAGTTCTTACAGGTAGCTTACCATCCATATTTTGATCTAATGAGACTGAGTAGTGAATTCTTGTGACCTATGGTGAAAAGAATTATGTAGTTGGCATCATGTTGGGATTAAGGAATTGTTAAGTGAGATGCAATAGGAAGTGAGAAGAATTATATTGCTAATTTTGTATTTATGTTTATTATTAATTCAACCTTGATGCCCTCTGGGGATCTTTCTTCAGGTCTCTGTGACGTTATAAACAGCACACAGGCATCTATGTCATTGTTAGATTTGTTCGTCTGTGTTTGTTTTTGTGTTGTTTTCATCTTCTTTCTTTTTTTCCTGACCCCCTAAAAGGATTCACTCATTGTGAGACAAAATGCCTAGGGGTTTTGGCAAAAATCCTACCAACCACCATGTCAATATTGTTGGTAACTGCTGTTGCCAGTCAGGTTGGTGAAATTTTGTCAATGGTGGAATGTGATGGTTGGTGTGTGAACAGCTCTACTCCTAGGCTCATTGGCTAATTTGCCTTCATAAATGATTTAATCCAAAACTAGCTTGGTGGTTGGTTGTGTGACTGGACTTTTTGCGATTCTTGGTTTAGTTAGGCACCAGTGGTTAATGCATATGACCTATCTAAGCACATGATAATAGATATACCTTTAGGTGCAGGCTTTATTTTTCATAATGATTACCTTGTGAAATTTTTTGTGCTTCATTACAATTGCTATAAAATAGGTATTGGAAAATATGTATTGTAGGTACATTATAAGTGCTGAAAAAATTAAATTTTTTTTTATTTTTAAAATGACCTATCCCAACGCTTTTGAGAGCGCTGGAATAGGTACTGCCTATGCCAGCGCTTTCAAAAATGCTGGTATAGGCCTTTTAAATTTTATTCATCAAAGACCTATACCAGCGCTTTTGAGAGCGCTGGAATAGGTATTGCCTATGCCAGCGCTTTCAAAAGCGCTGGTATAGGCTTTTTAAATTATATTCATTCAAGGCCTATACTAGCGCTTTTGAAAGCGCTGGCATAGGTAGTACCTATTCCAGCGCTCTCAAAAGCGCTGGTATAGGTCTTGAATGAATAAAATTTAAAAGGCCTATACCAGCGCTTTTGAAAGCGCTGGTATAAGGGCGTATGCCTGTCCCAGCGCTTTTGAAAAGCGCTGGTACAGGTCCGGCGACCCTATACCCACATTCACTGCGCGGCGGTTTGAAGTGCTGGGGAAAAAAAACGCCGGGATAGGCATTTTGACCCTATCCTAGCGCTTTTTGGCGCTATCCCAGCGGTTTTGAAAACGCTGGGATAGCCCCTTTTTTTGTAGTGTTGACACTACTTTTATGAGAAATAAAAAAAATTGTCAAAATATGGTGGTTTGATAAAGTGTTTTGAGCAATAGTTTTCAATGTTTAAACAACATTATACACTTTTTCACACATTTTTTCACCCACGTGTATTTCCAAAAAATATAAACAACGTTACTAGAACAACATTATCAAACGGCCTCTTAATTTTTTTTTTTTCTTTTCCCATAAAAACTTTCTTTAAAAGAATTATTAACCAACATCTCATCTAACATCAAAACTTACTTTATTTATTTTACCATTTCATTTTACAACTCATCTAACATCTCAATTTTTATTTTTATATACAACTTATTAAAATAATATAAACTACATTATCAAATAATATTTAAAAAAATAATGTTTCTCTCTATTCTCTTTCATTTCTTTTTCCTCTCTTCACCTTTCTCAATTAACATAATAATTTTTTTTTTTTTTTTTACATCCAAGTGAATAATTAGTTATATATATAAAATTTAACTGTTCACAGGTTCTAAAATATACTCAAGCAATATT
This sequence comes from Quercus aquifolioides, assembly GCA_019022515.1. NCBI lineage: Eukaryota > Viridiplantae > Streptophyta > Magnoliopsida > Fagales > Fagaceae > Quercus > Quercus aquifolioides. The sequence continues at coordinate 66,065,586 of CM032333.1, forward strand.
TTTTAAATTTTGAATATAAAATAACAACTGGGTATTTATATCCCCAATGCAAGTGTTCTATCATGTCAAAGTTTTAATTGTCATTGTATAGTCACATCCCTACAATGGTAATTAGCAAGGTCTACAGAAGCTCTTTTATCTTCTTCGTTAATTCATTTTATAGCTTTAGGTTTGATTTTGTTGACAGAATTGAGTAGTCACATCAGAGTCCAAATCATCTATTCCACTCTTTCTGTACATTATATACTCCACAAATAAAAACATGTCACATATCCATCTGTTTTATTAAATGCTAAATTTATGCATTCTATTATTTCAATTACTTAAATATGATAGGTTATTTATTTATTTTAGGAAATAGAAATAATAGAAGACATAAATTTAGCATTTAATAAAATAGATAGACATGTAACATTTTTTTTTTTTGAATATATAATAGAGCAGAAAGAGTTGACAAAAATTTAGACTCATCACATCATGCTCTAGTCTTTAGACTCTATACTTCATAAAGTTTTGATTCAAAGTTTAATTCTTGCCTTTTGTTGAAAGGATTGAGTAGTTGAGTAGTCACATATAATACTTAAAAAGTCATCTTGAATGCTATTAACTTTTTTTTTTTTTTTGGGATTGAAAGTGCTATTAACTTTACAAAAGTACAAATAATGAGTAGTCACATATAATACTTAAAAAGTTTGAACGTTTCACTTTCACACAATCACACCTATCAAGTTAACTACGTGGTCCATATATCTGTCCTTAAAATTGTTTTTTTTTTTCCACCGTCACACATTTTGCTTTCTTTTATGTCTTGTCACTTTGCTTCACCGCATTGTCTTGAATGACTACCCAATTTTATGTGATAATTTATAGTAAGCAAAACCAAAAGAAGAAGAAGAAGAAAAGAAACAGTAATTGCAGGATTGAGAGGTGTACTATGCACTACCTTTCAACGGTTGAAATTAAAAAGTTAATTTTTAATATCAACCATCTGATAAGAAAGTTAAAAAATATAAAAAGAAATTAATAATTAAAATATAATTAATAATTTTACAAAAGTACAAATAATGGGAGAGAAATTGCATGATGTAATAACTCTCCATCCATAATTGTACCCTAATTCATTCCATACACACCCAACAAGAAAATCCCACAGGATGGATTAAAATTTCAATTTTTACAAGGATGGATTAAAATTTGCAACATTTTATTAGAATAATATACACCAATTGATACATAAAATAACTATATTAATGATAAGATAATATGAAAATTATATAACACTTGTCAAAATTTTATCACAGTTACAAATTAAATTTTGTAAAAATAATGTGATTAATAGATAAATAAGAGTCTATTTAGAAACAACTTATTTAGCTTTTTATTAAAAATGTACAAAATTATACTTGTACATTAAAAAAAAATTTAAAAAGGAAAAAAATAAGGTTTTAAAAAACTATACATAAAAACTAAAAACTAACGCTAAACATGCTTTTAAATGTGAAAATTAAACAACGCACACATGATATGTATTAAGGGGATTTGAAAATTAAACAATTGCTAGGATATTGTACCCTGCCTTATTACCCCATCTTAACACAAATTCTTATTTTTCCAACTTTTACATTTTTTTTATACATTTTTTTTCATTGTATTCATTCAATGGCTTTTTTTTTTTTTCAAACTTTCACTTTCAACCATAGAGAGCTTTTACATAAGTTCCAATACTCTAATATTACACCAAATATCAATCCCTCGACAAGCCAAGTACAGTGACAAAACAAAAGTAAGCCAAAGCAACACCAAAACTATAGAGAAGCTATTTCCAAAAATAGTAATGAAAACTAGATAACCTATCCCAAGAACGTCGGTTTTTTTGGCTATATTTTCTCTACAGTAGATTGGCCGAATAGTAATGAAAACTATTTTTGCATCACTATTTCCATAAATATAGAATTTTAGAGATTTATTCTACCTCTTGCACGATTTCTTTTTACTTGAAACCATAAAACTCACTATATTTTTCAAATTTTAAAATTAATTAAGGAAAATAAGTGATATATAATAGCTTAAAAGGTGTCAATCACTCAATCCGCTGAAATGGTTATATACCACTGTTTGAAAAAAATATGTATAGATCTACCATTGTTTGCGAAATATTAATTAGCAATCTATCACTTTTTTGAAACTCAAGTTTGTAAAACTCAAGTTCTTTAAAAAAATAGCCTTCAAATTTGCCATTCTAATTGTTATGAAACTTGAGTTACATAAAAAATTTTCAAAATTTTCCAATGGAACTTGTGTTCATGGAACTCGAGTATATTATGAAAAACTCAAGTTTCCCAAACTCGAGTTCTCAAGTAGTAGTAGATCCCTACATATTTAAAAAATATCATTAAAAGTGAGTGAGATACTATTATAAGGAAAAAGAAAAAAAGAAAAGAAAAAAGAAGAAGAAGATATTCTTAGCTTTCAAAACATTGATTGGACTCTTATTTCCCCTCTTGGCTCTTCTTTCCCATTTTTCAAATATTTTTTTAAGTTAAAAAATGTTTATTTTTTTGATTTTTTTACCACCTACCCTTATTTACTTTCATTTACTCTATCAAACTCTCACCTAACAACTTGTTTTCGTTTATTCACATTTTAACTCTATCAAACTCTCACCATTTTAAATCCACACACCGTGATTGATTCTGAACCCACTTTTTTCCTTCTCGATTTCACTGTACCTCTTTTTTGCTTTGAAACCCACTTGTTTTCATTAAACATACGTATGTATTCAACATCAGACTTATAAGTTTAGTGTTTATCATTTAACTTTTATGTATAGATTTTTAATACTTCAATTTTTCCTCACATTTTCTCATTTTTATTAAAAAAAAAAATCTTATATAAACAAACTTTAGCACATTTTCAGTTAAAAAAAAAAAAAAAAACTAGATAAGCTATTCCAATAAAGTCATTTTCCTTTGCTATATTTTCTCTACAGTAGATTGACATAATAGTAATGAAAACTATTTTAACATCACAATTTCCATAAATATAGTATTTTAGAGTTTTTTTTTTTTTTGCTAAACAGTATTTTAGAGATTTATTATTCTCCCTCTTGCACGATTTTTTTAAGTTGTAACTTGGAACCATAAAACTCACTATTTTAAAAATTAATTAAAGAAAAGTGAAATATAATAGCCTAAAAGGTGTCGATCACTCAATCCTCAATCCTACTACAAAAGTTGCGATTTCAAAAGAAAAGTGCAACGTTGTTTTGACTTGTGCATAGAAGGAATGAAAATGTGAACTTGTGACCGTTTGCCCAAAAAATAGACCCTGCCCCAGGAAATTACCTTGGAACAACGTGTCAATCATGAATTAATTTGTGAGAGTGCTACATAAAAAGTGCAAACTCCTTTAAACTCTTAATCACTTTGTGCATGATAAGGCTCTTGACAAAAAAGTAAACAAGCAAACTGGTACTCTTTTTCTTAGAATGAAAACCAAAGTTACACTAACGCCAAAGTTTTCATATTAAGGGCACACATGCTGACTTCCTAGCCACACTTGCGACCTCTTCGGCACAGAATTTGCCTCGGGTTATCCTCGTAGAGGATTTGTACAAACCTACAGAGATGAAAAAAGAGACAGTTCGAGTTCACCAGGTCAGAGCAGGGCCCAGCTGGATGGACCCCGTAGTTCTATTCCTGAAGGAAGACATTCTGCCTGAAGAAAAGTCAGAAGCTGACAAGGTACGGAGAAAGGCCACTCAGTTCTAGCTGTCCGACAACCAGAAATTATATAAACGCTCTTTTTCAGGACCATATTTGTTGTGTGTACATCCTGAGACAACTGAATTACTCCTCGAGGAGCTACATGAAGGAATTTGTGGAAGCCATACTGGAGGTAGATCCCTAGCACATAGAGCCATCAAAAAAATGGTAACATCTCCCATGAAAAAAAAAATAATAATAACAATAGTTCCATTGGTAACAACTCCCATAAAAAAACAAGGCAAAAAACCACTTTTAGTCCCTACATTTTATTTTTACCGCTTTCAGTCCCTATCTTGAAAAACGCTTCCCGTTTTGGTCCCTGCCGTTACTCATTTAACAGAAATATCCTATGTGGCAAACGGTCCAACAATAAATGCTGACGTGTCTATTAAAATAATATTAAAAAAAATATTTACATTTTTAAAAATGCCACGTCAGCAATTTAATTTTTGAAAAAAGCCACATCAGATAAAAATAATATAAAAAATTCTAACCTAATTATTTTTTTAAAAAAGAAAAGAAATTAGTTAAATTAATTTTTTTTCCTTTTTTTTGGAAGAACATGAAGAACGTGCCAGGAGCACGTTTCCCATTCCTCTTTCTCTATTCACAGTTCTCCATCTCTCCCTCTATATCTCTCTTCTACATTTCCCATTCCTCTTTCTCTATTCACAGCATGTTTCGCTCATCTATCTTTTCTCATCTGACTAAGTTTTGGTTGGATCGAATCGGTGGTTGCTGGGTTTTAGTGGTGGCATTTCGGTGGTGGGTTTCGGTTGTGGAGTTGAATCGGTGGCTGGCTTTGGTGGTGGGTTTTTTTCGGTGTTTGCTGGATCCATTTGGTGGTGGGTTTCGATGCTTGCTGGATCAGTTTGGTGGTGAGATTTGGTGCTTGCTGGCTGGGTTTCGTGATGGTCTTTTTGGTAGTTGGGTTTCGTTGGTAGCCGGGTTTTGGTGGTGGCTGGGTTCTGTTCGAGGTGGTGGTGGTCGTGCCTTTGGGTTTTGTTTGGGTGTTTGGTGATTTTTTGTTTAGGTGTTTGGTGAGTTAGGTATTGGGTTTGGGTTTGAATTGCTCGGCAGTGGGTGGTTTGATTTCTGGGTTTGTGGTGTATGTTGATTTATGGGTTTGTGGGTTTGTGGTGTATGTTGTCTGAATCCAAATCGACTACTCATTTGGAGAAGATTTCGAATCCAGAGTGGAATCAGGTGTACGCTTTCTCTAAGATCTTATTCAGGCTTCGTTGGGTTTGGTTGTGCATGGAGGCCGAAAATTTGGGTTTGAGTTTTGTGTTTTTTGTGTTTGGTTTCAAAGCATAAGAAAATCTTGTTGAATGTTTGTGTTTTGTAAATTTTTATGGGCATATCTTTTTATTTTGTAAGAAAAGAAAAGAAAATGCAAGAAAAGAAAAGTAAATTTTTAATTTTTAATTTTTTGGGCAAGCTTAGTTGGGGAAGAAAAAGAAGAACACGTTCTTCCAAAAAAAAAGGTAAAAAAATTAATTTAACTAATTTCTTTTCTTTTTTAAAAAAATAATTAGGTTAGAAATTTTTATATTATTTTTATATGATGTGGCTTTTTTCAAAAATTAAATTGCTGACGTGGCATTTTTAAAAATGCAAATATTTTTTTTAATATTATTTTAATAGACACGTCAGCATTTACTATTAGACCGTTTGCCACGTAGGATATTTCTGTTAAATGAGTAACGGCAGGGACCAAAACGGGAAGCGTTTTTCAAGATAGGGACTAAAAGCGGTAAAAATAAAATGTAGGGACTAAAATGGGAATCGCCTGAAAATGTAGGGACTAAAAGTGGCTTTTCGCCAAAAAACAATGGTAACAACAACAACATCAATAATATCACTTAGGGGAAATTGCACTTACCCACTTGTGGTTTGGCCCGTTTTAACAGTGTCCACCCGTGATTTAAAAGTTATCACTTAACCTACCTGAGGTAACCTCCGTTAGACACCCGTTACCCACCTCTGCCATTTTCGTTAAAAAAAACACACACCACATGCAAATCTTTGTTAAACACTGTACATGTGATTGTGTGTTAATTAATGTGGCCATCCAAGATTATGATTTTTGTGATGTTTAATGCTCTTTTTTGGAATTGAGTTGAAATTTTTGAGGAGAAATTTTTTGAATTTTGATAAAAATTGATTTGGTTGAAGACAATATGGTTTTTGAAAACATTTGGAATCATTGACCTGTATTCCATATCATGAAATATTGTTTTAAAAAGTGTTTCCACAAAAAATTTCAAGTTTTCAAAAAATTCTGGTTTTTCAAGTCTCGATCGATCGAACTTGTTTTTGACTGATAAAAGTGAAGTTTTTAGACCAAAACTTACAGCTACAAAAACAGATTTCTTTTACACTCTAGCAACTCGTTTAGACACAATTTTAGAAACTTCAACGTATACATCAAAACTTTTAACTTTGTCTAACCTAGAAACATAAGCCTTATCTTTATGATTCCTTTTGAAAGGAGGAACATAAACTTTGTCAGCTTTAGGCTTAAGAGAAACGGAAATACATGTATCATCAACAACAACAAGTTTAGTACAAGACTATTTTTCAAGTTTAGATTTAGACTAAGCTAACTTTTGTTCCAAACTTTTCACCTTTTCATCATGTTAGGAAAATTGGTTTCTTAAAAATTCATTCTTTTTATTAGATTCATCCAATCTCGCAATCAATTCCTCTTTTTCAGGATTAGCCAATTTTAACTTTTTCAAATTATCAACAGTTGTTGATCTTGTATGCAACAACTTCTACAACACCAGATCTTGAGTTTCCTCAAGGAATATTGCCGGTAGAAGATATGAGAGAGCTTTGGGTACAAAAACCCTAGATCTACAATTAGAGGCATAAGAAGCACTCTTCTCTCTCTAAAAATGCCAATAATATCTAGAACCCTAATCACTTAATGGGCTTAAGCAGCTGTTGGGCTGAACTTAAAATCTGTAGAAATCGACGTTCAGTCGGTCGAACCTATTTTCTCGATTGATCGAGCAAGTCATTTTCTGAAGTTTTCTTTCTATAGCTTGACCATTCTTGAATCTTAACTTGAAGTACCTTGAGTATTGTCTAATCAAACCTATAAACTTAGGAATCTATATCTAAACAAGTTTGTGCTCACGGTTTGCCAATTATTCTAATGTTTTAAAACCTAACAAAAATTTTAGGAATATATATTTTATTTTGAAAAATACTAATTCTAATTAAAAAAAAGTATGAATATATTAATTATAATAAACATTAAAAGGGGTAATTACAATTAATCAACTTGTGATTTGCCCCGAATTCACATTGCCTATCCAAGGTTTGAAAAGTGTCACTTTGCCCATCAGAGATTCGCTCCGTTTGTTTCTCGTAACCCACCTTGGTTAAAAACAAGGGCAAATTGTATTTTTTGCTTTTCTTTTTATATCTCTCTCCACCACCAAAAAAAAAATAAATAAATAAAGAGAAACAAGATAAAAAAGTGAGGTTTTGTAAAAATTAGGAAACTTGGCTAAAAAAAGCAGATGCAGATTCTTTTTGTGAAATTGTATTCGTAATAAACACGGTCTCTAATAAAATAAGTATTTTCTTCCCATATAACAAAAGAACACTTACAAAAGATACACACGCGTGTGTGTTTATCCCAAGCTTCTTTGGGGGAACTTCATCAAAACTTAAGATGCAATTATTCCATATTAATGCATTGAGATAAATTTCATAACTCATTTAGAACCCAAACAGAAACTCACAAAATGAATCATACTTTAATGAATATTTGAAGGGTAAATTGCAAATTACACCCTTAAAGTTTGGGAGTGTTTGAATTTTATACTCCGAAATTTCAAAATTTGGATTTTTTTTCCCGTGAAGTTTGGGGGTTTTTGGATTTTACATCATGGCGTTTCAGATTTTAGATTTTACACCCTAAAGTTTTTGGGTGTTTCAATTTTACACCCTCAAATTCTGAAACTTCATAGTGTAAAATCTAAACAACCCTAAATTTTAGGGAGTAAAATCCAAACGCCCCTAAAATTTAAGAGATAAATTCCAAATTCTAAAACGTAAGGATGTAAAATCCAAATACCCTAAAACTTCAGGAGATAAAACCCAAATTCTAAAATTTCAAAGTATAAAATTCAAACACTTCCAAATTTTAAGGGTGTAATTTGCAATTTAAATAAAGAAATGGTACTTTTTATGAAAGCATGGAAGTATAGAACAAAAAAGAATGTATGGTTGTATGTGACAAAACCTTCAAAACCCCAAATTTGTAAAGAAAGAGATGGGGAAGGAAGACCAAATACATTGTAGTAGTACATACTATCTAGGACGATCTATACTTGTAATTTCCTCAATCACTGGACTCTATGATTTGTTGTTTTTGTTGTTACCACCAGAGCAACAATGATGCCTTGTCTCTCTTCAACTCAAACATAGAGCATATTTTTTTGGTTTAATTTTCAAGACTTTGTGCTGATTTTGGGTTGTTATTTGAGCTATTTTTTGTTTTAAATTAGTCAAGATTATGTGAGGGCCCAAGTTTGAATTTTTTAGGTCCCAAATAAAAAACCAAGCTTCACGCACGTTATGTTTTTCCTTTTACCATTGGACCAGGGGGCCGATGGCCCCCAGTCCAAACATAGCTCCGTCCCTGCTGTCATTCATGTTTTGCACCTATTGTCCTCCCGATCATCTATAGCCACTTGCATTCAGGTCCCGTATGTTAGTCAATGGCGTTGTGTCCCCTCGACCGCTTTTGTATTGGTCTCTTGTCAGTACCCTGGTTATGTTGTAAAGCTTTGTTCCCTTTAGTCAATATGTAGATTCAACTCACTGTGTTTGTGTTCTCGCCTTATACGTTTGGTGCCCTATATATTTCTTGGGATGCATTTCACATTCACTTAAATTGTAAAGATACATAAATGACTCAAATTAATTAGATTGAAGTCTAATACCCTTACAAACTTACACATGCTTAAATATCTTACAATACTCAAATTTCATTGAAATTCAATAGTCTTAGAAACTTACACACATGCAGACAGATCTGCAAATTATTTGTTGCACACATACATTTCTTACAAGTCCTCCTAGTGATGGAGAAATAGTTGCAAATTGTTTGTAGCCATACCCACACAAGACGATTTGCAAATTATTTATTGCACACATATATTCATAGATATGTAATATGTATATATAAAACAGCTGAAAAGCCATCCATCCAAACTTGCAACTTACTCGCCATCCCATGCATTCGAAGCTGCCAAACATCAAAACAAAACCAAGCAATTAGTGTAAGCCGGCTAAAATCATGTAAAGGTTAGCTCTCTAAAAGGATAATTAAAATCATTCCAAAAGTATTATTGATCATAACAAATAATCAATAAGGCCTATGTAGTTTAAATCTTTGTAGATAAGAAATAAAGAAGGAATTGTTCAAGTATATATTTGTAATTTTCCAAACTATTGATAAGAGGATTTTAACTGAAGTAATATTTTTTTAAAGATTTGAAACTCCCACAATAGACTTGTTTTTATATATGTACCTGTAAGCCAACATATAATGAAAACGTGTAATATATATATATATATATATATATATATATATTTACGTTCAACATTGACACAATCACACAAGATTCACAACACATTCGATTTTGGATGTAACATTTAATATATGATATTCTTTTGGATGTAACATACCTGCGCTAGCAAGCTTCCCAAAGTGGCCGTACTGAAGCGCCCAAAAGAAATACCCACCAAGGAGCTTGTCCTTGGCAAACTTAACCTTCTCCTGAATGGATTGTGTCTCATCGTACCCAACCAAAAGGTTCCAGAATATGAGTACTCCGATACAGTACCCTCATCATAACAATGACGTACATTTTCCCGGGCATTGTGAAACACTATTGTCATTATAGGTCATAACACCATGATCTCCAGGCCCAGTTCCAATTGCAGGATCTCCAATCCCATAATCATTTGGATCTTGCAATGTCCAAGTTCTACCATAAAGTGGTAGCCCCATGACTAATTTCCCCGGGTGAAGCCCAGCGCTGATCCAGGATGAAATACCAAAGCTAGTGTTCAGTTGGTGGTTTTTGCCTGTGTCATAGAGACAAGCATGTGCAGCAGTGACTGCAGTGTCCCGGCTTGTGTGATAATCATAGCACCTGAGACCAACAAAATCAACATACTTGTTTATGGCTTCGACAGGGTAACATCTATGCGTTGTGTCCAAGAAAAAGTTGGGTGCAAAATAAACCGCTGCACTTAGAAGCAGCGGGCATTTTTAGTGACACGAGAGTTTTCTTCAATAGCTGCACGCCACTCTCGAAAGAGCACGCGAGGCTTTCCATGTCTAGTGTAGTGTTTGGATATTCCCAATCAAGGTCCAGCCCAACAAAGCCATACTTCCTAGCCACATTAATGGAAGACTTGATAAAGGATTTACGGTATTCTTTGGTGCTTGCCATAGTGGAGAAAGTGTCGACCAAAGGGTTTGCGGGCTTAGGGATTTCAGGACGTCCTCCAATGGATACGAAGGCCATTTGTTGTGGTGATCTTTCCTTGCAGGCATCCGTGAATGGTTTCATCCATTTCTCAGGACTATCTGGCCTTTTGCCCCTTTGGGCAAAAATATTTGGCATTATGCCCCTGTTTTGAAACTATATAGGGCATGCCCCTGTTTCAATACTCGCTAATTCTAAAGCCGAGTTACTTAAATTACTCGCATCTCCAAAGACCGAGTTTTAGGCAGGTTCTTGCCACAGTGGCAATCCAGCGTGGCTTTTGGGAAATAAAATATTCCCGCGTAACTGTTTATAACTCGGCATTGTAGAATCCGATTTATGTGCAGAATATGAAACGCTTTTGAATGTAACGTCTCTAAAACAGTTTGTGTGTCTTCCTTCCTCTACAGTTTCTCTCCCTTCCTCCGTCTGATCAGTAGCCACCCTCCGTTCAGTAGAGCCTTCCCAAGTTCAACGAATATTCAAGTTCTCCTATTTCTACCCGAACCCAAACCAAATCGGTCAGTCGACGCAGGATTGAAGCTCAATCCAAACCCACACCTTTTCACTCTCACCATAGCCGAAGCTCAACCCAATCCATCTTCGGAGTTAAAGGAGTAGAAACGTATTAATGTAATTTCTAAATGCTGAGTTCAAATTTTCGTTTTTTCCCTTTGCATGTAATCTGAGTTAAGTGTTGATTGTGCGTGTACTCTGATTTGAGTGTGGCTTCTTAAGTTTTTCTCTATTAGATCTCTATTCATTATTATTGTTGCTTTTTTAGCTTTGTTGGGTTTGGTTTTGAACTGGGTTTGGATGCACGTATAGGGCAGAAATTAATGTAAAATACAGTTAGCATGACAACGGTGGCCATTGTTAGGGAAAATTGCTTTTTAATTCAACTCTATAATTTCAGGAAATTATGTTGTATGTGAAAATTGATTTTGAATTAGGGAAAATTGCTATTTAATTCAATGCTAAATGATCTTGAATTGAGAAGCTATTGGTTTTACAAGCTTCAAACTTACTGGCTTTTGCAAGCTTCCACTCTGTTAACTTATTAATATAATAGGTGAAGTTGTAGCCGAACAAAGTTTGTAGCCAAACTTATATATTAAATTTACTATACGATTCATAAACTTATTTCTTATGCATAATTTTAGACTATATGATTCATAAAAATTTGCAATTTAAACAATTAATTGATGACAAATTACTTATATTTTTGAAATTCTAGAAATTTTGCAAGTATGTAATATATAAAAAGAAAATGTAATCCAAGTGTGGATTTGTTAAAATTCACATCCAATAAAAAAAATACTAGGTGAAGTTTGGTACGCATTTATTGTCGCAGTAGCATTGTTGTTTGATATTAACTAATGAGCATTGTCTGAAATTGTATGTTTACTAGATGGAAGGGGCCGAAGAGCACGAAAGAGCATGCCACACATGTGCTACCTGTGTATCGAGCGTCACTGTCGAGAATACGGGCACACCAGGTATTTTACCGCTTCATGTCAGAAGGATATAATTCCCCATATTTTTGTTTTTCACTTGGTAGGGTTTTAACAACTACTGCATGTGTATAGTTAAAAATGTAACTTTGGTCTATTAGACCATAGATATACAAGGAATTAGTTACGAACACAAACGCAAGGGTGGGTGGGCAGTCAATATAGAGTACCTTCATTAATAATTTTACACCGATGTTTGTCATTTTGATTCCACACATATTTCGCTTTGTACCCTTAAAATTTTTCCCTCGGTTGTAGCTATTGCTTGTGATTATTATTTTTTGTCATACATTTAACATAAAAATTATAAAAAAAGATATCTTTTGATAAACATTATGCAAATAAGTTACAATGAGATACCCAAATGGACACACAACGAGAACAAGCCGCCACTGAGTAGGAAAAGGATAGAGCATTTGAACAACTCTTTGTCAAGGAGATCATCATGCTCAACTACTTAGAAAGGGTGGCGAGTTTCTTACACACGTCTGGCTTTTGATAGAGCATTTCAACCTCGAAGAAAGTTTTCAAAAGTCACAAACAAGACCACATAAGGAAGAACACATGGTAGGATAGGGGACTCGGATTTATTTGTTTATTGAAGTTATCATCAATATAAACTACAAATTTAAGTTAATATGTCCTTAAATCTCTCTCTCTCTCTCTCTCTCTCTCTCTCTCTCTCTCTCTTAATGTGTAAAATAAATTCCAATAGATTAATTGGTTCTAGGTGATTTCCATTTATTTCTTATCTTTTTCCACCCACGATATGAGATTTGCTTAGTATGTTGACATTTACCTTGCTTTAGGGTAGTGTTTATTATACAGAAAGTCCATACAATTTAGTTTTTTAACTATAATCTTGACTTTAAGACACGATTTTTAGTTCAAAAAATAATGTGTGTACCAACAATTAACCATTGTTTTATATGAATGAGGTGTCCCAGCAATGGAATCCAATAAATGCAGGTCACAGGCACACTAGCACTCTAGTTAGAGCCCCAAAATGAATGACATTTTATTTTTAGCTTACCCATTTGGTATTCATGAATCATGATATGAAAAGGTGTGGACATAATATAAAACAATGTGGACATTGTTAGATATGAAACAATCAAATCCTAAGTTTAATTTGATTATTCAAATATTAATAGAGTCAAATTAATCTCTCAACTTTAACTTTTGAAATAGAATAAATTTGTTTTTGGGTTTGCTGCTTTGCTCATCGTTATAAAATTATAACAGCAGTTATATCAGGTGGCTAACGGAATTCATATAAGATTCAAAAAGAAAAAAGAAAAAAGAAGATATATTAGCACCTTGTTAGTTGTCACTGTAAAAACACTTCATTCTCTCTACCGTGGACTATGTGGTTATGAGGCAGCAGAATCAGCGGCCTCTGCATTGCCCAGACCCTTGCCTGCCAAGCACAATGAGATCGTGGATTACATTGCAATATATTACATTGCGTAGGACTATATGATAAACTAATTTAATAATTAATGAGAGTTAACCACTTATTATAGAGATAAGATAACGATCTGTGGCAACTACTTTTACTACTTATGATATAAGTTTTTTAATATGATATATATTACGGGGACAAATCTAGAAGGGATTGAAGAATAAACAAGAATGTATTTGTTGGTTGTCAAAAAAATTATTATGCGAGTTTCAGTTAGATCAATTAGTAAATTATTTTATTGTCAAATAAAATATTTGAGGTTGAATTCTGCCTATGTCATTGACCGATTAATATTTTAGTTTGATAATAAAAAATAATCATCATGGAGTAGATGTATAGATTGAATTTGTTTGTTATAAAATAAATCATATTTTGTCAATTTTAAGGTAAAATATGGGCTAATAATTGATTATAGGTTTTTGTTAAATTTTTTGGATCGATGATTTTTGGACTATGATTTTTTGGGCTGATGGCTCAATTCAAATTAGGCTAGGATATAGAGTACCTTCATTAGTAATTTTACACCGATGTTTGTCGTTTTGATTCCACACATATTTAGCTTTGTACCCTTAAAATTTTTCCCTTGGTTGTAGCTATTGCTTGTGATTATTATTTTTTGGTTGCTAGAAAGAATATTAAGAACTATAGAATGTAGAATTGTAGGTAATGTTTTCACATGTATTTTCCAAACCTGATTTTTTGAGCTTGATGCTCTTGAAATAATTGCATAAGTCTGCATATAATTTGACAGGCAAAATTGAAACACCATTAGAATTAAAGGTGAACTGAATAACCACATTGAATATTATTGTTATCAAAATATTTATGAGATCAATACTTACAGCAGGTCTAAGATCTTTAAAATATTTCCTTAAAAAATGGACATCGTTGTCTCTATATAATAAACAACATTATTTTTATATATTTTTGGGGTAAGCACATCGCATACAAATCCTACCCCAACAAGGTATGTTTACTGGGCATTCCCCTTCTCCCTTTTCTTAATTTTCTCCTCCTCTTTTTGAACCCCAAATCACACAATGTGCCAATTACTGATTTATAATGACAATTAGATTTTGGCCAAACTAAGATTGGTAGCAACAATAAGCATCACAAAAGCTTTCAGTTCCATGCAAGGTCTTAAGATTCTGACTGAAACCATGCAACCAGCAGTATCTAGGTGCATCTTACCATGTCAAATTCAATAAGAGAGGGAAATAGGTCAAGAATGTCTTAGGATTTTTAGTGAAGTGGTTCTTCAATGGTCTTCTACATATTTGCTCACATTGAGGATTGACACAAATAAGTACGTATTTGATTTTTTTCTTGTTGACCATTTATGCAGGTTGTTTGGGAGCCGTACAGGGATGTCCTAGACTCGTTGCCCCCATATTGCACTGCCGGCCGACATATATGGAGGGCCATTGTGTCGTTGATCTATTTTTGGATAGTAGAGGGTCATCATCCCGAACGTGTCTTTCGTCAGTTCGGGATAAAGCAAGCGCCACTGGATATTGTGGATACATCGGTTGCTCTCCACAAAATCTCCCTCCAAGGTAAATTAGATAGGGATTGGGTGCAAGAGCATGCTATCCACATTGACCGATGGGCCCATAGAGAGGAACATCTGGCCGACGCACCGACATTGGATGGGGACACGACATACCTTGTTGCTTACATGGAGTTGTACCGAAGGACGACCAGACGGTACATTATGCGTGAGTCGGCGTATTGGGAAATCCTGGTAAGGCAACAAACCCTGAACATGCTTCTTTGATGGAGTGACAATATATGTGTGTTGCTACATGCATTCTGAAAATTAAAGTGCAACCACAAGCCATTGAATCAATATTTAGACATTCATTTTAGAGAACATTTCATTTCTTGCCACTAGATATGCATTTGTCACAAGCAATATGTACTGCTGTGCCATTTCAATGTTCATATATATATGAATAAGCTCAACATGCATAATTTGTTTCCAAATCGATCATGCACAACACAAAAGGAACCAGCAAAGTTTTAACGGGTCTCCTTTATTTCACAAGTTCAGTCCAATGTGGAATTACTGTCGCAATGCGAACCCGGCTCCCAAGTGTACAACCACGTGAAGAGTACGCTGGATCTTGTTGGAGAGTTGAGCCGAGTGGCATTGGAGAACGCGCGTGCCACGACGACTGAGGCGAGCACACAGGCCACAGGCCGTGGTGGGGGAGGTCGTGGGTCTGGAGGGCGTGGACGCAGTGGAGGTCGTGGAGGTGGTCATGAGGATGAGGATGACTCCGGTAACTTCCAACTCTAATTCCTCCAATTCTTACTGACTTGCACTTCTACTACTTTGAGTTGTAATTTATTTAGAGGACGTATTATAGTAGCGAAGTATATATTGTTTGGTAAGTAGTTTTTAGGGTTAATATGCACTTCCTTATGGAATTTGGTATAATTACTTACAATGTTCTCCCAAACTTTAAATATTAAAACTAAGCACTGTAAAAATCAACCAGCAGGTACGGCTTTTTAAGTTCTTCCAACCAAAATATATATGTATTGAAATGTAAGACATGCAAAACTGTTTCATTCAATCCTTATAAACTACAATCACAATACTATTATCCACTTTTAGCATATACCCATCAATGCTAATATATTTAACACATTGATGACAAAACAGCAAGTCTATGCAGTTTTTCCATCGAGTATAAAGCACAATAATCTGTTTGCTAATCTAATTCCTTTTAAAAATATTCCTACACCACCATGGAAATAAACTTAGGAGTATATGAGGAAAATTAAAAGTTGTGATCGCATTCTGCAGTTCATACAATTTGGATTGCTTACGCATTTGGCATTACGTAGGGTTTACACTTTACAATAGTTATTGGATTCTACCAACTTACTTACGAATTAACCTGTCCTTTATACTGTCTAGATTCTAGGGTAATTATACATGTTGAATCTTGTGTTGAAAACAATGTTTTAGTGTTATTGTATCAGCTTTGTAGCTGCTGTGTGTTTTCAGCTCTGTTGTAGCTTTGTTTTTGCACTTAGTTGTCTTACATTTTCAGTTGACTGAATGCAGACTGTTCCAATTAAAAAAAAAAAAAAATTAGTGTTTTTGGGATTTGTATGAGTAATGCATTAACTGATAGTGTAAGTAATCTTTCTCCACTCTCAGTCAGAAAATTTTCTCCATCCTAAACATTTTTATATATATTTTATCACTCACCTTCAAGAATTTTCTTTAATTGTATTGTTAAAGTTGAAATAATTATTCAATAAAAAAAACAATTACAGCAAATAGTAGACATTTTTGCTTTTTTGGGGCAAAATCTGATACTTTAATTGCAAATGGAAAAATATGCAATCAGAATAAAAAGCAATAACACCAGAAAACTTTAGCAACCATGAGGCTGCAACTGGGCCGACATTTTGTGCGTGTAGTAACTGGTAAATGAGAGGTTTCATTCCCCAAAGTAAATCCCCTGTAAAGGGTCAAATGCCATTGATTCATATCTAGGCTGCAGATAGTAAGACATTTTTTGACTCAATCCCTTGTTGTCATCTTAATAAATACAGCTGTTTTTGTACAGATGATAAGGCGTTGGAGGGCGACTGGGACATGTACATGGATGGGTCGTGTCATCGTGATGCATGTCTAACGCTGCTACCCAGCCATCCCACCCCGCTGGCCATGACTATAGTGCGGAACACACAACCTGTGCTCAAGCCGGCCCTCGGTCCCCACCACCCACTCGGCTGTCTCCCCCATTGTTCAGCAGCTCTGCCCACGACGGTGGCTGTATATTTGTACCCACACCTGGCCAACCGACCCCACCTGTAGTTCAAGCTGAGCCCACCCAGGACCCTTCACTTCCTAACCACGACGAACCGGCTGCACAGATCAAACAGATACAGAGTGAGAATATTGAGCCAGTACATGGGTTGCGAAGATCACTCCGCACTGACATACACCCCCCTGGTTGTGGGACCGGTGATGGTAATTATTTGCACAGCTAGGAAGGCATCTTTCTTAATTGCTATCTATGAATTAGACTATTCAGATTAACAATCCCGTGATCAGTTTGCATTAGATTTTCTTCTTTAGCCAGTGCACCTCCATGCTATGTAAACCGTTTATCGTTTACCTTAATAGAATGTCACTTGACTTGCATATGATATTGTTTGCTTTAAGTGATGATCATACTCAAATCAAACATTTTCTGATAATTAAATTAAGCAGAGGGTTCGTCAACTATTACTCACTTCACTTGGTAGATATTTCAAAGGCTTCATCATCAAACGCATAATCCAAGAGTCTTAAGTATATCCTCTATAGTATTGAACTACTATTGCCATTGTTGCAATGCAGTTAATAGATTGCTATTCACCATCATTATTTGTGGTTGTAGAATTTGTAGTAGTCATGTGACATTAGAGGTGTACCCAATTCATCACCCAACTTATTAGTGCTGTCAAGGGTGATCAATCATTGCTATAGAATTTTTCTCCTTAGTTTTTCTTTTTTCATTTCACAAAATCCTCACAGAATTTGCCCAATGATGTAGCCTATTGAGTGTTGACCCGTATTTAGTGGATGAGTAAAAGAGAAGCTGTATAGCTCCTTTCCACATCATTGTGGCCTTAGGGAATGTGCAATCCCTCTCTTTAAACTCTACTTTGGCTATTAGGGAATGTGTGCATTCAAGTAATGTGCTCTACTTTGCATTTCAGGTAAGACGAGACCGGCGAAGGCAGCTGTGAGGAAACGAAAACAGCGTTGAGCTGTTGATGCTGTGGAGCATATGGGGGTAAAACCTTGCCCAATATCTGGACTTCTTATTTTTTTTTAGTTTTTCATGTTCATTTTCCGATAATTACAATTCAAAACCAAAAAAAAAGAGAAAAATCAAAAACAATATTAGACAGTTGGGATTTTTCTTGACTATAAAAGGAAGTGGTTGCTTTGAAGCAACTGAATTTCTCTCTCCTCTCTCTAGATATAGATAAGTCCAGCATGGCATAGAAATTGAACGCACTTACACAGCATATAAATTTCCTTCCTTGCTTTAAGCTTTGTTTGATTGGCAACACAGTGTTGGAAAAAAGGTGCCCTGCATATGAAATTATTATTATTAAAATCTGCCCTGCACATCAAACTAGATCTATGAAATTTGATATGAAATTATTCCTTCCTTGTTTTTTCTTTTTCATTTACTGATTCATATTTGGTGGCATATTTTGCAGGCTTCAGTAGATCCTAATATTGATAAACTTTGAAAACCACCATTTTTGTTGATGTCGTTTTTTGCATGGTAGTTGGACAATGTCTTGTTGTTGATGTAACAGTCAGTGGACACAACTTTGACAATATTTTTTGGACATAGAAGAGTTTGACAGATTTTTGGAGAGCATAACACCGCAAAATTGGACATATTTTTTGGACAGCTGATTTCATCTTATTCAATATTTTGAAACATATTTTGTAACTAATGAAGCTACTTAAGCATCTTAGGTCCTATATGTGCATGTTTGAGTAAGCTTCGTGTTAGGTACCAATTTTAATTGCAAAGGGTGGATATTTTCATGTCAAATGGAAAATTCATTTCTATATATAACTCGTATCTATGTATCTGCATATTTGAACAAAGGCAGCTTTAGACAAATGCAATATAGTGATGATGGATGGAATTTTGAATTCAAGAAGTTTAATTTTAGCAATAGATTTGTTGATGTCCATTCCTTTTATGTGGCTCTCTTTTCTAAGAAAAATACTCTAGTGCAAATTTAGCTATAGCAGAGACGTCAGGATGAATGCAATATAGTGTTCTAGAATGGTTATACTGATGAATGCAATATAATTTTGTGGATGGAAATTTAAATTTCGGAGTTTTTAATTTAGTGTATTTGTTCTTCACTGCATTATATATATATATATATATATATATATATATATATATATATATAAGTGAGGCACGTAATGCAATTTGGATAATAGGAATTTTTATACTCGGCTACATGGCGTGACTGTGTCGAATACTATATTGCATGGTTCTTTTAATAGCCACATAGTGGGTTGCATAAGAACACCTACAACCTAGGTTGCTTAAAAACTTATATATATATATATATATATATAATCCTTATTTCATATTATGCTTTCATATTGACCAAGTAACTATGCAGGTGAATTTCTCTTTTTTCTTTTAAGAAACACCCAACTAAATTGCATCTTAAACAAATAAAATTAGTAGTAAGATATTGTATGAGTCTATTTAAGATTGTTGAAATACTAGAAACAGCTTTTTCTTTGCAACTTCCCACCAACACGTGTATAATTGGTGTGAATAAATTTTTTGAAATTGTTTAATTTGAATAATTATACAAGGAGATACTAAAGAAGTCGACCCATCGAATATAATGTGTAAAGTCAAGTTCTGAAGAACTCGGACTTACAGATAGCGAGTACTTTATACAACTCGCCACCACTGTACTTGGATCAGTCGAAGTGGCTTCGATCCATCGCGGAACATGCATGAGTCCAGCTGAACCTCCCTGTAAAGCGCGACTGATACTTGATTGATATGTGATCGGTCAAATATAAAAAAACTCGGTTTTTCAGGTAACGAGTAGTGTTAATCGGTTTTACTATAATCGAGTATTATGCTTTTCCATTGCCAATACCACTCTGTACTACTCGGTTTTCTAAAATACGATTTACATTGAGAAATCGCTATTACAGTAATCGAGTATTACACAATTGGATCAGTCGAAGTAGCTTCGATCCATCGCGGAACGCATGAGTCCAGCTGAACCTCCCTGTAAAGCTCGACTGATACGCGATTGGTCAGAAATAATAAAATCGGTTTTTCAGGTAGCGAGTAAAATTACTCGGTTTTACTATAATCGATTATTATGCTTTTCCATTACCAACACCACTCTGCAGTACTCGGTTTTATATGATATGAGTTACAATTAGAAATCGCTATTACAGTAATCGAGTATAACACTTGGATCAGTCGATGTGGCTTCGATCCATCGCGGAACGCATGAGTCCAAGACAGGTTCCAAATTCAAGTTCAAAAGGGAAACGACAATTCTATTCAACAACATGGAAAACTTCATCTGTAGTGCAACTTGAGGCATAGGGGGCATAGTTTCGCCATCATTTTGCGCTTTCTTGACGTGTCGAATCATGAACTTCATCATCCCCCATAACATGGCCTACCACTTCACTGAGCATGTTAGTACTCAAGGTTGCAATTCTCCTTGCGTGGTCACGCTCCTCAATGGCAACGTCTAACTGATACCTCAACAATCTGTTCCTCACGTCTCCATCGCAAAAGCTGGTTCCTTTGCTTTGAGACGTCCCCCCTGGGCTTGGTGTCGACATAGTAGGAGATGTCCACGATGGGGAAGCACCATACTGCACGTTCCTACCATTACGTTGCAAGAACTCCATGTATGCACATTCTGCTTCCCGTCGATCTTTGTATGACCTGTGTTCGGCGTTTGCGAATTTATGAACTTGTCTACTTGCTTCTGCCCAATTGTCGTATATGCCAAGAGCACGACCAATGAAAACAACATAATATCTGCCACCCTAAAAGAGGAACATACAACAGCATTGTATGTGAAAATTGCATTGGGTGTTGCTCGGGTTAGAACTTACCAAGTATCAAATCTGAGCTATTAGATAAACATGTACCATGTCACTTTACCAGCAGGTGCTGGTGGACTACAGCAGCCTTGACGTTGCTTGCTCGAAGATCTGACAAACAGTTGTATAATCTATAAACTATAATTGTACAGTGGTAAATTGTTTAATCACAACTATCAAACATGGTTTGTAAATGTTACCTTTATAAGCAAAGGAGGCTTCTCTTCTCCATTTCTGACTGTTTTCTTCTGCTCATACCCCCAACCAGAATGTAAACAAGAAGCTGTCTTAATATATAAAGGTCCAATACTCGATTATTGTATTATCGAGTAGGTCCAATACTCGATTATTGTAGTATCGAGTACAGAAAAACTCGCCTTTCCAAAACCCGAGTATTTATAACTGCTGCCTAACTGAAATTAGGTGAAGCAAATATTACTCGATTTCTCCAGGGCCGAGTTAAATTAATCTGTACTGCCATCCATACCTGCTTTTAGTAATACTCGGTCTCTCTATAACCGAGTTATTGTACTCGATTTACGTAAAATCGAGTACTGTCCAGTGTATTCATCAAGCACTCCCTGACCTTTTGGGACCACTGGCTAGAGTAGTCATGCACGAGCTGAGCTGTAGTTCATCTGAAGGCGGACTGGTCTGAGCGTCCTACCAGTGTGTCAAACCATATTGCCTTTTCAAACTTCCATTGACCAGTTGTTGAACGTAAATTCTTTGTTGTGTACATCTTCTCCATTCTGTCAACATCTCACCGGATAGGTAAACAACTAATAACAATTTAGAACAACACAAATAGGATATTTTTTGACTGAATTGGGTTTTCAGTGGGGGGTCTTTGTGAATAATTATGTGGTACATTTAACTGATAACACAAATTTGTTGAATGTTGTGGGTTTTTAATGTCCCATTATGTACATAATATTGTGATCCTAGGCAGATAACACTCTTGTGCTTTGAATGCTGTGGGTCTTCAATGGAGGGTATGTAAATGCAATAATGTAGTAGAAACTCCTGGGGTCACAAATTCTTTGAAAGAACTGTCTTCAATGACTCGTATCAGAACAATGCATGAGTCCAATTTTTGGTAATAAGATATTCTTTGACTGAATTGGGTCTTCAGTGGGGGGTCATTGTGAATAATTATGTGGTACATTAAACTGATAACACAAATTATTTGAATGTTGTGGGTCTTCAGTGAGGGGTATATGAACATATGTACATGCTATACATGTTGCATGGTAGGAATTATTTCCCTTATTTGCAATGCTTTCAGAATACTCATTTGTTTAACAAGGGTCTACATGAAATTAAATACTCGATTGTGCGAACATGTTTTGTTCCGAATTTAGGTGTCTGATGGACTAGATGATACACTTATTCAATAGTATTGTTTAGCATGTAAATTTTTATGACTAGCCTAAAATTTATGACAAAAAAAAGGGGAAGGTTTTAGCACAATTTGCTTTGGTTTGCTTAGCTGAATGCACACCTAACCATAGGGCATATTCACATTGTATGATACAACTATTATTACTATTTGTGGTTCAGGTTCGTTATGAGTCTGCATTACTTCTACGTTTACTACGACAGGGAGGCATATATTAATGATTTGCACGGGCTATCATACCGAGGTCCGAACCAAAAGCAGGCACTTATTGAAGTGAAACGTGGGATACACATGAGAAAACTGAAACGGAAGATAATGTCAACTCTAGCGTTAGACAAGGATTCCCACGACATCTCCATTGTATTTCGGGCTCCTCAGCAACTGGTGGGTACCCAAGTTTTCTACAATTCAATTCTGTTACAATGCGACAATGATGTGGACATAATGTGGGGAGTGATAAAGCGGGCACCGCAATTCATAGGTTCTGACTTGTATGTCACTGTTGACACTATTGGGTTTAATGTTGACGGGGGTTCGCAGTATGCCAGCAGAGCTGGACAGTAAGAATCAGTTCCTGTAACCATCATGTACCTGAGTGTTACAGCGGAGACGTCTTTGCCCTACAATGTTGGACCATACAATGCGGTTGCTATGGACAATATTGAAGACGCCGAAGTGTATACTCATGGAAATGAAGATATCCAAACCAACTTCGATGACACAATCGAAATGGATGACATTCGAGACATGTACGAGGAGTTCATTGATAATGATGGACCGGAGGACAATCCAGCATTTTTAGATGAAGTAGAAGTTGAAAACAATGTGGATGCTTGCCCCAATTCGAACCCTAACCCCGACTGGTTCACGTTAAACACATGGGATAACAGTCATGACCCATCACCTTCCCTGGAAACGGGTTTGATGAGTTGGCGGCCGAGGGACGAACCAAGCAAGGGGATGCTATTCTTGAATAAAGCTGCGGTTCAGCATGCATTAACCATGTTCTCTATGGGGCTCAATAAGAAATTTAAGTACATGAAGTCAGACCCCGAGAAACTGGTTGTAACATGTGTACAGGATGCATGTCCGTGGTCAGTTCGAGCTATCAACAGCAAAAGGCACAAGTTGTGGGAGATCACAACATGTAAGGGTCCCCACACTTGCTCGTCACTCCAGGTGGATCATGATGGAAGGATGATGGATTCGAAGTTCATTGCCATCACACTCGAGTCATACGTACGGGAAGACATTTCAAGAACAATAGCAACCCTGCGTAGTCTTCTGCATGCGAAGCACGACCATTGGGCATCTCACTATAAGGTTTGGGATGCAAAACATAAGGCGGTTGCGGCCATCTACGGGGATTTCGATGAGTCCTATGCAGAATTGCCTCAGTTTCTAGCGGCGTTGAAAGATGCAGATCCAACCACAGTGACACAGTTGAAGTGCGACAACCGTAATGTGCTAGGAACTTGCACGTTTAATTGTGCCTTTTGGGCTTTTGGTCCGTGTATTGAAGGGTTCAAGCATTGCAGGCCGGTGATAAGCATCGATGCAACGCACCTCTATGGCAAGTACAAGGGGAAGTTGTTGATAGCAATGGCAACGGATGCTAACAACGAGGCTTATCCGCTCGCGTTTGCCATTGTTGAGAGTGAGAGCAAGGAGACATGGGGATGGTTCTTGGCATGGTTGACCAATATTACGGACCGGTCCAATCTTTGCATCATCTCTGACCGACATTCAGGGATAAAAGCCTGCTTTGATGACACAAGTATGACTTGGTTGCAGTCTCCTAAGGTCCATCACCGGTACTGCCTTCGCCATGTAGTCAGCAATGTCAACACAAAATGGAAAATTCCGGAGTTGAAGAACTTGGTATGGAGGGCAGCAAGTGCGAATCAAGTCAGAAAGTTTGAAGCCACACTTGAATTAATTCGCAATGTCAAGCCGGCTGCACACAGGTACCTTGAAGCTGAAAACAAACAAAAGTGGACACTTGCACACGATGGAGAGCGTCGATACGGAGCAATGACAACCAACCTATCGGAGTGCTTTAATGGAGTACTGAAAGGTGCACGCAGCTTGCCAATAACGGCAATGGTGAGGTTCACCTTTTTCAAAGTGAACTCGTACTTTGACGCTCGTCGTAATCTCACTCTAGATCAGTTGGAAGCGGGTCAAGAATGGTGCAAGTATGCCATGGACAAGTTCGAAAAAAATCAAGCAAAGGCAAAGGACCATATGGTGACACGGATGTCCGCACAAGCGCGACTATATCAAGTTGACACACCAGGTAATCCTCTAACCGATGGGGGCGGACAACACACGCATAGGGTTGATCTT
Source organism: Quercus aquifolioides (assembly GCA_019022515.1). Classification (NCBI taxonomy): domain Eukaryota; kingdom Viridiplantae; phylum Streptophyta; class Magnoliopsida; order Fagales; family Fagaceae; genus Quercus; species Quercus aquifolioides. Next base: position 66,090,264 of record CM032333.1, read on the forward strand.
CGGAGTATGACATGCACGTGCGGGAAATGGGAAGCGCTCAAGATCCCGTGTTCACACGTAATAGCAATTTGTGCTAAGCATAAGCATGATGCGCAACAGTTTATTGATCCTTGCTATAGCGTGACTCATAGGTACCACACCTACGAACCGGTATTCCAACCGTTGAAAGACAGATTAGCATGGCCGGATCCGGAAGAAACTAGAGTAGTGATGCCCAACCCACGATTGATCCGGAACAAAGGTCGGCCAAAGTCCACACGTATCCGCAATGAGATGGACGAGGATGATAATGATAGGGAGTTGCCGGGCTCCTTATGGATCGAGAATGGACCAAAATCAAGATGTGGGTTGTGTCACCAAAAGGGGCACAACCGTAGAACATGTCCTACTCGAAATGCGGAGTCAACAAGTGGTGGAGCTGCATCATAGGTAAAGCTTCCATTTCTTAACAACTTTTGTCATATAACTCGTGACGTACTGTTAACAACTGAGTAGTAGTAAATTGTTCTCTATTGCAATAGTACGTATTTGGACTAGTTATGAAACAAACGTTGGTGTTCATGCATGGATAGGCAAATGAGTCCAATTGGTATTTAAATATGATGCTGGAGAATCGCGAAATGATGTTGTTCAATAGTTTTGTCACATTATTTATTAGAAGTCATGGTTCTGCTAAATTGTTGTGGCTATGTTGGTTGTTAATAACTTATATAGGTCCAGTGTACATAACATATTTGAACTGTTTACAGCAGGTATGGGAGCCAAGGTGGATGGGTGATAACGGATGTACGTTGCGCAACCAAGATGATCCCTACCGCCTAAGGAAGCACATGATCTTTGGGTATACTCGGTTTCATGATGAGAAGACGGTGTTAGATTGGTCATTTGTTGCTTGGAAGTTGATACTAAGTTTCTCTACTTTTGTTATGTACTTATGTGGTCATTCACTTTGTTAATGGCATATACAATTCAGTTATGTTTTGTTTTGAGCGAACAATTCAGTTACATGTAATGGGGTTTCACTAAGCTGGTCAAGCGAACAATTCAATTACATGTAAATTGTAGCATATACAAGCAGTGCCTTATGTTTTGTTTTTTTGTTGTTGATGGGAAGCAATGCCTTATGTTTATTAGTATGATTTGTAGCTTCTACAACTGTCATAGCTAACTTGTTTATAGCAGGGGCAATCCCAAACTTACTAGATCTATGCAATGCACAGGTGCTTCATGAAATTTGTAATAAACTTTCATAGCTGCTGTATTGACAAAACTGAGCTGGAGATGACAACAAAACATGCATAGAGAGGCTGTATCTGTGTACGTCGTAGTGTCCCCAAAACTCGATTTTAAAAAAATCGAGTACTTTTAGTAACTCGATATCATAAAAAACGAGTACTATGTAGTATTTCATTCAAGCACGAGCACGACGAGCAGGAAATACTCGGTCTCAGTGAAAGCGAGTTTTTTATGTAACTCGATATCACAAAAGCCGAGTATATGTTAATTAGATCAGTCGAAACTTATCCGACCCGTCGAGGAACGCCTGAGTCCAGCTTGAGTTTTCTGTAAGAAATGATTGCTAATCGATTGCTATTCGATCGGCCCATTATTTATAATACTCGAGTTCTGATTTAGCGAGTACCATTTAACTCGATATCAGAAAAAACGAGTAATATGTAGTATTTCATTCAAGCACAATCACGACGAGCAGGAAATACTCGGTCTTAGTGAAAGCGAGTTTCTTATGTAACTCGATATCACAGAAACCGAGTACTTGTTAAATAGATCAGTCGAAACTTACGCGACCCATCGAGGAACGCCTGAGTCCAGCTAGAGTTTTCTGTAAGATACGATTGATGGTCGATTGATATTCGATCGGTCCAATATTTACAATACTCGAGTTCTGATTTAGCGAGTACTATAGAACTTGATTTTTGTAATATCGAGTAATGTGTTCTTTTAACATATTACAGGAGACAGTGTTATTCTGGTGTTGGATTGCTGCCCTCAACTCCCCACAGAAGCAGCTGTTCGATTGCCCTCGATTCCTCAGGCTCGAAAGCGACTGCCCGGGCTCCAAACATCGATCTTGAGAATACTTAGTAAGACTCTTTTACCCTTGCCTCGCATTCAAATTAACTGAAAATGCATTAATCTCCCTCTAAAAGCTTAAATTCGAACTATGCAAGTTTGGGGATTTTCATGATTTTGGGTGTTGTGATCACAAATGGTTCATGGGTTTTTACATATGTATGTTGTTCATACGACTTGTACCCTTTAATTACAGAAACATAGCTGATTTGTAAAGGAACACATGAATTTAGGGTTCATGTGTTCATATGGAATTTGGGGATTTTCATGGGTGTGGGTGTTTTGACGTGAAATATGTAATGGGTTTTATCCTATGGATGTTGTACACACGTTTTCTGCCCTTTAATTGCAAAGAACTCATGATTTGTGAAAATTGGGAAATTAGGGTTCATGTGTTCATATGGAATTTGGGGATTTTCATGGGGGTGCGTGTTTTGACGTGAAATATGTAATGGGTTTTTTCCTGTGGGTGTTGTACACACGTTTTCTGCCCTTTAATTGCAAAGAACTCATGATTTGTGAAAAATGGGAAATTAGGTTTAGGGTTCATGTCATCATATTGGGAATTTGGGGATTTTGATGAATAAAAGCAATGTTTTGATTTGAACTGGTTCATGGGTTGTTGTGAATGCATGTTGGTGCCACGTTCTCTATTGTTTATGGTAGATAATTTTCACATCTAGGTATGCATGTTGGTTCGTTTGCCATTCTTGTTCTAATAGCTCAGAGTGGGGTTTTGTTGAATTGGGTATAATGGCTTGAAATTACACCCACTGCACAATGTGCAGTGTGGGTTCGCATGTTTTTCAAATGAAATAATTGCATGGATCAAGTTCATATATTTCCAAAAAATTTATCATATCAATGCATTCATTCATGCCCCAATTGTATCCATGCATCATTTAGTCTATTCCTCATGCATATGTATAGTGTGTTTATGTGATTCTAACGCAGTTATGAATATTGGGTTTCTGTTGTGCTTTAGTTCCGTCTCTGTAGATCGTAGTCATGGCTCCTAAGAAATCTAAAAACATTAAAACCAAAGCCAAAAGAGTGTCTGCCTCCTCATCTGAGCCTGCAATTGCGTTTGATCAAATAAGGCATCAAACGGTTACAGACGAACAAAGGTTTCAAAACGTAATTCAGCATAGGAAAATTTGGCCAGAACGACAAATCAATCTAGATGAATTACCTCTTTCTGTCCATAGGAATCTACAGTGTAGGAACTAGTTGTCTCTGTGTAAAGATATATAACCCCCTCCAACTGCCTTGATTAGAGAGTTCTATTCCAATCTCCATATTCGTAAAGATGGTAATCTGGGTAGTTGGATTCGAGGTCTTAGTGTTGTCATGAATAAGTCAATAGTATCCAAGGCTCTTGATGTACCTTGTGTTTCTAGACCTACTTATCCATACTTGGAGCGTCCTCCTATATCTGATGTCATGACTCTTCTTTGTGGAAGATCAGTGACGTGGGGATCTAACCGAAGACTTAACTCGAGTGAGTTAACCGAGCTTAATTATATCTTGTTCAAGATAGCTTGTCACAACATCTTCCCCATCTCCCATGTCCATACTATTCCTATAGAAAGATGTTTCTTTTTGTACGCCCTCGTCACTGATGCCTCCATTTGTTTTCCTTCCCTTTTCATTCAAACACTTGTTGAGGCGCATAGGAGCAAGTGTAAGAAGCATAATCTATTCTTTCCAGTTTTCATCTATAGGGTTCTAAACTATTTAGACTTAGAAAACTTTCCTTCCCTAGACTTGATCCACATCACAGCCCCTATAGGAGCCACCTTTCTCAAGCAGCGAAGTGCACAAAAGAAGAATGTTGGACCGAGTGTTGGTTCATCAAAAACACCACGAGTACAGTCGTTACTTGCAGATGTTCATGCTGAGGAGAGTCCTGTTGATCCTACAGCTGCTGTTGCTGACGATGGTGACGATGAGCCCACCATTCCTCCTCCTCTCTCTCTTCGTGCTATGATGGAGACTTTTATGACAACTCAAGCAGCTCATGGACAGCTTTTAGATGGGCTTATTGCTGAGGTTTCTGCTTTGAGAGCGGAATTTTCAGAGTATAGGAGTGCTTTTCCACCTCCTCCACCCTCTAAGTCTTGATGTTTGCCTTTTGCAATATTTTTTGTCACAAGGGAAGTAGGGATTGTAGTGTAGTGGGGGAGTAGTTTTTGTAGCTTCCGTAGATTATATGAAAGTTATTTCATGTGATTTACCAGTATTTGTATATTATTATATGTACTCTTCAAGGTCCACAAACATGATTTTAATTTTATGATAACTAGTCACGGACCCGCGCGTTGCGCGTGGTTATTTTTTTTTTATGATCGTGTTATTATTTGAAATATTTTTGAATGTATTACTACTTATGTTGCATTATATATGTATGCGCGTGGTTAATTTTTTTTATGATCGGGTTATTATTTGAAATATTTTTGACTGTATTACTACTTAAGTTGCATTATATATGTAAAAACAATATATTGTAGGATTCATGATGATAACACAAATTGTCTTCAAATTAGAAGTGGAAAGGATACAACTATAGTTGGCCTTGTAGTCAGTGAAGAGCTGATCAACAAGTGTTTTTAAATAAATATTAATAATAAAAAATGTTCTATTCTACATTTCTTTGATGTAGAAGATTTAAATCAAAACATAGCGAATAATTATTTGATATGATGATTGTATTGTACTAAATAAAAGTATCAAGATTATTTTTAAAATAATAAATTAGAATCAAAGTATGGTATGGAAAATCTAAATACCTATCAATCAATGTTGCAGTTTCAGGTATTTCTACATTGATGTACACTTTTGTTGCACATGTAGATGACAAATACTGGTCCCCTGTATTGAATACAAATATGTTGATTATGTAAAAGAAAAGATATGTTTAAAAGAAGTTATTACCTCTAAATGTTTTCACAATAGTAGATGTCACTATTATGACCAAGGGTCCTGGATTGTTGGTGGAAAGATTGTCCTCGATTTCATTTGATGTTAGTCCCTAGAGAGTAATCCTTATTTTGATGTTAGTTCCAAATTACTGCATAAAAAAAAATGAATGTGCAAGTGTGAGGTACTGGAAATCTTTCACTAGACTTATGCGTGGATGTCTAGGAGGATTGAAAGCTTAAAAGCATTGTAGACAAATGTAAGGATGATAGCCAAATGTCTTGCAGAATAGCTGGCCTGCAAATAAATTTACTTTGATTAGCTTATAATTTTTCATGTATTTTTTTTAGGAACCCTTTGGTATAGCTAACTAAAATAATTCTTTGAAAATGTCATCTTTAAATATCATCATAACAGCCAACTCCCCCTCTCCCTTCCATTTGGTTGAGCAGAAAAAAAGAGAGTAGTTAGGACAAAAGTAGTATTAATGTTTGTTACTTCCATTTAAACTGCATAGGCTTGACAGATTGAGTTTGTCTGCACCATTTTATTAAATGAATGTGTGAAAAAAAAATGTTTAAGACCATTTATATACTTTCTTACTTTTAGAGACAGCTATTTATGATATTTGATTGTCTATCCAGAGTACTTGCTCTCTTCCAATGGAGGATGGGATGGAATTGAATAAAGAAAGTGAGAAATCTACTTCCATGGACTCTCATTTACAGTGGAGTCAGTGGCAATTGCTTGATTCCATCCTTCCTACAGGTGGGTTTGCTCATTCTTTTGGTCTTGAGGCAGCAATCCAAACTCGTATAGTATCAGGTCCTGAGGATCTTCAAACTTTTGTGATCCATGTGTTAGAAAATACTGGAAGCTTACTCCTTCCTTTTGTTTATTCTGCAACCTTGTCACCTAATTTGGAAACCTGGCATAAACTTGACAGAACATTAGATGCAATGCTCACAAATGAAGTGGGTCGAAGGCATCAATTGCACAAGGATCAGCACTTATAAGAGTGGCTGCTGCTGTCTTTTCAGAAATCCCCTCTCTTAAATCCATGAGAGATACCTGTCTGGGTTCTGGGGTTGTTTCTTTCCACCATGCTCCTATATTTGGGCTTATATGTGGACTTCTTGGGTTGGATAGTAGAACCTCTCAGAGAGCTTACTTGTTTATTACAATGAGGGATGTTATCTCTGCTGCAACAAGGCTGAATTTGGTAGGACCTATGGGTGCAGCTGTATTGCAGCATCAAATTGTTCTTCTTGCTGAAGCTATCTTGGAAAAGTGGATGGACCGTCATGCTGAGGAAGCATGCCAAACAATTCCTTTGCTTGATACTGTGCAGGGTTGCCATGGTTACCTGTTTTCTAGAATGTTCTGCTCTTGAAACCCCAAAAAAATTGCATCAATTTGTTGTCTTTGTTGTTCTGCACTGATGACTGATGCTACAGCCGTTGTGGGATAGGCTTATACTGGTCAGTTGTAAAATCACTAGTCATTCATACTTCCACCAGTTTTTCCATGCCTTAAGAAAATTAAAATCACCAGCTATATTTCTAAAACTGATACAGTACACATATTCTGTTAGCAAAAAGAAAGCAATTCTAAAGATTGTTTGCGCGCAAACTTTTATTTGTTTACTTGAGTCTTTACTACTTTGAGGTGCTATGCTTTTAGCTAGCTTCTAGAGGAGAAACTCACCCGAGTCATGTTTAGTCTATCAATACATAAGTCAAGCCCCTTTCTCAGAGATATCCTACAGAGCGTTTTCTTCTTGTTTTGGGCATAAAATGCTCTTAATTTGTAGAAAGAGATCAATTGTAAATTTTTAATGCTGGCTTTATTAGTTCGTACCCAAAACAAAATTATCAAAGAGTCACCGCAGTGGACCCGATGTCTATCTTTGCATGAAGATTGATGTCAATATCCTTGAAACTAAGCTTTACAAAAAGCCACTTACGATACTTAGGAAACTGCTAAAAACACAAAATATTTTACAATTTTGTTTTGCCAAATTGTTAATTTGGTAAGTAGTTATTGATAAGTAAAAAAGTTGTGATAGTAGTGGACACAAATAAAAACTAGTAAGAATTTGTCACATCAATAATTTGTAAAAATGTTGTAAAATAGTTTGTAACTATAACATTATTCTTTAAATATTTTAATTCTTAAGAGTACTGCAAGGGTCCGGCCCAATGGGATGGCAACCTTTGGGTCACAATTAATTAATTTGGGGGTAATTGGAAATATAGCTCACAATGGGTGATCCCAAGAAGGATCAAGTAGATGACTTGATGAATAAAAGTTACTCCAAGATGGTTTGAGATTATATATCGGACTGTCCAAGGAGATTCTCAGGTGGCTGAGTTATCTTTCATGTATTCCCGACTAGTTTATTCTTTTCCAAAAGAAATGTGTTGTCCACCCATTCACTCGTGTTTCTCACCCCTGAAAAATGTTCCAACCCCATTTCCTTTGAATCTTTCTCCTTTTATACTCTCTGTTAGTTGGTTGGTAATGATGAGAATATTCAACTTGTGCATGGGCCCCACTACTTGAGTGTAGGGCATTGTTCTATTATGTCTAATTTCATATCAAGGAAATGGGCCCCCTTAGTTCCGTCCCTGCGATAATTCCTTTGTAACTTGAAAGATAAGTAATTTGGAACTTAATTCTTGAAAATAAATTTGACAGTTTTTAGGCTACCTGTCAATTGATTGTTATTGTCAAAGCGATCCACAATTGTTCTGTAATCAACAAATTCAAATTTATGCTGAAAGATAGTAATTGCAGCCTTTGTTCGTAGAAAGTTAAACTTCTTGTCTTTACTTATAGGCCGATAGCTATCTTTTTCCTTCTAAGTATCTACTCGAAAATTGGACAATGAAAATAATTGTCCTTCTCGTACTTGTGCCTGAAACTTCTTAACATTGTTTTTTTAAATTGTCGCATGTATTGTGTCATCAAATTACTTAAATAAGTAATTTGTTAGTCACAATTTTAGTTTTAAGGTGCGAGTCGAATAAATAAAATATGGCAAAATATATTCTTGTTCGAAGATCTAACCTGTTCATCTATAAGAACCATGTCCAAATTGATTAGTTCAAGATTTTTTCGGTTGACAGCTTCCCACATTCTTCAAAGTCTAACTCTTACCTTCCAATATACCACTATTGAGACAATTCTTCTCACCATGAATGCCCCCCTCCCCAACCTTTCCAACAAAAAAAAAAAAAAAAAGGAATTTCAACTTTAGTAGCAAAATTTGGATCTACCAAACCTAGGTGGCTCAAATTTCCAAAAGTCTAACCTCAAACAAAAGCAACTCACAGTCTTAATTCAAAATTTATTAATATTTATGCCAAGGTGATAGATTTCTCTTTTTTTCCCCCTGAAAAAATCAGGTCCAATCTCCAAAAATAAAAAAGGAAGAAAATCAAAAAATCAAACTCCAAATCTTGTATTTCTTAATCTTTAATTTTAATTTTGTAGCTTAAGGGATTCATTTTTTCCTATTTGTTACTATTCCCTTACTTTATGTCAAGAGTACTTCAAGCACAATGTGAGTCAAGTCTTGAGCAAATATCTAGTGAGTTTCTAAATTTTTGTGATAAAACACCAATAACCTTGAAATTCATCATTACAAACAAATCTAATGGAATTGTTCAACACTAAATATCTAACAAACTCCCCCTTGGCCACTTTGTGACAAAACATCACAATACAGACTCATCTAGAGTAAAAAACTCTGAGAAGACTTGGTACTACTAAAGTGACTCAATTAAAAAAACAAAAATAATTATATCAAAAATATTTTTAAAAAAAACTTGTAACAAATAACTTGTTGAAAGCTTGAACAAACATATTAAAAACGCCTAGACAATTTAATGGGAATAAAGACACGAGCTGTAGAATCCAACAACTTTACATAAAGCTTTGATAGGAAACATACTTTCCATCTGAATTTAGGAACATTCAAGAGAAACACAATCTTGCTATCAAATCAAATTCGTAGAGAGCATTAATAATTATTAGATAGCATATAGCCATGTGCTATACTCCCTATAAAGCTGAGCAAGCTTAGATCTAAGTATGCATCCATGGTCAGAAAATATACCAATATTAATGTTGTAATTAGTTGCTTCTCAGTTTGGTACCAAACAGAGTCAGCTTGGTTTGTTGTGTCTATGGCATCCCTCTTTTCTTTGTCGTTTGTTCTTTTGATTAGTTGTTGCAAAATTCTGTAAGGGAGTTAAATCAAATATAGTGAAGTGAATAAATATCTACTGAGTTTATACTTGAAACCAAGGTGCTATAAATATGAGACCTTTTTTTTGAGTTTATGGAACACAAACAAACTCAAGAATAGGGTCTCATATTAATATAAACAGAGCATAGACGTTTTGCATCCAAAAAAAAGAATTGACATGTAGAGATACCTCAACCAAAGCAGGGAGGTTCTGTCAATATTTATAAATCGTGTGGAAAGGAATAAAGGGAGGAAGGAAATCAGATAGGCAACCGTTGCTGAGAAACGATAGAGCAGGAAGGTGGGTAGCTTTCTTACTCTCTGTTTTATCACGCAATACTTGAAGGCTTCAACGTTTTTTTTTTATCAAGATTATTTTTTCCTCCCTTTAAGCTTCCCTCTACATTTCAAATTTCAAACTCTCTCTGCTCACGTTTCTATCTGGTGAAGGCTTCAACATTTTTTGAATTTTTTTTTTTTTTTTGGTTTATTTTTTCTTTCCTCCAAACTGGCTTGAACGGTAGGTATTTTTAATTTCTTTTTCCTTTAAGCTGAACCTTAAAAGGGTTTGGGTTGGGCTTGATAGTGGAACTAAATAAATAAGAGGTGACCTGGATTAATTATACAAATTTATTATAGGGTGATACTAAGAGTAAATAAATAAGTAGTGGGCTACATTTATAAGGCTGGGATGTATAGGGCTGGAAATTGTAAAAACCATTTAAAAATTGAAGGATTCTTTTTTTCTTTTAAGGAAATTATGTGGTAGCTGATGTGGCGCAACATGAGAGCAGCAGCATTTAAGCGCAACGTATGTAACTCGTGCGGTAATTAAATAAAACAATGAAAAAAAAAGTTGCATTTTATTATTTAAGTGATACTATTGGTTTTTGTTATTTATTTATTAATCATGAGTTTATTCATCTTTAAAAGGCTCAGTTAAGTCTAAATTCATAGGATGCAAACCAGAAATTTTCATTAACAAAAATTAGCATTACATTATTTTTTTACAATTTCAGTCGGGCAGACCAGCAAACCTTATATGATATGGCTTATCAACTGGGGCTTTACTTGTAATTTCTTATAAATAATTGGCGTAAGAGTGGTTTGTGTGCATAGGTGAATTGTACGTTGGGTGTATAGGAAATGTTGTTTGGATTGTCTATCTGCTAGCTTAGATCAGTATAGTTTGAATGAATTTGTATAATTGATTTCTGGGAGCTATGTGATGTGTGACCTGTGGGGTTTACTTTTATTTCATTAATGCAAGGATAACGTTCATCTTGGTTCCAATGACCCATTCCAATTTTGTGGCATGCTTGAAAGTTTGGAATTTCATACAGGGCGGTTCCCACAGCCAATGCTTCCCATGTTCATCATTTAAAATTTCCAAAAGGTTATCAATGCCTCCACGATTTGACTCACAAAGTAGCATGATTCCACGTAGATGAGAAGCTGCAATAAAATTGCCACATGGAATAGCTTTTTCAATTAAATTTTTTCCTTCAACAACTTCTTCATTCAAAAAGTATTTCAAAGGCTTCCCACTAATTAGGGTTTTCTCTTTGTCGTGTAGTAAAGCTGGGTGATTGAAAAATGGGGTTAGTTGAATTTGTTGGAGGACTAGTTTGCTTTCTGTTAACTTGTTGAAGCGTTTGCAACTAATTAAGAAAAACGAAAAAATTAAATTAATAGACTGAATAAATTATATAGAGGGAAATAAATAATTAGATACAAATCGAGAAAATAGTTTTGTATACCTTAACTTAATGTTTCCCAGGAGTGTTGCCGAATCTTTGCCTACTTTCGAAAATATTTCAACCAATATGTCAGTATGAAGATTTTCTGTTCGTATTCAATTTTTGGTTTTTTTTTGTGTTTCTTTTTTGGAAATAGTGTTATAACATTTTAGTTACTATTTATAATAAAATGATTTGTTAAGGTTCATAGTATTGTATTAAATGACAATACATAATAATAATGTGTTTACAAATTTATTATGATTATACATGAATTTTATGGTGAAATGGTTATACACGAAAATGAAGAGGGGAGTTGTATGTTAAGGTGCCTGAATTGGTGTGGTAATTGAGAACATGCACCATTAGCTGAGTAGGAGGGGAATGATTTTGGGTTTTGATTATTGTAGAAGGGGAGGTGAACCTGAAAATACATGGCTGTGGGAAAGAAAAAAAAAATCAATAAAGAAGGACCACAGCTAACTTTCACTTAACTTCTATATGAAAGTGAGCGTAATTACAACTGATCCCAGTTAAATTCAGTATGATTTCTAGCAAATTTATTATATTTCGTACTTAAATTGGTGTGGTCCCCACATGAATATAGACACATGACATTATTAACATTTCAATGTTCAACATACTGTTTTTCCAACCTGTATTGACATGACAAGCCCTAATAGTTGAAATTATAATGCCTAGACCATGAAATGAGGTTATAAATGCACCACAATAATGATCTTCTTTCTACCCCACTAAATTTGTAGATTGACTAAGCTATGAGTCGCAATGCCTCAACGTCAAATCGTAAAATGCGAAACAAGTTCGGATCTACTTCAACATGTGGATCATCACAAGTTCCAGCAGATCAACAACTACAGACATACACAGACCACTATGGAGGGAAATGGGTTGGAAAGAAGAGGGATTTCGTTAATATGCCAATATACACGTACGAGAGTCTTGGAAGCGTCAGGCACATCATGGTCGGCAAACCTACAAAACTAAGTACAAATACCACCGCAATAGAGTTCACCATACAAGAACCACCATGGTCGACCCTATACGAGAAGAGGTGTGAGTTGGAGGTGTATTGTCGATGGCACAGATTACGAGTTCCTAAGGCACGCTCAGCCGAGTTACCTAGAGATGAACCTGCCAACATACTTGCTCGTCTTGAACAAGAGAACAACCAAATGCAAAGGCGACTAGACCGTTTTCACGCAGTCCAAAAAGTTAGGAAGCATCTAAAAGGGAAGGCGCAAGAGCAAGCCCTGAAGTCTATTAATGAAATTACTGCATTAGATGATGAAACAGATATTTCAGACTTCTCAGATTCAAGCAATGATGATTTTCAAAAATTTCTACCTACGAGCATTAGACGTTGTTGTTAATGTCTACACATTTTGTGCAAGACAAAATGTTGTTATTAATGTCTGACAAATGATGATTATGTACGTTCGACTTTTGCAAATCTAAAGATTAACTGTTCCTTAGTTTTGGCTAAGTTTATATGAAATCAATTTCTCATTTTTTTCCCTGTTGTTCTTTGTTGCTACATATGAAAATTTAATATGAATCTTTATGCATAGATTCAATACATACAGACTCATCCAAACCACACAGACCAACCCCTCTTTCACAGAAAAATCATATAGCTCCTAAAGCAAGGACTCACCAGAGTAGAGTGGGGCCCAATTGGGACCATCACTGTCGAGGTGTAGACACTCACATTTGTTCATAATAATACTCCCTTCCACCATGCGTGACATGAAACTAGTAATGTATTACATTGCTATGTCAGTATGTTGTAATGTTTTCAATGGATTGGCTAAGTGTATATGAAATCACTTGCTTATTTTTTCCCAGCTGTTCTTTGTTGCTACATATGATTATTGTGCTTTGGTTGGACAATGTCCACTGCTTTGTAGTGTAGGAAAAACCTTAGATATGTTGATGTTTCCAATATTCTGTCTGTGTAATTTGAAATGTTACCCACATAACACTCATCACCCAACTTAGATTTATTGCACATTACTTGTAGGAAAATTTAATAGATTCAATACATACAAACTCATCCAAACCACATAGACCACACACACGTATGATTCAATAATACGAATAATTCATATATATGATACCGTGAGTCGCTGTATCATATACCCGTTTCCGTGTATCTTAGTTATGCTACTGTACTACTTTATATAGATACATTACATATAGACTCATCCAAACCAGACTAACCACTCATTCTCTCTTCGTCTTTATGTACAATAAAATTTTTCCGTAACAAACTTTTCTCCGACTTCATGTTTTGTGGGCAAATAATCTGAGGGATATGCTTGTTTCATCAGTGTCTAAGTCTATTATTTCTACCTAATGATCTTCCAATTTACAGTTCTTGCTGGGTGGATATTGAATCTCAGTGGATATCTGAAGACTAAAAAATAACCATAACAGATAGGATGGTATTCAACGAAATCCTGCCAACCATTACAAAACCAAATGTTGTTATCAGCTTTCTTCAATCCCACTTGCCAAATACCACCATAGGGAGTAGTGAGTGTAGCTACGGTGGATAGCTCAGCACTATTGAACCCTGACCACAAGTACCCATCCACACTGACGTGAAAACGCTGAGGCATCTTTGAAAAGTTTATGCATCGAATTTGGGGGTGCGCTGTCCCCCATTGCTACATTGATGTTTGCAATGTTGCATGTGCTGCTCAACAGTTTCGCACTATAGATACAGAGTCAAGTCATATCATCTACACGCACGTCAATACACAGATATGCATCCTTTTGCAATGCACCATTTTCAAGGATGCAGAGCAACCCTGAAAAAGTTTATGATACATTTAACACAGCTCAGCACTGTCTCGTCAAGTCAGGTCAGATGAAGCACAGGAATGCTGAATAGTCTTCACGTGAATAAATACACAACCTCCTTTGCAGTACACATTACCAGCACGCTGCTGTAGCACAAGCTATGACATATCAATTAGCTGCCTCAGCGAACCACATGCACCAACAGGTGCCACTGTATAACCAAGTCATGTTCGCAGTTTTCCATGTACTCCTCAACGCCTCACTGAACAATACACTATCAAGTCATATCATCTATATTCACGTGAATACTTACCCTTACATGCAGTCACATCCACATGAATACTTGCCCTTGCAAAACTCCTATATAAAGTCCCATTTGCATCTACCCTTGCAAAACACCTACACATACCGAAGTCCCATTTACATCTACCCTTGCAAAACATCTACACATATCGATCAGAAGTCACATTTTCCAATGTCAATGCGCAATTGGATGCTACCTCGTTTTCCAGATAACTATAGGAGGGAGAGAGACTCCGATGAGAGGGAATACTATGCCGGATTGCGGCGGGAGTGGGACTTTCGCGTGAACGAGTCCAACGCTCTGCACGATGATCTTGTGCGACTTGAAGCGCCTCTTGTCGACCGTATCTCGGTCACACTGCCAAGGAAAAACATGCACCAATATGAGCGTACAGTGACAAAAATTAAAAAAGAGAACAATCTGATGATACTGCGTAGGTCCAGGTATCACATGCTACAACTGGCAGAAGAGCAGGCCGCCGCAACGAATAGGCAACTCACTCTGGCGGAACGTAACAGTGTCCTCAACTACGAAGACTACCTGTCAGAGTGAATGCCTATATGGTATGTGTGTTATGTCTAGGGTTAAGTTAATAATGTTAGTAGCGTTAGTGTTCAATATGCAATGCATGCATATTGGTGACATCGTGTAAGTTATTTTAAGTTTTCTGTGTTATGTTCTAAGTGCTTATTGAAAAACATTATGTGTGGAAATAGTTAACTTTTATGCGTTATGTGGGAATAATCTATATTTCAAATAACATGCGTGCTCCTTACAATCAATAACAAGGTTTACATAGTACAAATGCAACAATAGTGACACACATACATTTAAAACATACTTAAGCAAAATAGTTCTCCAACAAAGTCTTATTACACCATGACACGATTACTCTTCATCTGACATCTCCACGTCTGACTGATAAATGGGATCAGAAAGAAGTGATTGCATGAATTGTGCATGCTCATACCACCCTCCCTCCACTGACTCTCGAATCTCGACTTGGGTCCGATATCGATTAAGACGTATCTTCATTCGATTATTTTCTTCTCTTATGTGGTTCAATGCTTTACGAAGTTCGTCGATCGTGTCTCTGGGCATCTGCGATGCGAGTCGCCGAGGCACTGGCAACTAAAACTAACCAACTCATCATAAAACATTTGTTGTTCACGAAATAACCAAGCCCACTCCTGTCTCGTGGTATTGTGAACGTAAGCACTATTTCGCAAATTCGGATTGATTGGATAGCTGAACTCATCTTCCAATACCCAGCAGCGACCCATAGCAGTGAACACATCATGAGGCCTATAGAGTTGTGGTTTGCCAAAACCAGATATTGACGCTAAATACAATAACATCAAATGATCAAATTAATAGTGTGCATCAACTGTTGGTAAATAATGTAATGCTACATAAGATGGTACACGACAAAGACATTCATAAATTTGTGTACTATTACATGCTAAAAATGAAATACTAACACTCAAATTTGACCATAAACATTAGACGTTGTTGTTAATGTCTACACGTTGTGTGCAATAGAAGATATTGTTGTTAATGTCTTAACCAATGATGAGTATGTACATTCAACTTTTGCAAATCTAAATATTAATTGTTCATTAGTTTTAGCAAATCTAATAAATTTTATTTTTTTGTCAATGAAATTTACACTAGCAAATACCCAATATAACCCAATGTACACACATAACACTCATCACCGTTTCTATAGATTATTGTACATTTCTTGTAGCACCAAACAACACCAAACAACTAATATAACCCTAATCTGCTCACATAACACTTATACAAGAAAATACCAAAGCACAAGTCTTAAAGTACTATTAAATTAAAATTCTTCTCTAACAAAAACATACATTATGGTTGATAAAGTTTTATAATATCTACAACTACTTTTACCTACACAATAAAATTCTCTATGTATTTTAAAGAAGAAAATGAGTTTCTCACCTGAGATGATAGAGAGATAACACCAATTTTTGACAGAAAATTGGGAAAATGAGGAGAAGTTGATCTGAAAATGATGAGCAGAATTGCATGAGAAGCTGTAAATAGCAGAATAACTCGATTTTAGTAGAACCGAGTAAAACTAATAACTCGATTTCCCATTCATCGAGTTAAGCTTCACATGCAAATACGTGATTTGAAATCGGGTCAGAGTGTACCAGAAGAACTCGATTATATAGAAGCCGAGTAATACGAGTAACTGATTTGAAATCCCGTCAGTAACTCGGATTCTACAATGCCGAGTTATAAACAGTTACGCGGGAATATTTTATTTCCCAAAAGCCACGCTGGATTGCCACTGTGGCAAGAACCTGCCTAAAACTCGGTCTTTGGAGATGCGAGTAATTCAAGTAACTCGGCTTTAGAATTAGTGAGTATTGAAACAAGAGCACGCCCCTATATAGTTTCAAAACAGGGGCATAATGCCAAATATTTTTGCCCAAAGGGCAAAAGGCCAAATAGTCCCCATTTCTCATCAGTTTCAGTACTGATCTTAAGCTTGCAATCATTTGTGGCATCAGGCACAACAGAAGCATAAAAAAGGTGAGTGTAGGATGTAGGGATCAATGAGGGATGGAGCTGAATAGCTTGATTTGAAAGCCAATAACCACCTTTGACAACATTAGCCATAGGTGTGCAAACTGAGTTGCATGTAGCCATTGGATGGTATAGGCGTTGGAGAAGGTGAAGCTAGCTCAGGCTGATAAGTGACACGTAATTGTTATAGGGTTCTAGACATATTTATAGGCAGACGCAGGGGTGGAGACTAAGACTTTTCTTCTTAGATGCATGTCATCATTTATTACTGAAGAAGTATGAATTAATGCTCTCCTAACCTGTGGATCATTTCTTTAGTCGTTGTCAGCATTTATCACTGAAGTGTATGATTTTTTCAGGATTTGGCAGGTGGGTATGAAACGAAACGCTCAGGAATGGACGAGAGAATCAGAGAAATAGTCCCTTTGCGACAAACAGAAATAGTGACATGGCGAAAAACTAGTTGTAGGCTTGTAGCTCAATGAAAAATGACGGTGACAGAAGGTGTGTGTTCCACGTGAATTAGATGGGGAGCGAATCTCGAGCTCACGGAAATACAAATAAAAGTGTCATGTCAAAGAATAAAATGTAAAGAAAAAATTAAAAATAAAAATTGAATTTATTTAAGATATTGTACAAATGGTTGGGTTAGAAATTGAAAACTCAAATATGTGTGAAGATATAAGAATTGTTTAGATGCCAAATTAAAATTACGGCAGGTGGGTATGAAATGAAACGCTCAGGAATGGATGAGAGAAATAGTCCCTTTGCGACAAACAAAAATAGTGACATGGCGAAAAACTAGTTTTAGGCTTGTAGCTCAATGAAAAATGACGGTGATAGAAGGTGTGTGTTCCACGTGAATTAGAAGGGGAGCGAATCTCGAGCTCACAGGAATACAAATAAAAGTGTCAGGTCAAAGAATAAAATGTAAAGAAAAAATTAAAAAAAAATTGAATTTATTTAAGGTATTGTACAAATGGTTGGGTTAGAAATTGAAAACTCAAATATGTGTGAAGATATAAGAGTTGTTTAGACGCCAAATTAAAATTACAACTCGATTGATTTTACTCTAACTTAAACTAAGTGCAGAATAGAGTAAATGCAAGCGGATAAATAATATAACTACTCTAAACCATATTCATCAAATCACAGCAGTAAAATGAAAATTAAAAGAGTAGGGAAGAAGAATGCAAATACAAGATAACACGTTGATGTGTTATCGAAAAGGAAATCGAAGAACTCGGCGAAAAACCTCTCTGCCGCTCTCCAAGCGATAAATCGATTCACTAGAGAATAAGTTGGAGTACACGAATAACAAAAGACCCTCCAAGCCTAATCTACCACATGTACTCGAGCCCTCCAAGCTCTTTGTTAGGTTCTAAAGACTTAGGATTTGATGTATTTAGAACTCTAATGTGTAATATTGGCAAAGCATGATCAAAACAATATGTTTAGTCTTGTTTAGGCTTGCTCAAAGTTGTGTAATTCATGTAAAGTTGGAATCGAGAGGCTGTAGATGTATTAGTACATTTCGGCCTGGCTCGATCGATCAAATGATAGACTCGATCGATCGAAAGTCTACCAGAATGTTTTTTCTGTAGAATTTTCAACTCAGCCCAATCTCATTAAACATTTAGGGTTTTATGTTTTTGCCTTAGGTATATAAGGCAAAATCCTAGCCACGTTTTGAGTATTGCTCTGGTTGTATTGTTGCACATATTTTGCGGTTTGTGTGAATCTCTTGTGAGATCCTTGAGGAGCTTTCCTTCACATGAACTTAGGGTTTTCAAGGTAGAGATATTATCAACACCTTGATGATCAACTCAGTTGCTGCCATTAGAGCTTAAAGAAACACAAGCGGTAGTGCTTGTATCTTGTGGAGAATCCAAGAAAGAAGGAGTTCGTGGATTCGGAGCTTACACGTGGTCGTGTCAGCAAGTTCTACTGGTGGGTAGAATTAGGAAGTCAAGCGTGGGTACTTGTAAGTCCTTTTGTATGAATTTCGATTCTTTCATATAGTGGATTCAAGTTTACCTTGAGGATAGCTAGGTTAAATCCTCCCCAGGTTTTTTACCGGTTTGGTTTTCCTAGGTGATCATATCATTGTGTTCTTTATATTTCCACTGCTTTATATCTTGATATGATTATTTGATTGTGTTAACCTAGATTTGCATAATTTGACTAAATTAATCACTTGGCTAAATAAACTAGGTTAATCCAATTGTTGTTTTAAGGGGTCTAGAAACTAACAAATGATATCAGAGCGGGTAGCTCTCTTGTTGTAGATCTTTTAATCTTTGAGCTGATCCTTGACCCCTGTTGTCATGGAACATGGACACTCTCTTGTTGTTCCTCCTCACTTTGATGGAATAACTATGCTTATTGGAAAGTAATGATGAAAGCATTCCTGAAATCTATTGATGAGAGAGTTTGGAATTTCGTTGAGTACGGATGGGAGAAGCCCACTATTTCTGTGAGTGAGTGGCAAACTTCTCAAAAAGAAGCAACTGGGTTTAATAGCAAAGCTATGAATGCCATCTTTAACGCTATTTCTATGGAGGAATTTAAGGGAATCTCTAATATTGAGGTTGCTCATACTGCTTGTAAAATATTTCAGACTGTGCATGAAGGCACAAAGGCAATGAAGATTAATAAATTGCAGCAATTAACTTCTAGATTGGAAAGCATTAGGATGTCTGATGATGAATCTTTTGATGAATTCTATGGTAAACTGAATGATATTGTTAATTCTACTTTTAATCTGGGTGAAATCTATGATCAACCTAAAATTGTTAGGAAGATTCTTAGATCCTTGACTGAGGACTTTGGGCCCAAAGTGACTGTCATTACTGAGAGCAAGGATGTGGACTCCATCCCTGTTGATGAGCTTGTAGGATCTCTTCAGTCCTATGAGTTAGACCTATCCGAAGCTAGCAAATCCAAGTCAATGGCTCTTAAGTCAGTTGATGATGTTGAGGTTGGTGGATTTGATGATGAGCTCTCTGCTACAGAGATTGCTTACCTTGCCAAGAACTTTAGAAACTTTCTTAGGAACAGTAACAGAAAGGCAAGAAATACAAACACTGCTGAACCTAGAAATTTTAGGAAAAATGATCCCATTAAAGTTAGCAACACTGAAAAACCTAGAGAAAAAGTAGGTCAATCTTTCAATAATTCTTTGGGTTCTCAATGTTTTGAATGTCAAGGGTATGGTTATGTTAAATCTGAATGTCCTACATTCTTGAGGTCTAAGGGTAAAGCTATGGCTGTAATCCTTAGTGATAATGAGGTTTCTGATGATGAGTCTGGATGTGACGAGGATGGAAACTTCATTGCTTTCACTGCTACTGCTGTAGTCAATGAAAGTGTGTCTGTTGAAGAGAACCCTTCTGATGGGGAACTCTCTGAGGATGCAGATCTTCAAGAGGCCTATAATAAACTTTGCAAAGTTGCTGCAAAGGATGCTATGAATGTTGAACTTGGCCTGAAGAAAATTGAATCTCTTGAACTTGAAAACTTGAAAAGAAAAATCTGCTTGTTAACTTGTTTGATGCTAATGAACTTTTGAACAATGTGAAAACTGAGAATATGCTCTTACTTGATAAAGTTAAATCTTTGGAACATGATTTATCTGTTGCTAGATCTGCTAGTTCTAAACTTGATCAAATGCTGAGTGTTCAAAAGTATCCTTCTGACAAATCTGGTTTAGGTTTTGTTGATAGCATCTCTGTGTCTGCACCCCATTCCACAAACTTTGTTCCTTCATCTTCTTTTGAACCTTCTGTGAGTGAGGTTGTGAGTGATACTGTCAAACCCTCTGTGAGTGAGGTTGTCAAACTTATAGAAGTTTCACCATCTAGGAAGATTAGGGTTGATTTGAAAGAGTCTAAACCTAAGGAGTCTACCCTTTCTAAGGACAAGATGCATGGTAAACCTGCTTGGGTTTGTCATTTTTGTGGAAACTCTGGACACATTCGTCCTAACTATTACAAGCTTTAAGCTGCTAAGAGAGCAAACAAACCAAAAGTGCCTGTGCCTCAAGCACAAGATCTTATGGCACTCATTGGTGAATTGGTAAAGGCTTTAAACCTTTATTCCAATCCTGGAGTTGGAAATCACTCGAATGTGAATAGGAACTCCAATGCTCATGGTGCATCTAAAAGGTTTTGGATGCAAAAGACTCGATCTAATTGAGTCTTTTTGACATGGTCCTTGTGCTTCATTGCTCTAGTCTTTTGTGACCATTGTTCTTTGGTTTTTGTGATTGTTTTGTTTTTAGAATTTGCATTGCATAACATTCATGCATTTCATTCTAGGATTTTTTTTTTTTTTTAAATATAAAAAAGAAAAAGAAAAAAAGGGAAGCAAATTGTGTTTGGCATTATTTTTCTTAGTTTTTTGAAAACAAGGTTGGTCAATTTATTTACATATAACATGTCTTATGTACCTTATTTAGCTTTGATGAGCTTATTTATTGCACTTTACTAGTTAAAGTTTTGTAGTGCATATTGTGTGTGAAAGATGTTTATGGTGTTTATCACTTTGTCTTAATCTTGAAGTCACATGTTATTTGACTGTCGGACTTGATCCTTTTGAGAAATGCATAAATAACCATCTCACCACTGTTCACTAGCCAATCATGAACACCTTAGTGCATATCTTAAGATTCTGTGCTCGAGAAAGTGTAGCACATGCACAAAAAGAACATAAAGTGAAGCCTCGATTTAAATGCTTAATGCTTAAAATTGGTGTGTACTATTAGGCTTGATGCCAAATCACATAATTAAAATTGGTGTATATTATGAGGCAAAATTCAAGAAACTTACTTGATTGCAAACTTATGATCTAGGAGATGTGAGAGTTATATGATGAAACTCTTTAGGTGATAGTCTCTTTTGATTTCTATGTGATGGATTTTGTAGACTTAGTGATTGATTGCTATTCACATATCACCTCACATGTATCTCAAGTTTTTGCTAGTTGCACACACTATACAAGTTACTCTTTGCTAAACACTGTACATGTTATTGTGTGTGTTTTTGGTCTGACCAACCAAGTTTGAAAATACCTTGAGTATTATGCAAAACATTTTTGTTGCTTGAGAATTTAAGGGGAGAATGGTAGAAATTTTTTTTTTTTTTTTTTTTTTTAACTGGGCTTAAAACTTGGGTTTTTGAAAAAGCATTTCATCTCATGCTCATGCATTTTGTTCATCAATTTTAATACTTTGAGGAGTATATGGACAAAATATATTTTTTTTCAAAAAACTATGTCTTTTCTCAAAAAATTTATAAGCCTCTGCTTGTTTCGATCGATCGATCCTGTTTTTCGATCGATCGAAAATGTGCTTAAAATTCTTTTAAGAGTCTCGGGTTAATTCGATCGATCGAATGTAAATTTCGATCAATCGAATATTGCGAATCAGGTTTTTGAAATATCAGACTTTGACTTGTTCAAATCACTTTTCAAAAAGTTTCAAACCTTTTTCTCTCTCTCTCCGAATCGGCAAGGCTAAATCATCAATTTTTTGTCGTTTTCCTCCGAATCTTTTGCGAGGTTTTTGTCATCTAAGGCCGGTATGTCCATTATACCCCTCCTTTTTCTTTTATTTACATGTTTCATGCATTATTCATTGAGATTTTCAGACCTATTCCTATTTGGGGTTTTTCATGATTAAAGCCATTTTATGTGAAATTGATCATTGGGTTTTTGTTGGGACATGATATAAACTTGATTTTGATGGTTTAATTTGGTCAATTTTGTGATTTATGAAAAATTGAAAATTCTAGGACTTGAAATTGATCCGAATTGGGGATTTGTTCAAATTGGGTTCAATTGATGCAATTGGCTTGTTGAATTGATGTAATTGATCATTAGATTATGTATTCTAGCTTGTGTGATGATCAATTGGTCAAATTTTTTCAAAATCTTAACAAGTGGTTTTTCAATTTTGGGGTTTTTGTTAGAAACTCTATGCTCAAGCCAATTTTGTGAAATTGAACTTAGTTTTACTGCATTAGAACATGCATCATGACATTGTGATTGTTCATGCATCATATAGATTTTTGCTCTATATTTTTCTTGTTAACTTGCAGTCTGCCCTTGGTTTGTGTTTTTGTTTTGATCTTTTTGGTTCTTTCTTTGTGTCTCTATCCTTTCCTTAGCATCATGCCTAGGAAGACTAGAGCTCGTAGGTCTGTTCCCTCACCTTCTCCTCCCCCATATTCTTTTGACCGTGAGAAGCTTCCTAGTGAGAAAAACCAAGAGATTTTTGAGACACTGAACCTTAGGAGAAAGATTTGGGCTGAGCGTTCTGTTGTGTTAGATGAGCTTGATCCTGCCATTAGGGCAAATTTTGAGCATCGGGGCTGGTTACCTTTGTTGAATATTTCTGATCCTGCTCCTCCAGCTACCCTGATTAGAGAGTTCTTTTCGAACATCTCTATCCGCATCTATGATTCCAACACTTTGGTAAAAAGTTGGATACGAGGTGTAGAGTACATCATTACTCCTACTGTAGTGGCTGATGCTCTAGGGGTACCCTTGGTCCAGCACCCTGTCTACCCGTATGACGAGTCTCCTCTTTTGGACGATGTCATGTTATACATCACTAGGTCTTCTATCCAGTGGAGTTCTGATCCTCGGATCACCACTACTGAGCTTCCTGAGTTGCACTATCTCTTCTTTAGGATAGCATGTCATTCTTTATGGCCCATTTCTCATCTTCACACCATTCCTTTCGAGCAGTGTGTCTTTTGTACGCTCTTGTTACTGATGCTCCTATTAGTTTTCCTCACTTGTTTCTTCGTTCTTTGAACAAAGTTTATAGGAGTTCATCTTCCTCTCATGCTCTTGTCCATCCTATTTTTATTCATAGGATTTTGTTATATCTTGATCTCGATGATTTCCCTTCTTCTGAGCCCATACATATTATTGCTCCCATAGGTGCGTCTTTTCTTAGACAGAGGGCTGCTTATCTTCGAGTTGGCTCTAAACACCCTATGTCTAAGCCTTCTAGTATCGCACCTCCTCCTTTTTCTTCTACAGATCCTGTTGGTGATGCTGCAGCTGCTGATGTTCCTCCACCTCCTTCGGATGACTTTGATATACGTCGTACCTTGGAGACTGTCATGACTGTTCAGGCGACTCATGGTCAGATTTTGGTGGACTTGCTTGATGAGATATGTGCTTTGTGAACTGACTTAGCGCATCTTCGTTCACCCTCACCACCTCCTTTTGATGATGGCGTGTGATTGTCCTTTGGCATTCCGTCACAAAAAGGGGGAGTAGTGTTTTGACACTTGTAGAGGAGTTTTTGTAGTTAGGGGGAGTACTTTTTTGTTTTGCGGAGCTAGTGGAGATATTAGATTGTATCTAGGTGCTTCACTTTGTATATCATTTTTTGGGGTATTCATGTTAGGGGAAGATACATTTATTTTGATATATATGATTCTTGTTTCTTGTGTTCACTCCTTATTGATTTATATTTATGAGTTATTCATTGATATATGTCTTTATTTTGTGTTGTGTGAAACATACAAGAATGTTTTATTTTTGTTGTATCTAACTTAAGGGGAGAGTTAGTTTGCATATCTGTTGATTTACTGTTTTTCTGTCACGCATGCGTTTGTTGAGTGTTTCAGGAATATACATATTGATTCAATTGAGCTGCTGTCTACACTTGCAATTGATGGATAGTAGTTAGGATTGAATTTGTGTTTATGAGCATTATTTTTGTAAAGGGCTTTTATTTGTAAACTTTGAGCTTTTAATTTGTATTTTGTCACAAATTGCCAAAGGGGGAGTTTGTTAGGTTCTAAAGACTTTGGATTTGATGTATTTAGAACCCTAATTTGTAATGTTGGCAAATCATGATCAAAACAATATGTTTAGTCTTGTTTAGGCTTGCTCAAAGTTGTGTAATTCAAGTAAAGTTGGAATCGAGAGGCTGCAGATGTATTAGTACATTTCGGCCTGGCTCAATTGATCGAAGGATAGACTCGATCAATCGAAAGTCGGCCAGAATGTTTTTTCTGCAGAATTTCCAACTCAGCCCAATCTCATTAAACGTTTAGGGTTTTATGTTTTTGCCCTAGGTATAAAAGGCAAAACCCTAGCCACGTTTTGAGTATTGCTCTGGTTGTATTGTTGCTCATATTTTGTGGTTTGTGTGAATCTCTTGTGAGATCCTTGAGGAGCTTTCCTTCACATGAACTTAGGGTTTTCAAGGTAGAGATATTATCAACACCTTGATGATTAACTCAATTGCTGTCATTGGAGCTTAAAGAAACACAAGCGGGAGTGCTTGCATCTTGTGGAGAATCCAAGAAAGAAGGAGTCTGTGGATTCGGAGCTTGCACGTGGTCGTGTCAGTAAGTTCTACTGGTGGGTAGCATTAGGAAGTCAAGCGTGGGTGCTTGTAAGTCTTTTTGTATGAACTTTGATTCTTTCATATAGTGATTTCAAGTTTACCTTGAGGATAGCTAGGTTAAATCCTCCCCAGGTTTTTTACCAGTTTGGTTTTCCTAGGTGATCATATCTTTTTGTTCTTTATATTTCCGCTACTTTATATCTTGATATGATTATTTGATTGTGTTAACCTAGATTTACATAATTTGACTAAGTTAATTACTTGGCTAAATAAACTAGGTTAATCCAATTGTTGTTTTAAGGGGTCTAAAAACTAACACTCCTGCTAACAACTAACTTTGCCAAACCTTGTCTTCTCTAACTCTCCGAATCACACAATTCAGTCCGATTTCATCCACCAAACAAATGGCTACTTCCAATACTTTCCAACAGCACCAAAACCTCACTTTACACTCAGGATGGGTGTGGTAAGTGTTTAGGCTATCAACCTTTCAAGGATTTGGAAATTGAGAGGTAGGAGTTGAGAAAAATCACAATGGATTGTGTAGAGGATTGTAGGTATAACAATCTCTAACTCTCAAAGGTTGTGGCTAGGGTTTTTCTCTGAAAGCACTCCTCAACATATGTGGATAATGTGGGTATATATAATGCAGGTAGAGACAGGGTGTATCAGATATGACAAATTGGCAAAATAGAATGTTTCGCGGGTATCTCACAGGAAGGCCTTACCTGCTAGACACTCTCGAAAACCAGCTGTCACCATCTGTCATGACTCTTCGCATTCCAGTCATGTGCTAAGTACATGCTTCACTTCGCGGGAAGGCTACTCGCAAGCTACCCACGAAACCGTCTTTGGTCTTTAATTGCCTTGAGTCTTCACACTATCTCTCACACACAACCCTTACAATAAAATCTCACATAAAATACAGGATACAAAAGATTGAACAAAATTACAATCAAATTTGGCACGAAATTAAAGCCAACACAAAATAGTTGTAAATCACAACTTTACAATCTCCCCCTTTGGCTATTCCATGACAAAACTCCTAAAACAGAATTTAGGCTTAAACGTGAGTTTGGGAACATTGGTAAAACTCACTCACACCTAATCTAGAAGCTGTGATGCACTTGTATGTATATACTTGTAACTTGAAACACTCGCATACAAACAAAACTTTCATTAAGCTTATGACAAGATGAACACACGGTACGTCTATGAGCAAGTAAAATGCGATCAAGGTAATAAACACTATTAAACAGTTAAGCATATCTTGATCAAATAGGAATAGTCATTAAAAAATGACTATAATGAACATTTAGCTAGTAGATGATCATTCGGACACGCAATGCAGAAATCAATTGCATGTCCAACACACAACCAATGCAAAATACAAGAAGTATTTTCATCAAGGATACAAGATCCAACAATGGCATAAGTGTGTAGTACTCAAGATAATGCAACAAAATCTAAAAGCATTAAAAAAATGCTACAAAGCAAGGATAAAAAAGAAGGTATTGACTATAAACTGAAAGTTTTGAAACCAAAGTACTTAAAGCTTTAAAAGAAAGCAATGTAAATATCCAAGAGTTACAAAAACTATAAAGGTAAAAAACAAAATTAAACCACTAAACCACCAAAATAAACCAATATCTATGATCTGCTCTGCTCCCCCTCAACTGTGCATCTCCCCCTCAAAATTTTCTCCCTTTTTTTGACCGGAATGGCCAAAGAGGCTAAAACTGCTCAGATTCTGAGTCGAATCCCTACTCCATCGTCATGTCTTCAATCTGTGATGATAGCACAGTAATCTGGCCTTGGATAAGCAAACTAATCTGAGGTGTGCTGCACATGAGATTCGAGCATGCCATACATCTGCTCTACCCTTGCAATGAGGCAATCAAGACGATCAGGTCCCGTGCTTATGCTTGGGAAGATGGTTGTGCAGAGCCCTTTGGGGCTAAGGTGAACCTATCAATTTCTTCCTCCGTATCCCCACCTTCCTCTTCAACATCATCCCTTGGGATTTGAGAAACGCTGGTTCTTCATCTAGTGATGTGGGCTTTGCTTCAGGTCATCGAATGAGCACCAATGGGATAGTCCCTTTGCAAAATGGTAAGACTAGGGAATGGCACAATGGAATCTTCAGCCTTGTCTTTGCCATGAGACCCATAATGAGACTAGGGAATGGCATGATTGTTCTTGAATTCCTCTTGGTGATGCTCTTTGTTAGGAGGTGGTATATGTGACCTCATATATCGATCTCCTTATGAGTGAAGAGATCATAAAGGAAGATGATTCTTGGTCCGGACAATGTAGTCAAGTTCGTCACCGGGTAGAGGTTGTGAATCATGACATAAGCCAGTGTCCTCATCTTCGCGTTGAAAGGAATGGTGTTCATTGACTTCTTCTTGAGAGAACCACTAAGGAGCTTCGCCATTGGCTCAAGAGAGTCCAATCTATCATCATATTGTATGGAGATTGGTTGAGATGGTGAATGAACTTCTAAGAACTCTTGAATTGAATCCCTTGTTATGATGAATTCTTTTTGTCACACCCAACAGTTTATATGATCTCCTTCCACAGTGGCATTGGCAAAGAACTCCCTTATGAGTTCAGCATAGACATTTTCACTTGGATTCAACAATTTTGTCCAAGTTCTCTCCTTGAACACTTCAAGGATGGAAGTGTTTTCAAGGGTCTCCATTCGTACAACCCTTTCTATGATGATTGTTGCTCTTTTGTAGCAGTCATTGTAGGCCATGTCTACCTCAATGGTTCGGAAATTCTTTGAATCCATGCGTGGACGCTTTGAGGATTTCTTGGAAGCAGAGTACTTAGTGGGGGACATCTGCACAAACAAATACAAAGCAGAGAAACAAGTGCAAAAATACAAAACAAGAATGCAAACTTGATTAGAACCAAGTTAGTTCATAAAATAAGCACAAAGTTCTAAAAGGAACAAAAACAATGTAACACAATCATGTTATAAGTGCTAAAACATAGAATATTAATGAAATACAAAAACACTTGACAATTGTGCAAGTGTGTGCATCAAGTGTGCATGAGGTATGCATATGTGATGCATGTGCAAGGCATGACTAAGCACAATTGGGTCAAAGTGTGTAAAACACACAACCAATGATCAAAACATGATAAACATGTATAATTATGATAATCTCCAAAGTTTGGAATTCACTGGAGTCCAAAATAGCATTAAAATGCCATCTGGGCATTTTATCAACCACTTGATATGCACCTATAAAAGTAACATGTGGGCAATGCATGAACATGGGTGAATCTTGCCTAAATACATGTTGAAATGCCACAATTGGTCAACACAAACACAAACAAACCAAATGGGACAAAGCCCAATCAAGAAATTGACAAAAAAAAAATTCACAGAATTTAAAGTTCCCAACCCTTTTCCAAAATAACCCAATTTAAGAAAAACTTAGAAATTTTCTGCACAATCTAAGGAAATAAGGAGAGAAGATTGAATAAACATACATTAGAAAAGATTTAAAGAGGTTTTCTTTTGAGATTTGGTTAGGTTTTTGAGTGAAATAAGGTTTTGGGTTGAGAGAGGCACAAGGGAGGCAAAGTGAAGGAAAACACTTGTGTTTGAAAAACAGTCATGATCAGCCCTTTATAAATTGAAAACACGCGTTTTTCGCGAGTTAGCTTCTCGCAAAGTTACTCGCGAAAAATGCCTCTGAAGCACAAAACTTTTCGCAGGTAAGCATTACTCGCGAGCTAGTTGCGAAAGTTTATGTCTGAAATTTTGTGTTTTCATGATTTTGCCTTAACCCATTTTCGTGGGAAGTGCTTAGTCGTGAGCTTCTCGCGAAAATCTCTCTAAAGAAGTTTTTAATGAAAAACATGAAAATGCAGTTTAAACAAAAGCTCAAAACACAAAAGCATAAAAACACTTTAAAAAACATATAAAATACTTAAAAATATTTTTGAGTTTGATCGACAAGCAATTGAGTATACACATCACATTTGAACATGTACAATCACACATATCAAATAAGCATTCATTGAACAAAATTCTTGTGTGTTGTGTGTGAGTATCAAATGTGGAATGGTCTTAGTCCAGAGTGAAGCTTCAATGATCAATTCAATCAAGTCATACACAACTAGTATTAAGTCAAGTGGTCTATCTCAATTATAGAAATGAACATATATGACCTCCCACAAGGAAATGATTACATATATTTGAAGCTTTTCATTTGGCTTAATTTCAATTCATAACATTTGATCGTTTTTTTGAACATTACATCTCATTTTGAGATCGGTATACCTGAAATTGTGATATTTCAATATTAAGAATAAGTCTTTGGCTTTTTGGGCACCATACATTTCAATACAAGTCGCTTTCTTTTTTTCTAGTCAAATACATGTATGTGCGACGACTTTTGCAGCTCATTTTCTTTTGAATTTTTCAACACACTAAAAAATAGAACATGTAAAGTAAGATCAACAAAAACAACAAGTACAAAACAAACTTGAGAAGAAACATGATCTAACTAACAAGTGATACCAATATAACAAGTATGTAACAAAGAGCAGAGTAAGGTCACACAAGAGATAGAAGTCAAGGGATGATACTGACACCAATAGTCTTACGTAAAGACTCAAACCGTGGACCATCGAGAGGTTTGGTAAATATGTCTTCCTTCTGGTTGTCGGTGTTTATAAACTCTAGACACACAATCTTCTCCTCCACCAAATCTCGAATAAAGTGGTACCGAATCTCGATATGCTTCAATTTCGAGTGTTGTACTAGATTTTTTGACAAGTTTATGGTACTTGTATTATCACAGAACACACACATAATGTCTTGAGTGATTCCATAATCATGAAGGAGCTTTTTCATCCACAATAGTTGTGCACAACAACTCCCCGCTGCAATGTATTCAGCTTTAGCCGTTGATAGAGAGACTGAATTTTGTTTTTTGCTCATCCATGACACCAAGCTATTTCCAAGGTAAAAACAGCCACCCGAGATGCTCTTCCTATCATCAAAGCACTCGGCCCAGTCAGCATCCGAATATCCGGCTAAGCACTCATTCGAGTCTCTTGAATACCAAATTCCATAGTCGGATGTGTCATTGATACCAAATTCCAAGTGGGACTCTTTGGGTGTTGCCTAAAATTGAGCACATACCCCTACACTAAAGGCAATGTTCGGTCTACTCGCAGTAAAGTAGAGAAGACTGCGATCATGCTTCGATAGAGTGTTGGATCTACTTCCACACTAGCTGCATCAAGGCTTAGTTTAACGAGGAACTCATAGGAATAGAAGTATGTTTCTTGGAGTCTAGGCCCTCTTGACAAGATTTTTGGCATATTTCTCTTGAGATATAAATATCCCATCTTTCCGTTGTTTCAATTGAAGCCCTAGGAAGTAGTTTAGCTCCCCTACCATGCTCATCTCAAACTCCTTTTTCATCTCTTCCAAAAATTCTTGAGCAAGGTGATCGATTGTGGATCCAAAGACAATGTCATCCACGTATACTTGAGCAACAAGGAGAGAATTCTCATCTCTTTTAACAAAGAGGGTTCGATCGGCTTGACCTCTCTTGAAACCATGATCCAAAAGGTATGTGGTAAGGTGATCATACCAAACTCTTGGTGCTTGCTTCAGCCCATATAATGCCTTCTTCAACCTTAACACATGGTCTGAAAAGTGAGGGTTTTGAAACCTCTTTGGTTGCTCAACGGACACTTCTTTGTTCAAAAATCCGTTCAAGAAGGCACTCTTCACATCCATTTGGTATAACTTGAACTTCATGATAGATGCTATAGAGAGAAGAATTCGGATTGACTCTAATCTTGCTACCGGAGCAAACGACTCATCAAAATCAATACCTTCAACTTGAGTATATCCTTGAGCCACCAATTTGGACTTGTTTCGGACAACTTCACCATCTTCATCAGTCTTATTCTTGAAGATCCACTTGGTGTTGATTACATGTGTGTCCTTGGGCCTTGGTACCAACTCCCATACATCATTTCTAACAAATTGATGCAACTCTTGGTGCATTGACACTACCTAATTCTCATCTTTCAAAGCTTCTTCCACTTTCTTGGGTTCAAATTAATCAAGATAACAGTTGTATGTCACATGATTCACACTATAGCCCAGTCCTTTTCTCAAACGGAGTCCCTCATCTAAATCACCAATGATGTTACTTGTGGGATGATTGAGAGTTACTCTTGATGACGATTTCTTGGAAGTGGAGGTTCCCCATCACGAGAAATTGGAGGTTGAACTTCTGGAGGGGTGAGTGGGCTTGAAGATCTTTGTGTTGATCTAGTCTCCCTTCTTGATGTAGGAGGTGTAGACTCCTTTTCCTATGATTCTCTCTCACCATCATCACCTTCACACATGTTGTCATCACCCTCATTCTTCTTAAGACTTGGTCCTTCGCCATCCTCATCAATATCCTTTTCTGAGATGGTGTCATCTATGACCACATTTATCGATTCCATCATCGTCTTAGTTTGCTTATTGTACACTCTATGTGCTCGGCTATTTGTGGAGTATCCTAGGAAGATCCCTTCGTCACTTTTAGTATCAAATTTTTCAAGGTTCTCCCTATCATTTAGAATGTAGTATTTGCTTCTAAATACTCGAAAGTATTTCACCTTCGGCTTCTTTTCTCTCCAAATTTCATATAATGTCTTCTTTGTTCCTGCTCAGAAGAAAATCCTATTCCCAATGTGACACAAAGTATTTACCGCTTCAACCCAAAACTTCTATGGAAGGTTTTTGTTAAGAAGCATTACTCTCGTCATCTCTTGGATCACCTGGTTCTTTCTTTCAATCACCCCATTCTGTTGTAGAGTCTTTAGGGCTGAGAATTCCTTTTTGATAACATGCTCATTTCAAAATGTTTCAAATTTTGCATTTTCAAACTCCTTCCCATGATCACTTATGATTTTGACTATGGGAACTCCTTTTTCATTTTGGGGCCTATTGCATAACCTTTCTATCTTGTCGCATGCCTTCGACTTCTCTCTAAAAAATTCCACCCAAGAGTACCTTGAGATATCATCAACTACCACCATGATGTAATGTTTTCCACCCATGCTTTCCATTTTCATTGGACCCATTAGATCCATATGAAGTAACTCCAAAGGACGAGAAGTAGCAACTACATTTACTTTAGGATGGGTTGACTTTGTTTGTTTTCTCAATTGACATGGACCACATACATTCTTCTCAATTTTTCCAAACTTTGGCAAACTAACTACTGCTTCAAGCTTTGAGACTTTTGCCACTTATTTGTAATTTGCCTGCCCAAATAGTTGATGCCATAACTCCAAAAGGTTCACTCGAGCACTCCAACATGAAATGCTTGGTTTGGGAATAACACCATAGCAATTGTCGGTGGTCCTAAGTCCCTTAAATACTTGAACACCTTCTTCATTGAGGACTAGACAACCTTTCTTTGAAAATTGAACTAGGAATTCTTCATCGCATACTTGGGTGATACTCAACAAGTTCACTTTTAATCCTTTGATATACAAAACATCAATCAATAAGGGAAGTCCCGGAATATCAACAGTTCTCTTTCCAAGAACTTGTGAGTGACTACCATCTCCAAATGTCACAAAGCCATCTTCCTTCTCCTTAAGAGTTTTGAATAGTGATTCATCTCCTGTCATATGCCTTGAACATCTGCTGTCAAGATACCATAATCACGAATTAAACACTTTCAATGCGGTATGAATAAAAAGACAAGCATGAGATAGGCATTCTTGACCATCAAAGCTAGACTCATCTTCCTTTACTTTCATTCATAGATGAGTGAAGCTTTCTTTTCAAACAATCAAGTCTATCACACAAATGTCTATTCCTTCTCTTATATTTAGCAATTAGGGAATTCGACTCACACAAGCTATTATGAATATCATGATTGCTATGTTTTAAAGATTTCAGCATGTGTACAAAAATTCTAGCATGTTTCTTTGATTTTAATAACTCTAAAAAGCTCATTCCTAGGATAATCTCCAAAGATGCTCATAGAGTCATTATCACGAACACATGAACTATGCTTAATGTTGGCCTTTGCCATAGCACTATCCAAAGCAAACCAAGGGGTCTAGGATCACACTTAGGTAATGAAACCACAGCAAGTGTACCCACTCTGATACCAATTGAAAGTTCAAAAATGTGTGAAAACACAAGAGCTGTTTAGACCCTAAAATTAAAATTACGGCTTGGCTCATTTTACTCTAACTTAAACTAAGTGCAAAATAGAGTAAATGCAAGCGAATAAAAAATATAATTACTCTAAGCCATATTCATCAAATCATAGCAGTAAAATGAAAGCTAAAAGAGTAGGGAAGAAGAATGCAAACATAAGATAACACGTCGATCTGTTATCGAAGAAGAAACTGAAGAACTTGACGAAAAACATCTTCGCCGCCCTCCAAGCAGTAAATCAATCCACTAGAGAATAAGTTGGAGTATACGAATAACAAAGATCCTCCAAGCCTAGTCTACCCCATGTACTCGAGCCCTCCAAACTCCTGCTACCAACTGACTTCGCCAAGCCTTGTCTTCTCTAGCTCTCCAGATCACACAATTCAGCCCAATTGCATCCACCAAACAAATGGCTACTTCCAATACTTTCCAACAGCACCAAAACCTCACTTTACACTCAGGATGGGTGTGGTAAGTGTTTAGGCTATCAACCTTTCAAGGATTTGGAAATTGAGAGGTAAGAGTAAAGGAAAACCATAATGGATTGTTTAGAGGATCGTGGATAGAACAATCTTTAACTCTCAAAGATTGTGGCTAGGGTTTTCTCTCTGAAAAGCACTCCTCAACATTTATGGGTAATGTGGGTATATATAGTGTGGGTAGAGACAAGGTGTATTAGATATGACAAATTGACAAAACAGAATGTTTCGCGGGTATCTCACGGGAAAGCATTACCCGAGAGTCACTCGCAAAAACCAGCTGTCAAGACTATTCGCATTCCAGTCAGGTGCGAAGCACATGCTGCACTTCGCGTGAAGGCTACTCGCGAGCTACCTGCGAAAACTTCTTTGGTCTTCAATTACCTTGAGTCTTCACAATCTCTCTCACACACAACCCTTACAACGAAATCCCACAAAATAATACAGGGTACATAAGATTGAACATAATTACAATCAAATTTGGCATGAAATTAAAGCCAATACAAAATAGTTGTAAATCACAACTTTACAGAAATTTTTACAGGAATTTCAGAAAGATAACAACTCATTTAAAAAATGAATAATTCTAAAGGTTACTTGATACCATTCTTAATTTCACAATATATTGATGTCGGCAATCTTGAATGATAGACGATTTCTACATACTCTTGTATACATGGACTCACCACTCACATTAGCAAGTTGTGAAAATTGGTGGCCCCATGGTATTGTGGTTCAAAAATATTTCATCCCTAAAAAAATCGAGTTCTCATAGAGCAAACTAGACCGAGCGTGAAACTTAATACTTGAAGACTAAATCATAGACTATTGTACATCTCAATATTGACATTAAGGAATATCAAAATATCTACTATTGTTTTGTTTTGTTTTTATTTTATTTTTTTTACAAAATTGGAACTGTCTCCTGTATGGTATTAGCTATTAAGCACTCATCTTCCTTCCCCTCATGCCCACTACACTTTTCTCCCTCTAAAGTTCCAAAAAAAATTGTTATTCTCATTGACTTTGTCATACCTACTTCCCACTTTCACATTGGTGGCCAAACCAAATTGGAAATTGGAACTCCTTATTGTAGTTCATATTATCACAATATATAGTAGGGCCATTCCTTTTGATATTTTCATCAAGATTTTGGCAGGTTGGTATGAACGCTCGCGTTGTATAAGCCAAGATTTTGGTGAATGCCACATATGATACTAAATATTGTGCCTATTGAACACTTTGGATGATAATGAAATATGTACTAAGGTAATAGTGGTTCAAGAATATTTCATCCCTAAAAAAATCGAGTTCTCATGGAGCAAACTAGACCGAGCGTGAAACTTAATATTTGAAGACTAAATCATAGACTATTGTACTTCTCAATATTGACATTAAGGAATATCAAAATATCTACTTTCTTTCTTTTTTTATTTTTTTTATTTTACAAAATTGAAACGGCCTCCTATATGGTATTAGCTATTAAGGTCTCATCTTCATTCCCCTCATGCCCACTACACTTCTCTCCCTCTAAAGTTGCAAAAAAAATTGTTATTCTCATTGACTTTGTCATACCTATTTCTCACTGTCACATTGATCGCCAAACCAAATTGGAACTCCTTATTGTAGTTCCTATTATCACAATATATATAGTAGGGCCAATCCTTTTGATATTTTCATAAAGATTTCGGTAGGTTGGTATGAACGCTCACGTTGTATAAGCCAAGATTTTGGTGAATGCCACATATGATACTAAATATTGTGCCTATTGAACACTTTGGATGATAATGAAATATGTACTTAGGTAATAGAGTTTTATCTAAATTAAACTATCTTAACTACTAATAAGAGAAAGTTATTTAATAATCAATGAGAGGGGTAGTCGCCTGCAGCAAAGAGAAGACAACAACTTGGCTAAGAGCCTAGTAACTCAATTAGAACCTTTAAGTGTTTTCTATGGAGAATTCAAGGTTCAAATTTTCCATACCCAACTATTGAATTATCAAATTTCCCACCCCTAACTATTATTATTCAATTAGAACCTTTAAGTTTTTTCTATGGAGATTTC
Source organism: Quercus aquifolioides (assembly GCA_019022515.1). NCBI lineage: Eukaryota > Viridiplantae > Streptophyta > Magnoliopsida > Fagales > Fagaceae > Quercus > Quercus aquifolioides. The sequence goes on from CM032333.1 coordinate 66,126,102, forward strand.
AAGGTTCAAATTTTCCATACCCAACTATCGAATTATCAAATTTCCCACCCCTAAATATTATTATTATTATTGTTGTTGTTGTCGTCGTTGTTGTTGTTGTTGGGTTAAAATTTGGACTTGAGGTTGGCACATTAGATGAGAAATGATAATTTATAACATTTAAAACATTTGCATCAGACAATGCAAAATAGAAAAATAGCTCAATTTTACACATTCAAGCCCCAAAATCATCGACATTAGGATGTGTACATTTGCAAAATAGCTACACTAACCACGTAAATTTATATTGATATTATTTATTTTGCATTTAATTTTTTATTCTTTCTTTATGTACCCCTAGGATGAAGAGAGAGATTCGATGAGTTTTTGTGCGTGAAGAAAGATAAATAATCTAAAAAAATCAAGAAAATTTGATATTTAAATGAAGTAGAGTTTAGAATAGATATCCTGATGTGAGTATTTTGAAAAAGTGGTTATGTAAAATAAAAAAAGTCAATTCTCATGCTAAAATAAACATAAATTTTGGGACGGGATGATATGAATGCTCTTAAGAAATTATATGGGTTATAACCAATGATAAATATTTCTAAATGTTTTTTATATAAAGGAATATACCCAAAATGGTTTCCCAACATTAAGCAACATTGGAATATTTTTTCTATTTGCTAAATAAACATGGCTTTGATATGGCATTGATTATTATGCTCTCATCTTCTTCCCCCACGTACCCTCTATAATTCTCTACCTCCAAAGTTCCAAACACTTTGTATTTCTCATCGACTTTGTCATGCCTATTTATCACTTTTACATGGATGTTCACACCAAATTGGGACGTTTTATCTTAGTTACTATGATTATGTGGGACAAAATGGGCTTCTGCCCTTTTCGGGCAAATTATATAGGAAAATACTCCTCTTCCCAAACTAAATAGGGAAATGTCCCTCTTTTAAAACTCGATTTTTGATAAATCAAGTTAGGCCCTATAGTGGCATTTTTAAAGAACCTATAGTGACGTTTTTTAACTCGACTTCATTGAAATTGAGTTATAGGCAATGAAATCGACCTATAGTGGCATTTTTTTACCTATAACTCGATTTCTTTGAAATCGAGTTATAAAACGTCATTATAGGTCCTTAAAACATCACTATAGGCTCCTTAAAACGCCACTATAGGACTTCAAATTTTTTTTTCTAACTCAATTTATTAAAAATCGAGTTTCAAAAAAGAGGTATTTTCCTATTTAGTTTGGGAATGAGAAAATTTTCCTATATAATTTGCCCGAAAATGACAGAAGTCCATTTTGTCCGATTATGTGGGAAACATAAAATTATTAGCTGGTGAACTAATTTATGACATTAATACCACCAACCTTTTTGATTTTTTCGTCAAGATTTCGATAGGTAGGTATGAATGCCTTGGTTGTATAAGCCAAAGATTGCGGAGAATACTATATATGATAATGAAAGCTGTACCTATTGAATTCACCTAAATTAATTCTCAAAAAAATAAAAAATAAAAGTGTAGTCACTTGTTGCAAAGACAAGATAGCCACTTGGCCATGGTAAAATAGTTTTAGGATTTAGAGTTTAGAGGTTAGGGTTTAGCGGTTAGGGTTTTAGAGTTTAGGCGTTGCATGTAGCGATTGGATGGTATAGGCGTTGGAGAAGGTGAAGCTGGCTCAGGCTGACAAGTGATAGGTAATTGTTATAGGGTTCTAGACATATTTATAGGCGGACGCAGGGGAGGACACTTAAGACTTTTCTTCTTAGATACAGGAATTAATGGTTCATCAGAAAACCAGTATGAATTAATGCTCTCCTAACCTGTGGATCATTTCTTTAGTCGTTGTCAGCATTTATCACTGAAGTGTATGATTTTTTCAGGATTTGGCAGGTGGGTACGAAATGAAACGCTCGGGAATGGATAAGAGAAATAGTCACTTTGCGACAAACAGAAATAGTGACATGGCGAAAAACTAGTTGCAGCTCAATGAAAAATGACGGTGACGGAAAGGTATGTGTTCCACGTGAATAAGAAGGGGAGCGGATCTGGAGCTCACGGAAATAAAAATAAAAGTGTCATGTCAAAGAATAAAATGTAAAGAAAATAAAAAAATAATTATTTTATTGAATTTATTTAAGGCATTGTACAAATGATTGGGTTAGGAATTTCAGAATATAAGAGCTCATTTATAAAATGAATAATTTTAAGGTTACTTAATACGATTCTTAATTTCACAATATATTGATGTCGGCGATTAGGAATGATAGACGATTTCTACATACTCTTGTATACATGGACTCACCACTCAAATTTGCAAGTTGTGAAAATTGGTGGCTCCATGGTATTGTGGTTCAAAAATATTCCATCCCTAAAAAAATCGAGTTCTCGTGGAGCAAACTAGACCGAGCCTGAAACTTAATATTTGAAGACTAAATTATAGACTATTGTATGGCAAAATTTGCTCAACGGCATTTTATCAGAAAAATATTAGATAGACAGCATACGTTTGAAGTTATTTAGTAAGTTGGACTGTTTTTTGAAAATCGAATTTGTGAAACTCGAGTTCCAACCCAAAATCGAGTTTCTCAAACTTGATTTACGCTTGACCTTGATTTTTTTTATAAAAAAAAAAAAAAAAAAAAGGTAGAACTCGTGTTTACTAAACTCGAGTTCTATTTAAAAAAAAAATAACAGAACTTGTGTTTCCTACACTCGAGTTCCATTTGGATTTTTTTTTTGAAAGCATGGAACTCGAGTTTAGTAAACTCGAGTTCCACCCTTTTTTTTTATTATAAAAAATTCAAGGTCAGGCGTAAATCGAGTTTGAGAAACTCAATTTTGGGTTGGAACTCGAGTTTCACAAACTCGATTTTAAAAAAACAGTCCAAGTTACTAAATAACTCCAAACGCGTGCTAGCCACCGAATTTTTTCCAAAGAATGTACTGTTGAGCAAATTTTGCCACTATTGTACATCTCAATATTGACATTAAAGAATATCAAAATATCTACTATTGTTTTGTTTTGTTTTATTATTATTTTTTTTAACAAAATTGGAACGGCCTCCTTTATGGTATTAGCTATTAAGCTCTCATCTTCCTTCCCCTCATGCCCATTACACTTTTCTCCCTCTAAAGTTCCAAAAAAAATTGTCATTCTCATTGACTTTGTCATACCTATTTCCCACTTTCACATTGATGGCCAAACCAAATTGGAACTCCTTATTGTAGTTCCTATTATCACAATATATAATAGGGCCATTCCTTTTGATATTTTCATAAAGATTTCGGCAGGTTGGTATGAACGCTCGCGTTGTATAAGCCAAGATTTTGGTGAATGCCACATATGATACTAAATATTGTGCCTATTGAACACTTTGGATGATAATGAAATATGTACTTAGGTAATAGAGTTTTATCTAAATTAAATTATCTTAACTACTAATAAGAGAAAGTTATTTAATAATCAATGAGAGGGGTAGTCACCTGTAGCAAAGAGAAGACAACAACTTGGCTAAGAGCCTAGTAACTCAATTAGAACCTTTAAGTGTTTTCTATGGAGAATTCAAGGTTCAAATTTTCCAAACCCAACTATCGAATTATCAAATTTCCCACCCCTAACTATTATTATTCAATTAGAACCTTTAAGTGTTTTCTATGGAGATTTCAAGGTTCAAATTTTCTATACCCAACTATCGAATTATCAAATTTCCCACCCCTAACTATTATTATTATTGTTGTTGTTGTTGTTGTCGTTGTTGTTGTTGTTGGGTTAAAATTTGGACTTGAGGTTGGCACATTAGATGAGAAACGATAATTTTATAACATTTAAAGCATTTGCATCAGACAATGCAAAATAGAAAAATAGCTCAATTTTATGGATCCAAGCCCCAAAATCATCGACATTAGGATGTGTAGATTTGCAAAATAGCTACACTAACCACGTAAATTTACATTTGTATTATTTATTTTGCATTTAATTTTTTATTCATTCTTTATGTACCCCTAGGATGAAGAGAGAGATTCAATGACGGTTTTTGTGCGTGAAGAAAGATAAACAATCTAAAAAAAATCAAGAAAAATTGATATTTAAAATGTGAGTATTTTGAAAAAGTAGTTATGTAAAATAGAAAAAAGTCGATTCTCATGCTAAAATAAACATAAATTCTGGCACGAGATGATATGAATGCTCTTAAGAAATTATATGGGTTATAACTAGGAGTGGCAATTTTTATCTATATCCATAAACCCGCCAATTACCCACCTTATTTGGATAAGTCTTAACCCAGCCCATTTAAATATTTGGATTAAATAGGTAAAGACCCATTGGTTATTTAATTAAATGGATCTAAATGGATAAATCCACCAGTAATCACTAAACTCATCTAAAATTTAAATTTAAATAAACCCACTAAACTCTTCTAAAATTTAAAACTTAAATAAAGAATATAACCTTCTTAAACCCAAAACATTCAGCCTTCAGTATAAAAAATAAAAAATAAAAAAAAAATCCTACATTTTCTCATCATCCAAATAGACTCGTAACAAACACAAAACCAAAAATAGCACACGATCACATTCTCAGTAGCCAAACATATACTACAGAACACAACCTATCTTCTTTCAAACATTAGGCTTTGTGAAGTCAAGAGTCAAGCTCTGTGGATGAGAAACATAGCTCGCTGGAGCAGTGATGGAGATCTAGGACACGGTGGTTGGGGCAACAACTGGCGTCGGAGGAGTAGGAGCTAGGTTAAGAGTTTATGAGTGAGGGATAAAGATGGAGTCATCAGAAGAAGAAGGAGAAGCAGAGGGACGAACCGGTCCGCACTTGAACCGAGCATGACCGGTCCAGTTTAGAAGAGAAATGACTTTCTTGAACTTAGCCATGGTGGTCTGTGAGGACGGAACAGTCCATGTGGTTTGGCCCATTAGACATGAAGCGAATCAGATGCTCCATGCTCCTCAAACCTTGACGTGGCTTCTTGTATAGCTGTCTGATCATCCATCTTCAAAAAGCCCAAGAGATCCACTGCCATTCGTAGGCTTAGCAAGGTTTTGTTTTTGTTTTTTGCGTTTATTTTTTTGCTTTTGAAATGATTGTGTTTTTCTTAGTGGAATCAGAAACGGAAAATAATAGCAAGGCAAGGATACTATTTGGTTTTTTTAGTTTAAATTATATGGTGGAATCACTATCTTCTTTGTTTGATGGACTTTCTCTTGTCCTATTAGACTTCTTTTTCTCATAGTATTTCACTGCTCATTAATTAAATGGGTTAAATAGGTGGGTTACTAATTAAATGGGTTGGACGGGTAATGGATAATTAATTTATATATAAACGAGTCATAAATAGATAAGTAGATAATTACACACCCAACCCATTTATGACCCAACCCGCCCATTTGCCACCCCTAGTTATAACCAATGATAAATGTAGGGTCACATTTTACAGTCCAAGCACAAAATGTATGGGATCTTGGCCCAATGAGCCCAGTACAATAAATTTGTAGAGAGTGGGTCAAAGAACTAGACTCTAATAAATTGGACAACGGCTAGTATGGATTTAGATGATGATCAATCAAAAACAAGGAGCACTGATTTGAATCAATTCACTGTCCAAGAAGGAAAATCTTCATATAAATCAGCTACACTGAATACAAGTATATTTTTGATGACTACAATGTTCTCTCCCTATTTTTTCGATCCCTCTCTTTAGGAAGGTTCCTTACATTATATAGCTCCCTTTAGACCATCTTGATCCTACACTTGTTGGTCATCTGAACCCTTACTTGAGTATCTGTTCCATCAGACACCCTCTTTGGCTTTCACTGAGTTGTGGTAGCTAAGGCAGCACTGTTCAGGGGTCTTCTCACATAAATGAGGCCAGAAAAGTAGCTGCAGTACATTCAATGCGGTGGTAGCAACTTTCATTTGGATATTTTTGGGTTTCCCTGAATATCCACATAAATGAGGCCAGAAAAGTTTTTATATTTTTCTTGGAGTAGCTAGTTTCCCCATAGGTTTGAGTCTGAGGTCCATGCAAGACCTTGGTTCTGTCTAGTACTTAGATTTTTCTTGGAGTAGCTAGTTTCCCCATAGGTTTGAGTCCGAGGACCATGCAAGACCTTGCTTCTGTCTAGTACTTATATTTTTTTGTAGCTAGTTTCCCCATAGGTTTGAGTCCGAGGACAATGCAAGATCTTGGTACTGTCTAGTACTTAGATTTTTCTTGTAGTAACTACTTTCTCCATAGGTTTGAGTCCGAGTACCATGCAAGACCTTGGTCCTGTCCTGTACTTAGATTTTTCTTGGAGTAGCTAGTTTCACCATAGGTTTGAGTCCGAGTACCATGCAACACCTAGGCTCTGTCTAGTACTTAGATTTTTCTTGGAGTAAATAGTTTCCCCATACGTTTGAGTCCGACGACCATGCAAGACATTGGTTCTGTCTAGTACCTATATTTTTTTGGAGTAGCCAGTTAACCCATAGGTTTAAGTCCGAGGACCATGCAAGACCTTAGTTCTGTCCAGTACTTAGATTTTTCTTGTAGTAACTAGTTTCCCCATAGGTTTGAGTCCGAGTACCATGCAAGACCTTGGTTCTGTCTAGTACTTAGATTTTTCTTGGAGTAGCTAGTTTCCCCACAGGTTTGACTCTGAGGACCACGCAAGACCTTGGTTTTGTCTAGTACATAGATTTTTCTTAGAGTAGCTAGTTTCCCCATAGGTTTGACTCTGAGGACCACGCAAGACCTTGGTTCTGTCTAGTACTAAGATTTTTCTTGGAGTAGCTAGTTTCCCCATAGGTTTGAGTCCGAGGACCACGCAAGACCTCGGTTCTGTCTAGTACTTATATTTTTTTGGAGTAGCTAGTTTCCCCATAGGTTTGAGTCCGAGAACCATGCAAGACCTTGGTTTTGTCCAGTACTTAAATTTTTCTTGGAGTAGCAAGTTTCCCCATAGGTTTGAGTTAGAGGACCTTGCAAGACCTTGGTTCTGTCTAGTACTTAGATTTTTCTTGGAGTAGCTAGTTTCCCCATAGGTTTGAGTCCAAGGACCATGCAAGACCTTGCTTCTGTCTAGTACTTATATTTTTTTGGAGTAGCTAGTTTCCCCATAGGTTTGAGTCTGAGGACCATGCAAGACCTTGGTTCTGTCCAGTACTTAGATTTTTCTAGGAGTAGCTAGTTTCCCCATATGTTTGAGTTTAAGGACCCCACAAGACCTTGGTTTTGTCTAGTACTTAGATTTTTCTTGGAGTAACTAGTTTCCCCATAGGTTTCAGTCCGAGGACCATGCAAGACCTCGGTTCTGTCTAGTACTTAGATTTTTCTTGGAGTAGCTAGATTCTCAATAGGTTTGAGTCTGAGGACCATGCAGGACCTATGTTTTGTCTAGTACAAAGATTTTTCTTGGAGTAGCTAGTTTCCTCAGAGGTTTGAGTCCGAGGACCATGGAAGACCTTGGTTCTTCTTGTACTCAGATTTGTCTTAGAGTAGCTTGTTTCCCCAAAGGTTTGAGTCCGAGGACCATGCAAGACCTAGGTCATGTCTAGTACTTAGATTTTTCTTGGATTAGCAAGTTTCCCCATAGGTTTGAGTTTGAGGACCACGTAAGACATTGGTTCTGTCTAGTACTTAGATTTTTCTTGTAGTAACTAGTTTCCTCATAGGTTTGAGTCCGAGTACCATAAAAGACCATGGTTTTGTCTAGTACTTAGATTTTTCGTGGAGTAGCTAGTTTCCCCATAGGTTTGAGTCTGAGAACCACGCAAGACCTGGTTTTGTCTAGTACTCAGATTTTTCTCGGAGTAGCTAGTTTCCTCATGGGTTTGAGTCTGAGGACCACGTAAGACCTTGGTTTTGTCTAGTAATTAGATTTTTCTTAGAGTAGCTAGTTTCCCCAAATGTTTGAGTCTGAGGACCACGCAAGACCTTGGTTTTGTCTAGTACTTAGATTTTTCTTGGAGTAGCTAGTTTCCCCGTAGGTTTGAGTCCGAGAACCAAACAAGACCTCGGTTCTGTCTATTACTTAGATTTTTCTTGCAGTAGCTTGTTTCCCCATGGGTTTAAGTCTGAGGACCGCGCAAGACCTTGGTTTTGTCTAGTACTTAGATTTTTCTTGTAGTAACTAGTTTCCCCATAGGTTTGAGTCCGAGTACCTTGCAAGACCATGGTCCTGTCTAGTACTTAGATTTTTCATAGAGTAGCTAGTTTCCCCATAGGTTTGAGTCCGAGGACCATGCAAGACCTTGGTTCTGTCTAGTACATAGATTTTTCTTGTAGTAGCTAGTTTCCCCATAGGTTTGAGTCCGAGGACCATGCAAGACCTTGCTTCTGTCTAGTACTTAAATTTTTTTGGAGTAACTACTTTCCCCATAGGTTTGAGTCCGAGGACCATGCAAGACCTTGGTTCTGTCTAGTACTTAGATTTTTCTTGTAGTAACTACTTTTCCCATAGGTTTGAGTCCGAGTACCATGCAAGACCTTGGTCCTGTCCTGTACTTAGATTTTTCTTGGAGTAGCTAGTTTCCCCATAGGTTTGAGTCCGAGTACCATGCAAGACCTATGCTCTGTCTAGTACTTAGATTTTCCTTGGAGTAAATAGTTTCCCCATACATTTGAGTCCGAGGACCATGCAAGACATTGGTTCTGTCTAGTACTTATATTTTTTTGTAGTAGCCAGTTAACCCATAAGTTTAAGTCTGAGGACCATGCAAGACCTTAGTTCTGTCTAGTACTTAGCTTTTTCTTATAGTAATTAGTTTCCCCATAGGTTTGAGTCCGAGTACCATGCAAGACCTCGGTTCTGTCTAGTACTTAGATTTTTCTTGGAGTAGCTATCTTCCCCATAGGTTTGAGTCTGAGGACCATGCAAGATCTTGGTTCTGTCTAGTACTAAGATTTTTCTTCGAGTAGCTAGTTTCCCCATATGTTTGAGTGCGAGGACCATGCAAGACCTTGATTCTGACTAGTACTTAGGTATTTCTTGGAGTAGCTAGTTTCCCCATAGGTTTGAGTCTGAGTACCATGCAAGACCTCGGTTCTGTCTAGTACTTAGATTTTCCTTGGAGTAGTTAGTTTCCCCATAGGTTTGAGTTGGTGGACCATGCAAGACCTTGGTTTCGTCTAGTACTTAGATTTTTCTTGGAGTATTTAGTTTCCCCATAGGTTTGAGTTCGAGAACCATGCTAGACCTTGGTTCTGTCTAGTACTTAGATTTTTCTTGGAGTAGCAAGTTCCCCATATGTTTGAGTTAGAGGATCTTGCAAGACCTTGGTTTTGTCTAGTACTTAGATTTTTCTTGGAGTAGCTAGTTTCCCCATAGGATTGAGTCCGAGGACCATGCGAGACCTTGCTTCTGTCTAGTACTTATATTTTTTTGGAGTAGTTAGTTTCCCCATAGGTTTGAGTCCGAGGACCACGCAAGACCTTGGATCTGTCAAGTACTTAGATTTTTCTAGGAGTAGCCAGTTTCCCTATAGGTTTGAGTCTGAGGACCCCGCAAGACCTTGGTTTTGTCTAGTACTTAAATTTTTTTGGAGTAGCTTGTTTCCCCAAAGGTTTGAGTCCGAGGACCATGCAAGACCTAGGTCATGTCTAGTATTTAGATTTTTCTTGGATTAGCAAGTTTCCCCATAAGTTTGAGTCTGAGGACCACGCAACACACTGGTTCTGTCTAGTACTTAGATTTTTCTTGTAGTAACTAGTTTCATCATAGGTTTGAGTCCGAGTACCATGAAAGACCATGGTTTTGTCTAGTACTTAGATTTCTCGTGGAGTAGCTAGTTTCTCCATAGGTTTGAGTCTGAGTACCACGCAAGACCTTGGTTTTGTCTAGTACCTAGATTTTTCTCGGAGTAGCTAGTTTCCCCATGGGTTTGAGTCTGAGGACCACGTAAGACCTGGGTTTTGTCTAGTACATGGATTTTTCTTAGAGTAGCTAGTTTCCCCATAGGTTGACTTTGAGGACCACGCAAGACCTTGGTTCTGTATAGTACTAAGATTTTTCTTGGAGTAGCTAGTTTCCCCATATGTTTGAGTGCGAGGACCATGCAAGACCTTGATTCTGTCTAGTACTTAGGTATTTCTTGGAGTAGCTAGTTTCCCCATAGGTTTGAGTCCGAGGACCATGCAAGACCTCGGTTCTGTCTAGTACTTAGATTTTCCTTGGAGTAGTTAGTTTTCCCATAGGTTTGAGTCGGTGGACCACGCAAGTCCTTGGTTTCGTCTAGTACTTAGGTTTTTCTTGGAGTAGTTAGTTTCCCCATAGGTTTGAGTTCGAGAACCATGCAAGACCTTGGTTCTGTCTAGTACTTAGATTTTTCTTGGAGTAGCAAGTTTCCCCATATGTTTGAGTTAGAAGACCTTGCAAGACATTGGTTCTGTCTAGTACTTAGATTTTTCTTGGAGTAGCTAGTTTCCCCAAAGGTTTGAGTCCGAGAACCATGCAAGACCTTGCTTCTGTCTAGTACTTATACTTTTTTGGAGTAGCTAGTTTCCCCATAGGTTTGAGTCCGAGGACCATGCAAGACCTTGGTTCTGTCCAGTACTTAGATTTCTCTAGGAGTAGCCAGTTTCCCCATAGGTTTGAGTCTGAGGACCCCGCAAGACCTTGGTTTTGTCTAGTACTTAGATTTTTCATGGAGTAGCTAGTTTCCCCATAGGTTTGAGTCTGAGGACCCCGCAGGGCCTTGGTTTTGTCTAGTACTTAGATTTTTCTTGGATTAGCTTGTTTCCCCAAAGGATTGAGTCCGAGGACCATGCAAGACCTAAGTCATGTCTAGTACTTAGATTTTTCTTGGATTAGCAAGTTTCCCCATAGGTTTGAGTCCAAGGACCACACAAGACACTGGTTCTGTCTAGTACTTAGATTTTTCTTGTAGTAACTTGTTTCCTTATAGGTTTGAGTCCGAGTACCATGAAAGACTATGGTTTTGTCTAGTACTTAGATTTCTCGTGGAGTAGCTAGTTTCTCCATAGGTTTGAGTCTGAGGACCACGCAAGACCTTGGTTTTGTCTAGTACTTAGATTTTTCTCGGAGTAGCTAGTTTCGCCATGGGTTTGAGTCTGAGGACCACGTAAGACCTTGGCTATGTCTAGTAATTAGATTTTTCTTAGTGTAGCTAGTTTCCCCAAATGTTTGAGTCTGAGGACCACGTAAGACCTTGGTTTTGTTCAGTACTTAGATTTTTCTTGGTGTAGATAGTTTCCCCGTAGGTTTGAGTCCGAGGACCACGCAAGACCTTGGTTTTGTCTAGTACTTAGATTTTTCTTGTAGTAGCTAGTTTCCCCATAGGTTTGAGTCCGAGGACCATGCAAGACCTTGGTTCTGTCTAGTACTTAGATTTTTCTTGGAGTAGCTAGTTTCCCCATAGGTTTGAGTCCGAGGACCATGCAAGACCTCGGTTCTGTCTAGTACTTAGATTTTCCTTGGAGTAGTCAGTTTTCCCATAAGTTTGAGTCGGTGGACCACGCAAGTCCTTGGTTTCGTCTAGTACTTAGGTTTTTCTTGGAGTAGTTAGTTTCCCCATAGGTTTGAGTTCGAGAACCATGCAAGACCTTGGTTCTGTCTAGTACTTAGATTTTTCTTGGAGTAGCAAGTTTCCCCATATGTTTGAGTTAGAAGACCTTGCAAGACATTGGTTCTGTCTAGTACTTAGATTTTTCTTGGAGTAGCTAGTTTCCCCAAAGGTTTGAGTCCGAGAACCATGCAAGACCTCGCTTCTGTCTAGTACTTATACTTTTTTGGAGTAGCTAGTTTCCCCATAGGTTTGAGTCCGAGGACCACACAAGACACTGGTTCTGTCTAGTACTTAGATTTTTCTTGTAGTAACTTGTTTCCTTATAGGTTTGAGTCCGAGTACCATGAAAGACTATGGTTTTGTCTAGTACTTAGATTTCTCGTGGAGTAGCTAGTTTCTCCATAGGTTTGAGTCTGAGGACCACGCAAGACCTTGGTTTTGTCTAGTACTTAGATTTTTCTCGGAGTAGCTAGTTTCGCCATGGGTTTGAGTCTGAGGACCACGTAAGACCTTGGCTATGTCTAGTAATTAGATTTTTCTTAGTGTAGCTAGTTTCCCCAAATGTTTGAGTCTGAGGACCACGTAAGACCTTGGTTTTGTTCAGTACTTAGATTTTTCTTGGTGTAGATAGTTTCCCCGTAGGTTTGATTCCGAGGACCACGCAAGACCTTGGTTTTGTCTAGTACTTAGATTTTTCTTGTAGTAGCTAGTTTTCCCATAGGTTTGAGTCCGAAGACCATGCAAGACCTTGCTTCTGTCTAGTACTTAGGTATTTCTTGGAGTAGCTAGTTTCCCAATAGGTTTGAGTCCGAGGACCATGCAAGACCTTGGTTCTGTCTAGTACTTAGATTTTCCTTGGAGTAGTCAGTTTTCCCATAAGTTTGAGTCGGTGGACCACGCAAGTCCTTGGTTTCGTCTAGTACTTAGGTTTTTCTTGGAGTAGTTAGTTTCCCCATAGGTTTGAGTTCGAGAACCATGCAAGACCTTGGTTCTGTCTAGTACTTAGATTTTTCTTGGAGTAGCAAGTTTCCCCATATGTTTGAGTTAGAAGACCTTGCAAGACATTGGTTCTGTCTAGTACTTAGATTTTTCTTGGAGTAGCTAGTTTCCCCAAAGGTTTGAGTCCGAGAACCATGCAAGACCTCGCTTCTGTCTAGTACTTATACTTTTTTGGAGTAGCTAGTTTCCCCATAGGTTTGAGTCCGAGGACCACGCAAGACCTTGGTTCTGTCCAGTACTTAGATTTCTCTAGGAGTAGCCAGTTTCCCCATAGGTTTGAGTCTGAGGACCCCGCAGGGCCTTGGTTTTGTCTAGTACTTAGATTTTTCTTGGAGTAGCTTGTTTCCCCAAAGGATTGAGTCCGAGGACCATGCAAGACCTAACTCATGTCTAGTACTTAGATTTTTCTTGGATTAGCAAGTTTCCCCATAGGTTTGAGTCCGAGGACCACACAAGACACTGGTTCTGTCTACTACTTAGATTTTTCTTGTAGTAATTTGTTTCCTTATAGGTTTGAGTCCGAGTACCATGAAAGACTCCGGTTTTGTCTAGTACTTAGATTTCTCGTGGAGTAGCTAGTTTCTCCATAGGTTTGAGTCTGAGGACCATGCAAGACCTCGGTTCTGTCTAGTACTTAGATTTTCCTTGGAGTAGTTAGCTTCCCCATAGGTTTGAGTTGGTGGACCATGCAAGACCTTGGTTTCGTCTAGTACTTAGATTTTTCTTGGAGTAGTTAGTTTCCCCATAGGTTTGAGTTCGAGAACCATGCAAGACCTTGGTTCTGTCTAGTACTTAGATTTTTCTTGGAGTAGCAAGTTTCCCCATATGTTTGAGTTAGAGGACCTTGCAAGACCTTGGTTCTGTCTAGTACTTAGATTTTTCTTGGAGTAGCTAGTTTCCACATAGGATTGAGTCCGAGGACCACGCGAGACCTTGCTTCTGTCTAGTACTTATATTTTTTTGGAGTAGCTAGTTTCCCCATAGGTTTGAGTCCGAGGACCACGCAAGACCTTGGATCTGTCAAGTACTTAGATTTTTCTAGGAGTAGCCAGTTTCCCTATAGGTTTGAGCCTGAGGACCCCGCAAGACCTTGGTTTTGTCTAGTACTTAGATTTTTCTTGAAGTAGCTAGTTTCCCCATAGGTTTGAATCTGAGGACCCCGCAAGGCCTTGGTTTTGTCTAGTACTTAAATTTTTTTGGAGTAGCTTGTTTCCCCAAAGGTTTGAGTCCTAGGACCATGCAAGACCTAGGTCATGTCTAGTATTTAGATTTTTCTTGGATTAGCAAGTTTCCCCATAAGTTTGAGTCTGAGGACCACGCAACACACTGGTTCTGTCTAGTACTTAGATTTTTCTTGTAGTAACTAGTTTTATCATAGGTTTGAGTCCGAGTACCATGAAAGACCATGGTTTTGTCTAGTACTTAGATTTCTCGTGGAGTAGCTAGTTTCTCCATAGGTTTGAGTCTGAGGACCACGCAAGACCTTGGTTTTGTCTAGTACCTAGATTTTTCTCGGAGTAGCTAGTTTCCCCATGGGTTTGAGTCTGAGGACCACGTATTACCTTGGTTTTGTCTAGTACATGGATTTTTCTTAGAGTAGCTAGTTTCCCCATAGGTTGACTTTGAGGACCACGCAAGAACTTGGTTCTGTATAGTACTAAGATTTTTCTTGGAGTAGCTAGTTTCCCCATATGTTTGAGTGCGAGGACCATGCAAGACCTTGATTCTGTCTAGTACTTAGGTATTTCTTGGAGTAGCTAGTTTCCCCATAGGTTTGAGTCCGAGGACCATGCAAGACCTCGGTTCTGTCTAGTACTTAGATTTTCCTTGGAGTAGTTAGTTTTCCCATAGGTTTGAGTCGGTGGACCACGCAAGTCCTTGGTTTCGTCTAGTACTTAGGTTTTTCTTGGAGTAGTTAGTTTCCCCATAGGTTTGAGTTCGAGAACCATGCAAGACCTTGGTTCTGTCTAGTACTTAGATTTTTCTTGGAGTAGCAAGTTTCCCCATATGTTTGAGTTAGAAGACCTTGCAAGACATTGGTTCTGTCTAGTACTTAGATTTTTCTTGGAGTAGCTAGTTTTCCCAAAGGTTTGAGTCCGAAAACCATGCAAAACCTTGCTTCTGTCTAGTACTTATACTTTTTTGGAGTAGCTAGTTTCCCCATAGGTTTGAGTCCGAGGACCACGCAAGACCTTGGTTCTGTCCAGTACTTAGATTTCTCTAGGAGTAGCCAGTTTCCCCATAGGTTTGAGTCTGAGGACCCCGCAAGACCTTGGTTTTGTCTAGTACTTAGATTTTCCTTGGAGTAGCTAGTTTCCCCATAGGTTTGAGTCTGAGTACCCCGCAGGGCCTTGGTTTTGTCTAGTACTTAGATTTTTCTTGGAGTAGCTTGTTTCCGCAAAGGATTGAGTCCGAGGACCATGCAAGACCTAAGTCATGTCTAGTACTTAGATTTTTCTTGGATTAGCAAGTTTCCCCATAGGTTTGAGTCCGAGGACCACACAAGACACTGGTTCTGTCTAGTACTTAGATTTTTCTTGTAGTAACTTGTTTCCTTATAGGTTTGAGTCCGAGTACCATGAAAGACTATGGTTTTGTCTAGTACTTAGATTTCTCGTGGAGTAGCTAGTTTCTCCATAGGTTTGAGTCTGAGGACCACGCAAGACCTTGGTTTTGTCTAGTACTTAGATTTTTCTCGGAGTAGCTAGTTTCCCCATGGGTTTGAGTCTGAGGACCACGTATGACCTTGGTTTTGTCTAGTACATGGATTTTTCTTAGAGTAGCTAGTTTCCCCATAGGTTGACTTTGAGGACCACGCAAGACCTTGGTTCTGTATAGTACTAAGATTTTTCTTGGAGTAGCTAGTTTCCCCATATGTTTGAGTGCGAGGACCATGCAAGACCTTGATTCTGTCTAGTACTTAGGTATTTCTTGGAGTAGCTAGTTTCCCCATAGGTTTGAGTCCGAGGACCATGCAAGACCTCGGTTCTGTCTAGTACTTAGATTTTCCTTGGAGTAGTTAGTTTTCCCATAGGTTTGAGTCGGTGGACCACGCAAGTCCTTGGTTTCGTCTAGTACTTAGGTTTTTCTTGGAGTAGTTAGTTTCCCCATATGTTTGAGTTCGAGAACCATGCAAGACCTTGGTTCTGTCTAGTACTTAGATTTTTCTTGGAGTAGCAAGTTTCCCCATATGTTTGAGTTAGAAGACCTTGCAAGACATTGGTTCTGTCTAGTACTTAGATTTTTCTTGGAGTAGCTAGTTTCCCCAAAGGTTTGAGTCCGAGAACCATGCAAGACCTCGCTTCTGTCTAGTACTTATACTTTTTTGGAGTAGCTAGTTTCCCCATAGGTTTGAGTCCGAGGACCACGCAAGACCTTGGTTCTGTCCAGTACTTAGATTTCTCTAGGAGTAGCCAGTTTCCCCATAGGTTTGAGTCTGAGGACCCCGCAAGACCTTGGTTTTGTCTAGTACTTAGATTTTTCTTGGAGTAGCTAGTTTCCCCATAGGTTTGAGTCTGAGGACCCCCGCAGGGCCTTGGTTTTGTCTAGTACTTAGAATTTTCTTGGAGTAGCTTGTTTCCCCAAAGGATTGAGTCCGAGGACCATGCAAGACCTAAGTCATGTCTAGTACTTAGATTTTTCTTGGATTAGCAAGTTTCCCCATAGGTTTGAGTCCGAGGACCACACAAGACACTGGTTCTGTCTACTACTTAGATTTTTCTTGTAGTAACTTGTTTCCTTATAGGTTTGAGTCCGAGTACCATGAAAGACTCCGGTTTTGCCGAGTACTTAGATTTCTCGTGGAGTAGCTAGTTTCTCCATAGGTTTGAGTATGAGGACCATGCAAGACCTCGGTTCTGTCTAGTACTTAGATTTTCCTTGGAGTAGTTAGCTTCCCCATTGGTATGAGTTGGTGGACCATGCAAGACCTTGGTTTCGTCTAGTACTTAGATTTTTCTTGGAGTAGTTAGTTTCCCCATAGGTTTGAGTTCGAGAACCATGCAAGACCTTGGTTCTGTCTAGTACTTAGATTTTTCTTGGAGTAGCAAGTTTCCCCATATGTTTGAGTTAGAGGACCTTGCAAGACCTTGGTTCTGTCTAGTACTTAGATTTTTCTTGGAGTAGCTAGTTTCCTCATAGGATTGAGTCCGAGGACCACGCGAGACCTTGCTTCTGTCTAGTACTTATATTTTTTTGGAGTAGCTAGTTTCCCCATAGGTTTGAGTCCGAGGACCACGCAAGACCTTGGATCTGTCAAGTACTTAGATTTTTCTAGGAGTAGCCAGTTTCCCTATAGGTTTGAGTCTGAGGACCCCGCAAGACCTTGGTTTTGTCTAGTACTTAGATTTTTCTTGAAGTAGCTAGTTTCCCCATAGGTTTGAGTCTGAGGACCCCGCAAGGCCTTGGTTTTGTCTAGTACTTAAATTTTTTTGGAGTAACTTGTTTCCCCAAAGGTTTGAGTCCTAGGACCATGCAAGACCTAGGTCATGTCTAGTATTTAGATTTTTCTTGGATTAGCAAGTTTCCCCATAAGTTTGAGTCTGAGGACCACGCAACACACTGGTTCTGTCTAGTACTTAGATTTTTCTTGTAGTAACTAGTTTCATCATAGGTTTGAGTCCGAGTACCATGAAAGACCATGGTTTTGTCTAGTACTTAGATTTCTCGTGGAGTAGCTAGTTTCTCCATAGGTTTGAGTCTGAGGACCACGCAAGACCTTGGTTTTGTCTAGTACCTAGATTTTTCTCGGAGTAGCTAGTTTCCCCATGGGTTTGAGTCTGAGGAGCACGTATGACCTTGGTTTTGTCTAGTACATGGATTTTTCTTAGAGTAGCTAGTTTCCCCATAGGTTGACTTTGAGGACCACGCAAGACCTTGGTTCTGTATAGTACTAAGATTTTTCTTGGAGTAGCTAGTTTCCCCATATGTTTGAGTGCGAGGACCATGCAAGACCTTGATTCTGTCTAGTACTTAGGTATTTCTTGGAGTAGCTAGTTTCCCCATAGGTTTGAGTCCGAGGACCATGCAAGACCTCGGTTCTGTCTAGTACTTAGATTTTCCTTGGAGTAGTTAGTTTTCCCATAGGTTTGAGTCGGTGGACCACGCAAGTCCTTGGTTTCGTCTAGTACTTAGGTTTTTCTTGGAGTAGTTAGTTTCCCCATAGGTTTGAGTTCGAGAACCATGCAAGACCTTGGTTCTGTCTAGTACTTAGATTTTTCTTGGAGTAGCAAGTTTCCCCATATGTTTGAGTTAGAAGACCTTGCAAGACATTGGTTCTGTCTAGTACTTAGATTTTTCTTGGAGTAGCTAGTTTTCCCAAAGGTTTGAGTCCGAAAACCATGCAAAACCTTGCTTCTGTCTAGTACTTATACTTTTTTGGAGTAGCTAGTTTCCCCATAGGTTTGAGTCCGAGGACCACGCAAGACCTTGGTTCTGTCCAGTACTTAGATTTCTCTAGGAGTAGCCAGTTTCCCCATATGTTTGAGTCTGAGGACCCCGCAAGACCTTGGTTTTGTCTATTACTTAGATTTTTCTTGGAGTAGCTAGTTTCCCCATAGGTTTGAGTCTGAGGACCCCGCAGGGCCTTGGTTTTGTCTAGTACTTAGATTTTTCTTGGAGTAGCTTGTTTCCCCAAAGGATTGAGTCCGAGGACCATGCAAGACCTAAGTCATGTCTAGTACATAGATTTTTCTTGGATTAGCAAGTTTCCCCATAGGTTTGAGTCCGAGGACCACACAAGACACTGGTTCTGTCTAGTACTTAGATTTTTCTTGTAGTAACTTGTTTCCTTATTGGTTTGAGTCCGAGTACCATGAAAGACTATGGTTTTGTCTAGTACTTAGATTTCTCGTGGAGTAGCTAGTTTCTCCATAGGTTTGAGTCTGAGGACCACGCAAGACCTTGGTTTTGTCTAGTACTTAGATTTTTCTCGGAGTAGCTAGTTTCCCCATGGGTTTGAGTCTGAGGACCACGTAAGACCTTGGCTGTGTCTAGTAATTAGATTTTTCTTAGAGTAGCTAGTTTCCCCAAATGTTTGAGTCTGAGGACCACGCAAGACCTTGGTTTTGTTCAGTACTTAGATTTTTCTTGGTGTAGATAGTTTTCCCGTAGGTTTGAGTCCGAGTACCACGCAAGACCTTGGTTTTGTCTAGTACTTAGATTTTTCTTGTAGTAGCTAGTTTCCCCATAGGTTTGAGTCCGAGGACCATGCAAGACCTTGCTTCTGTCTAGTACTTAGGTATTTCTTGGAGTAGCTAGTTTCCCCATAGGTTTGAGTCCGAGGACCATGCAAGACCTCGGTTCTGTCTAGTACTTAGATTTTCCTTGGAGTAGTTAGTTTTCCCATAAGTTTGAGTCGGTGGACCATGCAAGTCCTTGGTTTCGTCTAGTACTTAGGTTTTTCTTAGAGTAGTTAGTTTCCCCATAGGTTTGAGTTCGAGAACCATGCAAGACCTTGGTTCTGTCTAGTACTTAGATTTTTCTTGGAGTAGCAAGTTTCCCCATATGTTTGAGTTAGAAGACCTTGCAAGATATTGGTTCTGTCTAGTACTTAGATTTTTCTTGGAGTAGCTAGTTTCCCCAAAGGTTTGAGTCCGAGAACCATGCAAGGCCTTGCTTCTGTCTAGTACTTATACTTTTTTGGAGTTGCTAGTTTCCCCATAGGTTTGAGTCCGAGGACCACGCAAGACCTTGGTTCTGTCCAGTACTTAGATTTCTCTAGGAGTAGCCAGTTTCCCCATAGGTTTGAGTCTGAGGACCCCGCAAGACCTTGGTTTTGTCTAGTACTTAGATTTTTCTTGAAGTAGCTAGTTTCCCCATAGGTTTGAGTCGGAGGACCCCGCAAGACCTTGGTTTTGTCTAGTACTTAAATTTTTTTGGAGTAGCTTGTTTCCCCAAAGGTTTGAGTCCGAGAACCATGCAAGACCTAGGTCATGTCTAGTATTTAGATTTTTCTTGGATTAGCAAGTTTCCCCATAAGTTTGAGTCTGAGGACCACGCAAGACACTGGTTCTGTCTAGTACTTAGATTTTTCTTGTAGTAACTAGTTTCATCATAGGTTTGAGTCCAAGTACCATGAAAGACCATGGTTTTGTCTAGTACTTAGATTTCTCGTGGAGTAGCTAGTTTCTCCATAGGTTTGAGTCTGAGGACCACACAAGACCTTGGTTTTGTCTAGTACCAAGATTTTTCTCGGAGTAGCTAGTTTCCCCATGGGTTTGAGTCTGAGGACCACGTAAGACCTTGGTTTTGTCTAGTACATGGATTTTTCTTAGAGTAGCTAGTTTCCCCATAGGTTGACTTTGAGGACCACGCAAGACCTTGGTTCTGTATAGTACTAAGATTTTTCTTGGAGTAGCTAGTTTCCCCATATGTTTGAGTGCGAGGACCATGCAAGACCTTGATTCTGTCTAGTACTTAGGTATTTCTTGGAGTAGCTAGTTTCCCCATAGGTTTGAGTCTGAGGACCATGCAAGACCTCGGTTCTGTCTAGTACTTAGATTTTCCTTGGAGTAGTTAGTTTTCCCATAGGTTTGAGTCGGTGGACCACGCAAGTCCTTGGTTTCGTCTAGTACTTAGGTTTTTCTTGGAGTAGTTAGTTTCCCCATAGGTTTGAGTTCGAGAACCATGCAAGACCTTGGTTCTGTCTAGTACTTAGATTTTTCTTGGAGTAGCAAGTTTCCCCATATGTTTGAGTTAGAAGACCTTGCAAGACATTGGTTCTGTCTAGTACTTAGATTTTTCTTGGAGTAGCTAGTTTCCCCAAAGGTTTGAGTCCGAGAACCATGCAAGACCTTGCTTCTGTCTAGCACTTATACTTTTTTGGTGTAGCTAGTTTCCCCATAGGTTTGAGTCCGAGGACCACGCAAGACCTTGGTTCTTTCCAATACTTAGATTTCTCTAGGAGTAGCCGGTTTCCCCATAGGTTTGAGTCTGAGGACCCCGCAAGACCTTGGTTTTGTCTAGTACTTAGATTTTTCTTGGAGTAGCTAGTTTCCCCATAGGTTTGAGTCTGAGGACCCCGCAGGGCCTTGGTTTTGTCTAGTACTTAGATTTTTCTTGGAGTAGCTTGTTTCCCCAAAGGATTGAGTCCGAGGACCATGCAAGACCTAAGTCATGTCTAGTACTTAGATTTTTCTTGGATTAGCAAGTTACCCCATAGGTTTGAGTCCGAGGGCCACACAAGACACTGGTTCTGTCTAGTACTTAGATTTTTCTTGTAGTAACTTGTTTCCTTATAGGTTTGAGTCCGAGTACCATGAAAGACTATGGTTTTGTCTAGTACTTAGATTTCTCGTGGAGTAGCTACTTTCTCCATAGGTTTGAGTCTGAGGACCACGCAAGACCTTGGTTTTGTCTAGTACTTAGATTTTTCTCGGAGTAGCTAGTTTCCCCATGGGTTTGAGTCTGAGGACCACGTAAGACCTTGGCTATGTCTAGTAATTAGATTTTTCTTAGAGTAGCTAGTTTCCCCAAATGTTTGAGTCTGAGGACCACGCAAGACCTTGGTTTTGTTCAGTACTTAGATTTTTCTTGGTGTAGATAGTTTCCCCGTAGGTTTGAGTCCGAGGACCACGCAAGACCTTGGTTTTGTCTAGTACTTAGATTTTTCTTGTAGTAGCTAGTTTCCCCATAGGTTTGAGTCCGAGGACCATGCAAGACCTTGCTTCTGTCTAGTACTTATATTTTTTTGGAGTATCTAGTTTCCCCATAGGTTTGAGTCCGAGGACAATGCAAGACCTTGGTTCTATCTAGTACTTAGATTTTTCTTGTAGTAACTACTTTCCCCATAGGTTTGAGTCCGAGTACCATGCAAGACCTTGGTCCTGTCCTGTACTTAGATTTTTCTTGGAGTAGCTAGTTTCCACATAGGTTTGAGTCCGAGTACCATGCAAGACCTAGGCTCCGTGTAGTACTTAGATTTTACTTGGAGTAGCTGGTTTCCCCATATGTTTGAGTGCGAGGACAATGCAAGACCTTGATTCTGTCTAGTACTTCGGTATTTCTTGGAGTAGCTAGTTTCCCTATAGGTTTGAGTCCGAGTACCATGCAAGACCTCGGTTCTGTCTAGTACTTAGATTTTTCTTGGAGTAGCTATCTTCCCCATAGGTTTGAGTCTGAGGACCACGCAAGACCTTTGTTCTGTCTAGTACTAAGATTTTTCTTGGAGTAGCTAGTTTCCCCATATGTTTGAGTGCGAGGACCATGCAAGACCTTGATTCTGTCTAGTACTTAGGTATTTCTTGGAGTAGCTAGTTTCCCCATAGGTTTGAGTCCGAGGACCATGCAAGACCTCAGTTCTGTCTAGTACTTAGACTTTCCTTGGAGTAGTTAGTTTTCCCATAGGTTTGAGTCGGTGGATCACGCAAGTCCTTGGTTTCGTCTAGTACTTAGATTTTTCTTGGAGTAGTTAGTTTCCCCTTAGGTTTGAGTTCGAGAACCATGCAAGACATTGGTTCTGTCTAGTACTTAGATTTTTCTTGGAGTAGCAAGTTTCCCCATAGGTTTGAGTTAGAAGACCTTGCATGACCTTGGTTCTGTCTAGTACTTAAATTTTTCTTGGAGTAGCTAGTTTCCCCATAGGTTTGAGTCCGAGAACCATGCAAGACCTTGCTTCTGTCTAGTACTTATACTTTTTTGGAGTAGCTAGTTTCCCCATAGGTTTGAGTCCGGGGACCACGCAAGACCTTGGTTCTGTCCAGTACTTAGATTTTTCTAGGAGTAGCCAGTTTCCCCATAGGTTTGAGTCTGAGGACCACGCAAGTCCTTGGTTTCGTCTAGTACTTAGGTTTTTCTTGGAGTAGTTAGTTTCCCCATAGGTTTGAGTTCGAGAACCATGCAAGACCTTGGTTCTGTCTAGTACTTAGATTTTTCTTGGAGTAGCAAGTTTCCCCATATGTTTGAGTTAGAAGACCTTGCAAGACATTGGTTCTGTCTAGTACTTAGATTTTTCTTGGAGTAGCTAGTTTCCCCAAAGGTTTGAGTCCGAGAACCATGCAAGACCTTGCTTCTGTCTAGCACTTATACTTTTTTGGAGTAGCTAGTTTCCCCATAGGTTTGAGTCCGAGGACCACGCAAGACCTTGGTTCTTTCCAATACTTAGATTTCTCTAGGAGTAGCCGGTTTCCCCATAGGTTTGAGTCTGAGGACCCCGCAAGACCTTGGTTTTGTCTAGTACTTAGATTTTTCTTGGAGTAGCTAGTTTCCCCATAGGTTTGAGTCTGAGGACCCCGCAGGGCCTTGGTTTTGTCTAGTACTTAGATTTTTCTTGGAGTAGCTTGTTTCCCCAAAGGATTGAGTCCGAGGACCATGCAAGACCTAAGTCATGTCTAGTACTTAGATTTTTCTTGGATTAGCAAGTTACCCCATAGGTTTGAGTCCGAGGGCCACACAAGACACTGGTTCTGTCTAGTACTTAGATTTTTCTTGTAGTAACTTGTTTCCTTATAGGTTTGAGTCTGAGTACCATGAAAGACTATGGTTTTGTCTAGTACTTAGATTTCTCGTGGAGTAGCTACTTTCTCCATAGGTTTGAGTCTGAGGACCACGCAAGACCTTGGTTTTGTCTAGTACTTAGATTTTTCTCGGAGTAGCTAGTTTCCCCATGGGTTTGAGTCTGAGGACCACGTAAGACCTTGGCTATGTCTAGTAATTAGATTTTTCTTAGAGTAGCTAGTTTCCCCAAATGTTTGAGTCTGAGGACCACGCAAGACCTTGGTTTTGTTCAGTACTTAGATTTTTCTTGGTGTAGATAGTTTCCCCGTAGGTTTGAGTCCGAGGACCACGCAAGACCTTGGTTTTGTCTAGTACTTAGATTTTTCTTGTAGTAGCTAGTTTCCCCATAGGTTTGAGTCCGAGGACCATGCAAGACCTTGCTTCTGTCTAGTACTTATATTTTTTTGGAGTATCTAGTTTCCCCATAGGTTTGAGTCCGAAGACAATGCAAGACCTTGGTTCTATCTAGTACTTAGATTTTTCTTGTAGTAACTACTTTCCCCATAGGTTTGAGTCCGAGTACCATGCAAGACCTTGGTCCTGCCCTGTACTTAGATTTTTCTTGGAGTAGCTAGTTTCCACATAGGTTTGAGTCCGAGTACCATGCAAGACCTAGGCTCCGTGTAGTACTTAGATTTTACTTGGAGTAGCTGGTTTCCCCATATGTTTGAGTGCGAGGACAATGCAAGACCTTGATTCTGTCTAGTACTTCGGTATTTCTTGGAGTAGCTAGTTTCCCTATAGGTTTGAGTCCGAGTACCATGCAAGACCTCGGTTCTGTCTAGTACTTAGATTTTTCTTGGAGTAGCTATCTTCCCCATAGGTTTGAGTCTGAGGACCACGCAAGACCTTTGTTCTGTCTAGTACTAAGATTTTTCTTGGAGTAGCTAGTTTCCCCATATGTTTGAGTGCGAGGACCATGCAAGACCTTGATTCTGTCTAGTACTTAGGTATTTCTTGGAGTAGCTAGTTTCCCCATAGGTTTGAGTCCGAGGACCATGCAAGACCTCAGTTCTGTCTAGTACTTAGACTTTCCTTGGAGTAGTTAGTTTTCCAATAGGTTTGAGTCGGTGGATCACGCAAGTCCTTGGTTTCGTCTAGTACTTAGATTTTTCTTGGAGTAGTTAGTTTCCCCTTAGGTTTGAGTTCGAGAACCATGCAAGACATTGGTTCTGTCTAGTACTTAGATTTTTCTTGGAGTAGCAAGTTTCCCCATAGGTTTGAGTTAGAAGACCTTGCATGACCTTGGTTCTGTCTAGTACTTAAATTTTTCTTGGAGTAGCTAGTTTCCCCATAGGTTTGAGTCCGAGAACCATGCAAGACCTTGCTTCTGTCTAGTACTTATACTTTTTTGGAGTAGCTAGTTTCCCCATAGGTTTGAGTCCGGGGACCACGCAAGACCTTGGTTCTGTCCAGTACTTAGATTTTTCTAGGAGTAGCCAGTTTCCCCATAGGTTTGAGTCTGAGGACCCCGCAAGACCTTGGTTTTGTCTAGTACTTAGATTTTTCTTGGAGTAGCTAGTTTCCCCAGAGGTTTGTGTCTGAGGACCCCGCAAGGCCTTGGTTTTGTCTAGTACTTAGATTTTTCTTGGAGTAGCTTGTTTCCCCAAAGGATTGAGTCCGAGGACCATGCAAGACCTAAGTCATGTCTGGTACTTAGATTTTTCTTGGATTAGCAAGTTTCCCCATAAGTTTGAGTCCGAGGACCACGCAAGACACTGGTTCTGTCCAATACTTAGATTTTTCTTATAGTAACTTGTTTCCTTATAGGTTTGAGTCCGAGTACCATGAAAGACTATGGTTTTGTCTAGTACTTAGATTTCTCTTGGAGTAGCTAGTTTCTCCATAGGTTTGAGTCTGAGGACCACGCAAGACCTTGGTTTTGTCTAGTACTTAGATTTTTCTCGGAGTAGCTAGTTTCCCAATGGGTTTGAGTCTGAGGACCACGTAAAACCTTGGCTTTGTCTAGTAATTAGATTTTTCTTAGAGTAGCTAGTTTCCCCAAATGTTTGAGTCTGAGGACCACGCAAGACCTTGGTTTTGTTTAGTACTTAGATTTTTCTTGGTGTAGATAGTTTCCTCGTAGGTTTGAGTCCGAGGACCATGCAAGACCTCGGTTTTGTCTAGTACTTAGATTTTTCTTGTAGTAGCTAGTTTCCCACTAGGTTTGAGTCCGAGGACCATGCAAGACCTTGCTTCTGTCTAGTACTTTTATTTTTTTGGAGTATCTAGTTTCCCCATAGGTTTAAGTCCGAGGACAATGCAAGACCTTGGTTCTGTCTAGTACTTAGATTTTTCTTGTAGTAACTACTTTTCGAATAGGTTTGAGTCCGAGTACCATGCAAGACCTAGGCTCTGTCTAGTACTTAGATTTTACTTGGAGTAGCTGGTTTCCCTATATGTTTGAGTGCGAGGACCATGCAAGACCTTGATTCTGTCTAGTACAAAGGTATTTCTTGGAGTAGCTAGTTTCCCCATAGGTTTGAGTCCGAGGACCATGCAAGACCTCAGTTCTGTCTAGTACTTAGACTTTCCTTGGAGTAGTTAGTTTTCCCATAGGTTTGAGTCGGTGGATCACGCAAGTCCTTGGTTTCGTCTAGTACTTAGATTTTTCTTGGAGTAGTTAGTTTCCCCTTAGGTTTGAGTTCGAGAACCATGCAAGACCTTGGTTCTGTCTAGTACTTAGATTTTTCTTGGAGTAGCAAGTTTCCCCATAGGTTTGAGTTAGAAGACCTTGCAAGACCTTGGTTCTGTCTAGTACTTAAATTTTTCTTGGAGTAGCTAGTTTCCCCATAGGTTTGAGTCCGAGAACCATGCAAGACCTTGCTTCTGTCTAGTACTTATACTTTTTTGGAGTAGCTAGTTTCCCCATAGGTTTGAGTCCGGGGACCACGCAAGACCTTGGTTCTGTCCAGTACTTAGATTTTTCTAAGAGTAGCCAGTTTCCCCATAGGTTTGAGTCTGAGGACCCCGCAAGACCTTGGTTTTGTCTAGTAATTAGATTTTTCTTGGAGTAGCTAGTTTCCCCAGAGGTTTGTGTCTGAGGACCCCGCAAGGCCTTGGTTTTGTCCAGTACTTAGATTTTTCTTGGAGTAGCTTGTTTCCCCAAAGGATTGAGTCCGAGGACCATGCAAGACCTAAGTCATGTCTGGTACTTAGATTTTTCTTGGATTAGCAAGTTTCCCCATAAGTTTGAGTCCGAGGACCAAGCAAGACACTGGTTCTGTCCAATACTTAGATTTTTCTTATAGTAACTTGTTTCCTTATAGGTTTGAGTCCGAGTACCATGAAAGACTATGGTTTTGTCTAGTACTTAGATTTCTCTTGGAGTAGCTAGTTTCTCCATAGGTTTGAGTCTGAGGACCACGCAAGACCTTGGTTTTGTCTAGTACTTAGATTTTTCTCGGAGTAGCTAGTTTCCCAATGGGTTTGAGTCTGAGGACCACGTAAGACCTTGGCTTTGTCTAGTAATTAGATTTTTCTTAGAGTAGCTAGTTTCCCCAAATGTTTGAGTCTGAGGACCACGCAAGACCTTGGTTTTGTTTAGTACTTAGATTTTTCTTGGTGTAGATAGTTTCCTCGTAGGTTTGAGTCCGAGGACCATGCAAGACCTCGGTTTTGTCTAGTACTTAGATTTTTCTTGTAGTAGCTAGTTTCCCACTATGTTTGAGTCCGAGGACCATGCAAGACCTTGCTTCTGTCTAGTACTTTTATTTTTTTGGAGTATCTAGTTTCCCCATATGTTAAAGTCCGAGGACAATGCAAGACCTTGGTTCTGTCTAGTACTTAGATTTTTCTTGTAGTAACTACTTTTCGAATAGGTTTGAGTCCGAGTACCATGCAAGACCTAGGCTCTGTCTAGTACTTAGATTTTACTTGGAGTAGCTGGTTTCCCTATATGTTTGAGTGCGAGGACAATGCAAGACCTTGATTCTGTCTAGTACTTCGGTATTTCTTGGAGTAGCTAGTTTCCCTATAGGTTTGAGTCCGAGTACCATGCAAGACCTCGGTTCTGTCTAGTACTTAGATTTTTCTTGGAGTAGCTATCTTCCCCATAGGTTTGAGTCTGAGGACCACGCAAGACCTTTGTTCTGTCTAGTACTAAGATTTTTCTTGGAGTAGCTAGTTTCCCCATATGTTTGAGTGCGAGGACCATGCAAGACCTTGATTCTGTCTAGTACTTAGGTATTTCTTGGAGTAGCTAGTTTCCCCATAGGTTTGAGTCCGAGGACCATGCAAGACCTCAGTTCTGTCTAGTACTTAGACTTTCCTTGGAGTAGTTAGTTTTCCAATAGGTTTGAGTCGGTGGATCACGCAAGTCCTTGGTTTCGTCTAGTACTTAGATTTTTCTTGGAGTAGTTAGTTTCCCCTTAGGTTTGAGTTCGAGAACCATGCAAGACATTGGTTCTGTCTAGTACTTAGATTTTTCTTGGAGTAGCAAGTTTCCCCATAGGTTTGAGTTAGAAGACCTTGCATGACCTTGGTTCTGTCTAGTACTTAAATTTTTCTTGGAGTAGCTAGTTTCCCCATAGGTTTGAGTCCGAGAACCATGCAAGACCTTGCTTCTGTCTAGTACTTATACTTTTTTGGAGTAGCTAGTTTCCCCATAGGTTTGAGTCCGGGGACCACGCAAGACCTTGGTTCTGTCCAGTACTTAGATTTTTCTAGGAGTAGCCAGTTTCCCCATAGGTTTGAGTCTGAGGACCCCGCAAGACCTTGGTTTTGTCTAGTACTTAGATTTTTCTTGGAGTAGCTAGTTTCCCCAGAGGTTTGTGTCTGAGGACCCCGCAAGGCCTTGGTTTTGTCTAGTACTTAGATTTTTCTTGGAGTAGCTTGTTTCCCCAAAGGATTGAGTCCGAGGACCATGCAAGACCTAAGTCATGTCTGGTACTTAGATTTTTCTTGGATTAGCAAGTTTGCCCATAAGTTTGAGTCCGAGGACCACGCAAGACACTGGTTCTGTCCAATACTTAGATTTTTCTTATAGTAACTTGTTTCCTTATAGGTTTGAGTCCGAGTACCATGAAAGACTATGGTTTTGTCTAGTACTTAGATTTTTCTTGTAGTAGCTAGTTTCCCACTATGTTTGAGTCCGAGGACCATGCAAGACCTTGCTTCTGTCTAGTACTTTTATTTTTTTGGAGTATCTAGTTTCCCCATATGTTAAAGTCCGAGGACAATGCAAGACCTTGGTTCTGTCTAGTACTTAGATTTTTCTTGTAGTAACTACTTTTCGAATAGGTTTGAGTCCGAGTACCATGCAAGACCTAGGCTCTGTCTAGTACTTAGATTTTACTTGGAGTAGCTGGTTTCCCTATATGTTTGAGTGCGAGGACAATGCAAGACCTTGATTCTGTCTAGTACTTCGGTATTTCTTGGAGTAGCTAGTTTCCCTATAGGTTTGAGTCCGAGTACCATGCAAGACCTCGGTTCTGTCTAGTACTTAGATTTTTCTTGGAGTAGCTATCTTCCCCATAGGTTTGAGTCTGAGGACCACGCAAGACCTTTGTTCTGTCTAGTACTAAGATTTTTCTTGGAGTAGCTAGTTTCCCCATATGTTTGAGTGCGAGGACCATGCAAGACCTTGATTCTGTCTAGTACTTAGGTATTTCTTGGAGTAGCTAGTTTCCCCATAGGTTTGAGTCCGAGGACCATGCAAGACCTCAGTTCTGTCTAGTACTTAGACTTTCCTTGGAGTAGTTAGTTTTCCAATAGGTTTGAGTCGGTGGATCACGCAAGTCCTTGGTTTCGTCTAGTACTTAGATTTTTCTTGGAGTAGTTAGTTTCCCCTTAGGTTTGAGTTCGAGAACCATGCAAGACATTGGTTCTGTCT
The DNA here is from genome assembly GCA_019022515.1 of Quercus aquifolioides. Taxonomy (NCBI): domain Eukaryota; kingdom Viridiplantae; phylum Streptophyta; class Magnoliopsida; order Fagales; family Fagaceae; genus Quercus; species Quercus aquifolioides. The sequence goes on from CM032333.1 coordinate 66,154,952, forward strand.
AGTACTTAGATTTTTCTTGGAGTAGCAAGTTTCCCCATAGGTTTGAGTTAGAAGACCTTGCATGACCTTGGTTCTGTCTAGTACTTAAATTTTTCTTGGAGTAGCTAGTTTCCCCATAGGTTTGAGTCCGAGAACCATGCAAGACCTTGCTTCTGTCTAGTACTTATACTTTTTTGGAGTAGCTAGTTTCCCCATAGGTTTGAGTCCGGGGACCACGCAAGACCTTGGTTCTGTCCAGTACTTAGATTTTTCTAGGAGTAGCCAGTTTCCCCATAGGTTTGAGTCTGAGGACCCCGCAAGACCTTGGTTTTGTCTAGTACTTAGATTTTTCTTGGAGTAGCTAGTTTCCCCAGAGGTTTGTGTCTGAGGACCCCGCAAGGCCTTGGTTTTGTCTAGTACTTAGATTTTTCTTGGAGTAGCTTGTTTCCCCAAAGGATTGAGTCCGAGGACCATGCAAGACCTAAGTCATGTCTGGTACTTAGATTTTTCTTGGATTAGCAAGTTTGCCCATAAGTTTGAGTCCGAGGACCACGCAAGACACTGGTTCTGTCCAATACTTAGATTTTTCTTATAGTAACTTGTTTCCTTATAGGTTTGAGTCCGAGTACCATGAAAGACTATGGTTTTGTCTAGTACTTAGATTTCTCTTGGAGTAGCTAGTTTCTCCATAGGTTTGAGTCTGAGGACCACGCAAGACCTTGGTTTTGTCTAGTACTTAGATTTTTCTCGGAGTAGCTAGTTTCCCAATGGGTTTGAGTCTGAGGACCACGTAAAACCTTGGCTTTGTCTAGTAATTAGATTTTTCTTAGAGTAGCTAGTTTCCCCAAATGTTTGAGTCTGAGGACCACGCAAGACCTTGGTTTTGTTTAGTACTTAGATTTTTCTTGGTGTAGATAGTTTCCTCGTAGGTTTGAGTCCGAGGACCATGCAAGACCTCGGTTTTGTCTAGTACTTAGATTTTTCTTGTAGTAGCTAGTTTCCCACTAGGTTTGAGTCCGAGGACCATGCAAGACCTTGCTTCTGTCTAGTACTTTTATTTTTTTGGAGTATCTAGTTTCCCCATAGGTTTAAGTCCGAGGACAATGCAAGACCTTGGTTCTGTCTAGTACTTAGATTTTTCTTGTAGTAACTACTTTTCGAATAGGTTTGAGTCCGAGTACCATGCAAGACCTAGGCTCTGTCTAGTACTTAGATTTTACTTGGAGTAGCTGGTTTCCCTATATGTTTGAGTGCGAGGACCATGCAAGACCTTGATTCTGTCTAGTACAAAGGTATTTCTTGGAGTAGCTAGTTTCCCCATAGGTTTGAGTCCGAGGACCATGCAAGACCTCAGTTCTGTCTAGTACTTAGACTTTCCTTGGAGTAGTTAGTTTTCCCATAGGTTTGAGTCGGTGGATCACGCAAGTCCTTGGTTTCGTCTAGTACTTAGATTTTTCTTGGAGTAGTTAGTTTCCCCTTAGGTTTGAGTTCGAGAACCATGCAAGACCTTGGTTCTGTCTAGTACTTAGATTTTTCTTGGAGTAGCAAGTTTCCCCATAGGTTTGAGTTAGAAGACCTTGCAAGACCTTGGTTCTGTCTAGTACTTAAATTTTTCTTGGAGTAGCTAGTTTCCCCATAGGTTTGAGTCCGAGAACCATGCAAGACCTTGCTTCTGTCTAGTACTTATACTTTTTTGGAGTAGCTAGTTTCCCCATAGGTTTGAGTCCGGGGACCACGCAAGACCTTGGTTCTGTCCAGTACTTAGATTTTTCTAAGAGTAGCCAGTTTCCCCATAGGTTTGAGTCTGAGGACCCCGCAAGACCTTGGTTTTGTCTAGTAATTAGATTTTTCTTGGAGTAGCTAGTTTCCCCAGAGGTTTGTGTCTGAGGACCCCGCAAGGCCTTGGTTTTGTCCAGTACTTAGATTTTTCTTGGAGTAGCTTGTTTCCCCAAAGGATTGAGTCCGAGGACCATGCAAGACCTAAGTCATGTCTGGTACTTAGATTTTTCTTGGATTAGCAAGTTTCCCCATAAGTTTGAGTCCGAGGACCAAGCAAGACACTGGTTCTGTCCAATACTTAGATTTTTCTTATAGTAACTTGTTTCCTTATAGGTTTGAGTCCGAGTACCATGAAAGACTATGGTTTTGTCTAGTACTTAGATTTCTCTTGGAGTAGCTAGTTTCTCCATAGGTTTGAGTCTGAGGACCACGCAAGACCTTGGTTTTGTCTAGTACTTAGATTTTTCTCGGAGTAGCTAGTTTCCCAATGGGTTTGAGTCTGAGGACCACGTAAGACCTTGGCTTTGTCTAGTAATTAGATTTTTCTTAGAGTAGCTAGTTTCCCCAAATGTTTGAGTCTGAGGACCACGCAAGACCTTGGTTTTGTTTAGTACTTAGATTTTTCTTGGTGTAGATAGTTTCCTCGTAGGTTTGAGTCCGAGGACCATGCAAGACCTCGGTTTTGTCTAGTACTTAGATTTTTCTTGTAGTAGCTAGTTTCCCACTATGTTTGAGTCCGAGGACCATGCAAGACCTTGCTTCTGTCTAGTACTTTTATTTTTTTGGAGTATCTAGTTTCCCCATATGTTAAAGTCCGAGGACAATGCAAGACCTTGGTTCTGTCTAGTACTTAGATTTTTCTTGTAGTAACTACTTTTCGAATAGGTTTGAGTCCGAGTACCATGCAAGACCTAGGCTCTGTCTAGTACTTAGATTTTACTTGGAGTAGCTGGTTTCCCTATATGTTTGAGTGCGAGGACAATGCAAGACCTTGATTCTGTCTAGTACTTCGGTATTTCTTGGAGTAGCTAGTTTCCCTATAGGTTTGAGTCCGAGTACCATGCAAGACCTCGGTTCTGTCTAGTACTTAGATTTTTCTTGGAGTAGCTATCTTCCCCATAGGTTTGAGTCTGAGGACCACGCAAGACCTTTGTTCTGTCTAGTACTAAGATTTTTCTTGGAGTAGCTAGTTTCCCCATATGTTTGAGTGCGAGGACCATGCAAGACCTTGATTCTGTCTAGTACTTAGGTATTTCTTGGAGTAGCTAGTTTCCCCATAGGTTTGAGTCCGAGGACCATGCAAGACCTCAGTTCTGTCTAGTACTTAGACTTTCCTTGGAGTAGTTAGTTTTCCAATAGGTTTGAGTCGGTGGATCACGCAAGTCCTTGGTTTCGTCTAGTACTTAGATTTTTCTTGGAGTAGTTAGTTTCCCCTTAGGTTTGAGTTCGAGAACCATGCAAGACATTGGTTCTGTCTAGTACTTAGATTTTTCTTGGAGTAGCAAGTTTCCCCATAGGTTTGAGTTAGAAGACCTTGCATGACCTTGGTTCTGTCTAGTACTTAAATTTTTCTTGGAGTAGCTAGTTTCCCCATAGGTTTGAGTCCGAGAACCATGCAAGACCTTGCTTCTGTCTAGTACTTATACTTTTTTGGAGTAGCTAGTTTCCCCATAGGTTTGAGTCCGGGGACCACGCAAGACCTTGGTTCTGTCCAGTACTTAGATTTTTCTAGGAGTAGCCAGTTTCCCCATAGGTTTGAGTCTGAGGACCCCGCAAGACCTTGGTTTTGTCTAGTACTTAGATTTTTCTTGGAGTAGCTAGTTTCCCCAGAGGTTTGTGTCTGAGGACCCCGCAAGGCCTTGGTTTTGTCTAGTACTTAGATTTTTCTTGGAGTAGCTTGTTTCCCCAAAGGATTGAGTCCGAGGACCATGCAAGACCTAAGTCATGTCTGGTACTTAGATTTTTCTTGGATTAGCAAGTTTGCCCATAAGTTTGAGTCCGAGGACCACGCAAGACACTGGTTCTGTCCAATACTTAGATTTTTCTTATAGTAACTTGTTTCCTTATAGGTTTGAGTCCGAGTACCATGAAAGACTATGGTTTTGTCTAGTACTTAGATTTCTCTTGGAGTAGCTAGTTTCTCCATAGGTTTGAGTCTGAGGACCACGCAAGACCTTGGTTTTGTCTAGTACTTAGATTTTTCTCGGAGTAGCTAGTTTCCCAATGGGTTTGAGTCTGAGGACCACGTAAAACCTTGGCTTTGTCTAGTAATTAGATTTTTCTTAGAGTAGCTAGTTTCCCCAAATGTTTGAGTCTGAGGACCACGCAAGACCTTGGTTTTGTTTAGTACTTAGATTTTTCTTGGTGTAGATAGTTTCCTCGTAGGTTTGAGTCCGAGGACCATGCAAGACCTCGGTTTTGTCTAGTACTTAGATTTTTCTTGTAGTAGCTAGTTTCCCACTAGGTTTGAGTCCGAGGACCATGCAAGACCTTGCTTCTGTCTAGTACTTTTATTTTTTTGGAGTATCTAGTTTCCCCATAGGTTTAAGTCCGAGGACAATGCAAGACCTTGGTTCTGTCTAGTACTTAGATTTTTCTTGTAGTAACTACTTTTCGAATAGGTTTGAGTCCGAGTACCATGCAAGACCTAGGCTCTGTCTAGTACTTAGATTTTACTTGGAGTAGCTGGTTTCCCTATATGTTTGAGTGCGAGGACCATGCAAGACCTTGATTCTGTCTAGTACAAAGGTATTTCTTGGAGTAGCTAGTTTCCCCATAGGTTTGAGTCCGAGGACCATGCAAGACCTCAGTTCTGTCTAGTACTTAGACTTTCCTTGGAGTAGTTAGTTTTCCCATAGGTTTGAGTCGGTGGATCACGCAAGTCCTTGGTTTCGTCTAGTACTTAGATTTTTCTTGGAGTAGTTAGTTTCCCCTTAGGTTTGAGTTCGAGAACCATGCAAGACCTTGGTTCTGTCTAGTACTTAGATTTTTCTTGGAGTAGCAAGTTTCCCCATAGGTTTGAGTTAGAAGACCTTGCAAGACCTTGGTTCTGTCTAGTACTTAAATTTTTCTTGGAGTAGCTAGTTTCCCCATAGGTTTGAGTCCGAGAACCATGCAAGACCTTGCTTCTGTCTAGTACTTATACTTTTTTGGAGTAGCTAGTTTCCCCATAGGTTTGAGTCCGGGGACCACGCAAGACCTTGGTTCTGTCCAGTACTTAGATTTTTCTAAGAGTAGCCAGTTTCCCCATAGGTTTGAGTCTGAGGACCCCGCAAGACCTTGGTTTTGTCTAGTAATTAGATTTTTCTTGGAGTAGCTAGTTTCCCCAGAGGTTTGTGTCTGAGGACCCCGCAAGGCCTTGGTTTTGTCCAGTACTTAGATTTTTCTTGGAGTAGCTTGTTTCCCCAAAGGATTGAGTCCGAGGACCATGCAAGACCTAAGTCATGTCTGGTACTTAGATTTTTCTTGGATTAGCAAGTTTCCCCATAAGTTTGAGTCCGAGGACCAAGCAAGACACTGGTTCTGTCCAATACTTAGATTTTTCTTATAGTAACTTGTTTCCTTATAGGTTTGAGTCCGAGTACCATGAAAGACTATGGTTTTGTCTAGTACTTAGATTTCTCTTGGAGTAGCTAGTTTCTCCATAGGTTTGAGTCTGAGGACCACGCAAGACCTTGGTTTTGTCTAGTACTTAGATTTTTCTCGGAGTAGCTAGTTTCCCAATGGGTTTGAGTCTGAGGACCACGTAAGACCTTGGCTTTGTCTAGTAATTAGATTTTTCTTAGAGTAGCTAGTTTCCCCAAATGTTTGAGTCTGAGGACCACGCAAGACCTTGGTTTTGTTTAGTACTTAGATTTTTCTTGGTGTAGATAGTTTCCTCGTAGGTTTGAGTCCGAGGACCATGCAAGACCTCGGTTTTGTCTAGTACTTAGATTTTTCTTGTAGTAGCTAGTTTCCCACTATGTTTGAGTCCGAGGACCATGCAAGACCTTGCTTCTGTCTAGTACTTTTATTTTTTTGGAGTATCTAGTTTCCCCATATGTTAAAGTCCGAGGACAATGCAAGACCTTGGTTCTGTCTAGTACTTAGATTTTTCTTGTAGTAACTACTTTTCGAATAGGTTTGAGTCCGAGTACCATGCAAGACCTAGGCTCTGTCTAGTACTTAGATTTTACTTGGAGTAGCTGGTTTCCCTATATGTTTGAGTGCGAGGACCATGCAAGACCTTGATTCTGTCTAGTACTTAGGTATTTCTTGGAGTAGCAAGTTTCCCCATAGGTTTGAGTCCGAGTACCAGGCAAGACCTCGGTTCTGTCTAGTACTTAGATTTTTCTTGGAGTAGCTATCTTCCTCATAGGTTTGAGTCTGAGGACCACGCCAGACCTTTGTTCTGTCTAGTACTAAGATTTTTCTTGGAGTAGCTAGTTTCCCCATATGTTTGAGTGCGAGGACCATGCAAGACATTGATTCTGTCTAGTACTTAGGTATTTCTTGGAGTAGCTAGTTTCCCCATAGGTTTGAGTCCGAGGACCATGCAAGGCCTCGGTTCTGTCTAGTACTTAGATTTTCCTTGGAGTAGTTAGTTTCCCCATAGGTTTGAGTTGGTGGACCCCGCAAGACCTTGGTTTCGTCTAGTACTTAGATTTTTCTTGGAGTAGTTAGTTTCCCCATAGGTTTGAGTTCGAGAACCATGCAAGACCTTGGTTCTGTCTAGTACTTAGATTTTTCTTGGAGTAGCAAGTTTCCCCATAGGTTTAAGTTAGAGGACCTTGCAAGACCTTGGTTCTGTCTAGTACTTAGATTTTTCTTGGAGTAGCTAGTTTCCCCATATGTTTGAGTGCGAGGACCATGCAAGACCTTAATTCTGTCTAGTACTTAGGTATTTCTTGGAGTAGCTAGTTTCCCCAGAGGTTTGAGTCCGAGGACCATGCAAGACCTCGGTTCTGTCTAGTACTTAGATTTTCCTTGGAGTAGTTAGTTTCCCCATAGGTTTGAGTTGGTGGACCACGCAAGACCTTGGATTCGTCTAGTACTTAGATTTTCCTTGGAGTAGTTAGTTTCCCCATAGGTTTGAGTTCGAGAACCATGCAAGACCTTGGTTCTGTCTAGTACTTAGATTTTTCTTGGAGTAGCTAGTTTCCCCATAGGTTTGAGTCCGAGGACCATGCGAGACCTTGCTTCTGTCTAGTACTTATATTTTTTTGGAGTAGCTAGTTTCCCCATAGGTTTGAGTACGAGGACCACGCAAGTCCTTGGATCTGTCAAGTACTTAGATTTTTCTAGGAGTAGCCAGTTTCCCCATAGGTTTTAGTCTGAGGACCCCGCAAAACCTTGGTTTTGTCTAGTACTTAGATTTTTCTTGGAGTAGCTAGTTTCCCCATAGGTTTGAGTCTGAGGACCCCGTAAGGCCTTGGTTTTGTCTAGTACTTAGATTTTTTTGGAGTTGCTTGTTTCTCCAAAGGTTTGAGTCCAAGGACCATGCAAGACCTAGGTCATGTCTAGTACTTAGATTTTTCTTGGATTAGCAAGTTTCCCCATAGGTTTGAGTCTGAGGACCACGCAAGACACTGGTTCTGTATAGTACTTAGATTTTTCTTGTAGTAACTAGTTTCCTCATAGGTTTGAGTCCGAGTACTATGAAAGACCATGGTTTTGTCTAGTACTTAGATTTCTCGTGGAGTAGCTAGTTTCTCCATAGGTTTGAGTCTGAGGACCACGCAAGACCTTGGTTTTGTCTAGTACTTAGATTTTTCTCGGAGTAGCTAGTTTCCCCATGGGTTTGAGTCTGAGGACCACGTAAGACCTTGGTTTTGTCTAGTACATAGATATTTCTTAGAGTAGCTAGTTTCCCCATAGGTTTGACTTTGAGGACCACGCAAGACCTTGGTTCTGTATAGTACTAAGATTTTTCTTGGAGTAGCTAGTTTCTCCATATGTTTGAGTGCGAGGACCATGCAAGACCTTGATTCTGTCTAGTACTTAGGTATTTCTTGGAGTAGCTAGTTTTCCCATAGGTTTGAGTCTGAGGACCATGCAAGACCTCGGTTCTGTCTAGTACTTAGATTTTCCTTGGAGTAGTTAGTTTCCCCATAGGTTTGAGTCGGTGGACCACGCAAGTCCTTGGTTTCGTCTAGTACTTAGATTTTTCTTGGAGTAGTTAGTTTCCCTATAGGTTTGACTTCGAGAACCATGCAAGACCTTGGTTCTGTCTAGTACTTAGATTTTTCTTGGAGTAGCAAGTTTCCCCATAGGTTTGAGTTAGAAGATCTTGCAAGACCTTGGTTCTGTCTAGTACTTAGATTTTTCTTGGAGTAGCAAGTTTCCCCATAGGTTTTAGTCCGAGGACCATGCAAGATCTTCATTCTGTCTAGTACTTATAGTTTTTTGGAGTAGCTAGTTTCCCCTTAGGTTTGAGTCCGAGGACCACGCAAGACCTTGGTTCTGTCCAGTACTTAGATTTTTCTAGGAGTAGCCAGTTTCCCCATTGGTTTGAGTCTGAGGACCCCGCAAGACCTTGGTTTTGTCTAGTACTTAGATTTTTCTTGGAGTAGCTAGTTTCCCCATAAGTTTGAGTCTGAGGACCCCGCAAGGCCTTGGTTTTGTCTAGTACTTAGATTTTTCTTAGAGTAACTTGTTTGCCCAAAGGATTGAGTCCGAGAACCATGCAAGACCTAAGTCATGTCTAGTACTTAGATTTTTCTTGGATTAGCATGTTTCCCCACAGGTTTGAGTCCGAGGACCACGCAAGACACTGGTTATGTCTAGTACTTAGATTTTTCTTGTAGTAACTTGTTTCCTTATAGGTTTGAGTCCGAGTACCATGAAAGACTATGATTTTGTCTAGTACTTAGATTTCTCGTGGAGTAGCTAGTTTCTCCATAGGCTTGAGTCTGAGGACCACGCAAGACCTTGGTTTTGTCTAGTACTTAGATTTTTCTCGGAGTAGCTAGTTTCCCCATGGGTTTGAGTCTGAGGACCACGTAAGACCTTGGCTTTGTCTAGTAATTAGATATTTCTTAGAGTAGCAAGTTTCCCCAAATGTTTGAGTCTGAGGACCACGCAAGACCTTGGTATTGTCCTGTACTTAGATTTTTCTTGGAGTAGCTAGTTTCCGCATAGGTTTGAGTCCGAGTACCATGCAAGACCTAGGCTCTGTCTAGTACTTAGACTTTACTTGGAGTAGCTAGTTTCCCCATATGTTTGAGTGCGAGGACCATGCAAGAACTTGATTCTGTCTAGTACTTAGGTATTTCTCGGAGTAGCTAGTTTCCCCATAGGTTTGAGTCCGAGTACCATGCAAGACCTCGGTTCTGTCTAGTACTTAGATTTTTCTTGGAGTAGCTATCTTCCCCATAGGTTTGAGTCTGAGGACCACGCAAGACCTTTGTTCTGTCTAGTACTAAGTTTTTTCTTGGAGTAGCTAGTTTCCCCATATGTTTGAGTGCGAGGACCATGCAAGATCTTGATTCTGTCTAGTACTTAAGTATTTCTTGGAGTAGCTAGTTTTCCCATAGGTTTGAGTCCGAGGACCATGCAAGTCCTCGGTTCTGTCTAGTACTTAGATTTTCCTTGGAGTAGTTAGTTTCCCCATTTGTTTGAGTTGGTGGACCACGCAAGTCCTTGGTTTCGTCTAGTACTTAGGTTTTTCTTGGAGTAGTTAGTTTCCCCATAGGTTTGAGTTCGATAACCATGCAAGACCTTGTTTCTGTCTAGTACTTAGATTTTTCTTGGAGTAGCAAGTTTCCACATAGGTTTGAGTTAGAGGACCTTGCCAGACCTTGGTTTTGTCTAGTACTTAGATTTTTCTTGGAGTAGCTAGTTTCCCCATAGGTTTGAGTCCGAGGACCATGCGAGACCTTGCTTCTGTCTAGTACTTATATTTTTTGGAGTATCAAGTTTCCCCGCAGGTTTGAGTCCGAGGACCACGCAAGACTTTGGATCCGTCAAGTACTTAGATTTTTCTAGGAGTAGCCAGTTTCCCCATAGGTTTGAGTCTGAGGACCCCACAAGACCTTGGTTTTGTCTAGTACTTAGATTTTTCTTGGAGTAGCTAGTTTGCCCATAGGTTTGAGTCTGAGGACCCCGCAAGGCCTTGGTTTTGTCTAGTACTTAGATTTTTTTGGAGTAACTTGTTTCCCCAAAGGTTTGAGTCCGAGGACCATGCAAGACCTAGGTCATGTCTAGTACTTAGATTTTTCTTGGATTAGCAAGTTTCCCTAAAGGTTTGAGTCTGAGGACCACGCAAAACACTGGTTTTGTCTAGTACTTAGATTATTCTTGTAGTAACTTGTTTCCTTATAGGTTTGAGTACGAGTAGCTAATTTCTCCATAGGTTTGAGTCTGAGGACCACACAAGACCTTGGTTTTGTCTAGTACTTAGATTTTTCACGGAGTAGCTAGTTTCCCCATGGGTTTGAGTCTGAGGACCACGTAAGACCTTGGCTTTGTCTAGTAATTAGATGTTTCTTAGTGTAGCTAGTTTCCCCAAATGTTTGAGTCTGAGGACCACGCAAGACCTTGGTTTTGTTTAGTACTTAGATTTTTCTTGTAGTAACTACTTTCCCCATAAGTTTGAGTCCGAGTACTATGCAAGACCTTGGTATTGTCCTGTACTTAGATTTTTCTTGGAGTAGCTAGTTTCCGCATAGGTTTGAGTCCGAGTACCATGCAAGACCTAGGCTCTGTCTAGTACTTAGACTTTACTTGGAGTAGCTAGTTTCCCCATATGTTTGAGTGCGAGGACCATGCAAGACCTTGATTCTGTCTAGTACTTAGGTATTTCTCGGAGTAGCTAGTTTCCCCATAGGTTTGAGTCCGAGTACCATGCAAGACCTAGGTTCTGTCTAGTACTTAGATTTTTCTTGGAGTAGCTATCTTCCCCATAGGTTTGAGTCTGAGGACCACGCAAGACCTTTGTTCTGTCTAGTACTAAGTTTTTTCTTGGAGTAGCTAGTTTCCCCATAAGTTTGAGTCCGAGTACTATGCAAGACCTTGGTATTGTCCTGTACTTAGATTTTTCTTGGAGTAGCTAGTTTCCGCATAGGTTTGAGTCCGAGTACCATGCAAGACCTAGGCTCTGTCTAGTACTTAGACTTTACTTGGAGTAGCTAGTTTCCCCATATGTTTGAGTGCGAGGACCATGCAAGACCTTGATTCTGTCTAGTACTTAGGTATTTCTCGGAGTAGCTAGTTTCCCCATAGGTTTGAGTCCGAGTACCATGCAAGACCTAGGTTCTGTCTAGTACTTAGATTTTTCTTGGAGTAGCTATCTTCCCCATAGGTTTGAGTCTGAGGACCACGCAAGACCTTTGTTCTGTCTAGTACTAAGTTTTTTCTTGGAGTAGCTAGTTTCCCCATATGTTTGAGTGCGAGGACCATGCAAGACCTTGATTCTATCTAGTACTTAGGTATTTCTTGGAGTAGCTAGTTTCCCTATAGGTTTGAGTCCGAGGACCATGCAAGACCTCGGTTCTGTCTAGTACTTAGATTTTCCTTAGAGTAGTTAGTTTCCCCATTTGTTTGATTTGGTGGACCACGCAAGACCTTGGTTTCGTCTAGTACTTAGATTTTTCTTGGAGTAGTTAGTTTCCCCATAGGTTTGAGTTCGATAACCATGCAAGACCTTGTTTCTGTCTAGTACTTAGATTTTTCTTGGAGTAGCAAGTTTCCACATAGGTTTGAGTTAGAGGACCTTGCCAGACCTTGGTTCTGTCTAGTACTTAGATTTTTCTTGGAGTAGCTAGTTTCCCCATAGGTTTGAGTCCGAGGACCATGCGAGACCTTGCTTCTGTCTAGTACTTATATTTGTTTGGAGTATCAAGTTTCCCCGTAGGTTTGAGTCCGAGGACCACGCATGACTTTGGATCCGTCAAGTACTTAGATTTTTCTAGGAGTAGCCAGTTTCCCCATAGGTTTGAGTCTGAGGACCCCACAAGACCTTGGTTTTGTCTAGTACTTAGATTTTTCTTGGATTTTTCTTGGAGTAGCTAGTTTGCCCATAGGTTTGAGTCCGAGGACCACGCAAGACCTCGGTTCTGTCTAGTACTTAGATTTTCCTTAGAGTAGTTAGTTTCCCCATTTGTTTGATTTGGTGGACCACGCAAGACCTTGGTTTCGTCTAGTACTTAGATTTTTCTTGGAGTAGTTAGTTTCCCCATAGGTTTGAGTTCGATAACCATGCAAGACCTTGTTTCTGTCTAGTACTTAGATTTTTCTTGGAGTAGCAAGTTTCCACATAGGTTTGAGTTAGAGGACCTTGCCAGACCTTGGTTCTGTCTAGTACTTAGATTTTTCTTGGAGTAGCTAGTTTCCCCATAGGTTTGAGTCCGAGGACCATGCGAGACCTTGCTTCTGTCTAGTACTTATATTTGTTTGGAGTATCAAGTTTCCCCGTAGGTTTGAGTCCGAGGACCACGCAAGACTTTGGATCCGTCAAGTACTTAGATTTTTCTAGGAGTAGCCAGTTTCCCCATAGGTTTGAGTCTGAGGACCCCACAAGACCTTGGTTTTGTCTAGTACTTAGATTTTTCTTGGATTTTTCTTGGAGTAGCTAGTTTGCCCATAGATTTGAGTCTGAGGACCCCGCAAGGCCTTGGTTTTGTCTAGTACTTAGATTTTTTTGGAGTAGCTTGTTTCCCCAAAGGTTTGAGTCCGAGGACCATGCAAGACCTAGGTCATGTCTAGTACTTAGATTTTTCTTGGATTAGCAAGTTTCCCCAAAGGTTTGAGTCTGAGGACCACGCAAGACACTGGTTTTGTCTAGTACTTAGATTTTTCTTGTAGTAACTTGTTTCCTTATAGGTTTGAGTCCGAGTAGCTAATTTCTCCATAGGTTTGAGTCTGAGGACCACACAAGACCTTGGTTTTGTCTAGTACTTAGATTTTTCTCGGAGTAGCTAGTTTCCCCATGGGTTTGAGTCTGAGGACCACGTAAGACCTTGGCTTTGTCTAGTAATTAGATGTTTCTTAGTGTAGCTAGTTTCCCCAAATGTTTGAGTCTGAGGACCACGCAAGACCTTGGTTTTGTTTAGTACTTAGATTTTTCTTGGTAGTAGCTAGTTTCCCCATAGGTTTGAGTTCGAGGACCATGCAAGACCTTGCTTCTGTCTAGTACTTAGATTTTTCTTGTAGTAACTACTTTCCCCATAGGTTTGAGTCCGAGTACCATGCAAGACCTTGGTCCTGTCCTGTACTTAGATTTTTCTTGGAGTAGCTAGTTTCCGCATAGGTTTGAGTCCGAGTACCATGCAAGACCTAGGCTCTGTCTAGTACTTAGATTTTACTTGGAGTAGCTAGTTTCCCCATATGTTTGAGTGCGAGGACCATGCAAGACCTTGATTCTGTCTAGTACTTAGGTATTTCTTGGAGTAGCTAGTTTCCCCATAGGTTTGAGTCTGAGTAACATGCAAGACCTCGGTTCTGTCTAGTACTTAGATTTTTCTTGGAGTAGCTATCTTCCCCATAGGTTTGAGTCTGAGGACCACGCAAGACCTTTGTTCTGTCTAGTACTAAGATTTTTCTTGGAGTAGCTAGTTTCCCCATATGTTTGAGTGCGAGGACCATGCAAGACCTTGATTCTGTCTAGTACTTAGGTATTTCTTGGAGTAGCTAGTTTCCCCATAGGTTTGAGTCCGAGGACCATGCAAGATCTCGGTTCTGTCTAGTACTTAGATTTTCCTTGGAGTAGTTAGTTTCCCCATAGGTTTGAGTTGGTGGACCACGCAAGACCTTGGTTTCGTCTAGTACTTAGATTTTTCTTGGAGTAGTTAGTTTCCCCATAGGTTTGAGTTCGATAACCATGCAAGACCTTGATTCTGTCTAGTACTTAGATTTTTCTTTGAGTAGCAAGTTTCCCCATAGGTTTGAGTTAGAGGACCTTGCAAGACCTTGGTTCTGTCTAATACTTAGATTTTTCTTGGACTAGCTAGTTTCCCCATAGGTTTGAGTCCGAGGACCATGCGAGACCTTGCTTCTGTCTAGTACTTATATTTTTTTGGAGTAGCTAGTTTCCCCATAGGTTTGAGTCCGAGGACCACGCAAGGCCTTGGATCTGTCAAGTACTTAGATTTTTCTAGGAGTAGCCAGTTTCCCCATAGGTTTGAGTCTGAGGACCCCACAAGACCTTGGTTTTGTCTAGTACTTAGATTTTTCTTGGATTTTTCTTGGAGTAGCTAGTTTGCCCATAGATTTGAGTCTGAGGACCCCGCAAGGCCTTGGTTTTGTCTAGTACTTAGATTTTTTTGGAGTAGCTTGTTTCCCCAAAGGTTTGAGTCCGAGGACCATGCAAGACCTAGGTCATGTCTAGTACTTAGATTTTTCTTGGATTAGCAAGTTTCCCCAAAGGTTTGAGTCTGAGGACCACGCAAGACACTGGTTTTGTCTAGTACTTAGATTTTTCTTGTAGTAACTTGTTTCCTTATAGGTTTGAGTCCGAGTAGCTAATTTCTCCATAGGTTTGAGTCTGAGGACCACACAAGACCTTGGTTTTGTCTAGTACTTAGATTTTTCTCGGAGTAGCTAGTTTCCCCATGGGTTTGAGTCTGAGGACCACGTAAGACCTTGGCTTTGTCTAGTAATTAGATGTTTCTTAGTGTAGCTAGTTTCCCCAAATGTTTGAGTCTGAGGACCACGCAAGACCTTGGTTTTGTTTAGTACTTAGATTTTTCTTGGTAGTAGCTAGTTTCCCCATAGGTTTGAGTTCGAGGACCATGCAAGACCTTGCTTCTGTCTAGTACTTAGATTTTTCTTGTAGTAACTACTTTCCCCATAGGTTTGAGTCCGAGTACCATGCAAGACCTTGGTCCTGTCCTGTACTTAGATTTTTCTTGGAGTAGCTAGTTTCCGCATAGGTTTGAGTCCGAGTACCATGCAAGACCTAGGCTCTGTCTAGTACTTAGATTTTACTTGGAGTAGCTAGTTTCCCCATATGTTTGAGTGCGAGGACCATGCAAGACCTTGATTCTGTCTAGTACTTAGGTATTTCTTGGAGTAGCTAGTTTCCCCATAGGTTTGAGTCTGAGTAACATGCAAGACCTCGGTTCTGTCTAGTACTTAGATTTTTCTTGGAGTAGCTATCTTCCCCATAGGTTTGAGTCTGAGGACCACGCAAGACCTTTGTTCTGTCTAGTACTAAGATTTTTCTTGGAGTAGCTAGTTTCCCCATATGTTTGAGTGCGAGGACCATGCAAGACCTTGATTCTGTCTAGTACTTAGGTATTTCTTGGAGTAGCTAGTTTCCCCATAGGTTTGAGTCCGAGGACCATGCAAGATCTCGGTTCTGTCTAGTACTTAGATTTTCCTTGGAGTAGTTAGTTTCCCCATAGGTTTGAGTTGGTGGACCACGCAAGACCTTGGTTTCGTCTAGTACTTAGATTTTTCTTGGAGTAGTTAGTTTCCCCATAGGTTTGAGTTCGATAACCATGCAAGACCTTGATTCTGTCTAGTACTTAGATTTTTCTTTGAGTAGCAAGTTTCCCCATAGGTTTGAGTTAGAGGACCTTGCAAGACCTTGGTTCTGTCTAATACTTAGATTTTTCTTGGACTAGCTAGTTTCCCCATAGGTTTGAGTCCGAGGACCATGCGAGACCTTGCTTCTGTCTAGTACTTATATTTTTTTGGAGTAGCTAGTTTCCCCATAGGTTTGAGTCCGAGGACCACGCAAGGCCTTGGATCTGTCAAGTACTTAGATTTTTCTACGAGTAGCCAGTTTCCCCATAGGTTTGAGTCTGAGGACCCCGCAAGACCTTGGTTTTGTCTAGTACTTAGATTTTTCTTGGAGTAGCTAGTTTCCCCATAGGTTTGAGTCTGAGGACCCCGCAAGGCCTTGGTTTTGTCTAGTACTTAGATTTTTTTGGAGTAGCTTGTTTCCCCAAAGGTTTGAGTCCGAGGACCATGCAAGACCTAGGTCATGTCTAGTACTTAGATTTTTCTTGGATTAGCAAGTTTCCTCATAGGTTTGAGTCTGAGGACCACGCAAGACACTGGTTCTGTCTAGTACTTAGATTTTTCTTGTAGTAACTAGTTTCCTCATAGGTTTGAGTCCGAGTACTATGAAAGACCATGGTTTTGTCTAGTGCTTAGATTTCTCGTGGAGTAGCTAGTTTCTCCATAGGTTTGAGTCTGAGGACCACGCAAGACCTTGGTTTTGTCTAGTACTTAGATTTTTCTCGGAGTAGCTAGTTTCCCCATGGGTTTGAGTCTGAGGACCACGTAAGACCTTGGTTTTGTCTAGTACATAGATTTTTCTTAGATTAGCTAGTTTCCCCATAGGTTTGACTTTGAGGACCACGCAAGACCTTGGTTCTGTATAGTACTAAGATTTTTCTTGGTGTAGCTAGTTTCTCCATATGTTTGAGTGCGAGGACCATGCAAGACCTTGATTCTGTCTAGTACTTAGGTTTTTCTTGGAGTAGCTAGTTTCCCCATAGGTTTGAGTCTGAGGACCATGCAAGACCTCGGTTCTGTCTAGTACTTAGATTTTCCTTGGAGTTGTTAGTTTCCCCATAGGTTTGAGTCGGTGGACCACGCAAGTCCTTGGTTTCGTCTAGTACTTAGATTTTTCTTGGAGTAGTTAGTTTACCCATAGGTTTGAGTTCGAGAACCATGCAAGACCTTAGTTCTGTATAGTACTTAAAATTTTTCTTGGAGTAGCAGGTTTCCCCATAGGTTTGAGTTAGAAGACCTTGCAAGACCTTGGTTCTGTCTAATACTTAGATTTTTCTTGGAGTAGCTAGTTTCCCCATAGGTTTGAGTCCGAGGACCATGCGAGACCTTGCTTCTGTCTAGTACTTATATTTTTTTGGAGTAGCTAGTTTCCCCATAGGTTTGAGTCCGAGGATCACGCAAGACCTTGGATCTGTCAAGTACTTAGATTTTTCTAGGAGTAGCCAGTTTCCCCATAGGTTTGAGTCTGAGGACCCCGCAAGACCTTGGTTTTGTCTAGTACTTAGATTTTTCTTGGAGTAGCTAGTTTCCCCATAGGTTTGAGTCTGAGGACCCCGCAAGGCCTTGGTTTTGTCTAGTACTTAGATTTTTTTGGAGTAGCTTGTTTCCCCAAAGGTTTGAGTCCGAGGACCATGCAAGACCTAGGTCATGTCTAGTACTTAGTGATAGGTTATTTAGACCCCTTAAACAACCAGATTGCGTAGC
The DNA here is from genome assembly GCA_019022515.1 of Quercus aquifolioides. Classification (NCBI taxonomy): domain Eukaryota; kingdom Viridiplantae; phylum Streptophyta; class Magnoliopsida; order Fagales; family Fagaceae; genus Quercus; species Quercus aquifolioides. Next base: position 66,171,857 of record CM032333.1, read on the forward strand.
CTAGATTAATTAGCCAAGTTGTTACTTAGTCAAATTAAGCAATTGTAGGTTAAAACAATCAAATAATCATATCATGTATATAAAACAAATAAAGCAGCGGAAATAATAAAGAACACAAGATATGATCACCCAGGAAACCACACGGTAAAAACCTGGGGAGGATTTGACCCACCGATACTCAAGGCATAATAGAATTCACTATGAAAGAATTGAAGTTCTTACAGAAGGACTACAAGCTCCCCGCTCGACTTCCTAATGCTACCCACCAGTACGAATTTCCTGACACGACCACGCGCAGGCTCCGAATCCACGGACTACTTCTTTCTTGAATTCTTCAATTAGCTACAAGCTGCCCGCTTGCTTTTCTTTTAAGTTCCAATGGTTGCAACTATGTTGATCATCAAGATATTGACAACCCTAAGTTTATGTGAAGGAAAGCTCCTCAAAGATCTCACAAGAGATTCACACAAACAGCAAATATGACCAACAATACATTATGGACAACCTTCAAAAACGTGGCTAGGGTTTTGTTTATATACCTAGGGTAAAAACATAAAACCCTAAACGTTTAATGAAGTAGGGCTGAGTTGGAAATTCTGCAGAATAATCAACCTGTGCGATTTTCGATCGATCGAGTCTATTCTTCGATCGATCGAGCCAGGCCAAAAGTCCCAAGTACTTCTGCAGCCACTCGATTCCAACTGTACAATAATAAACCAACTTTGAGCAAGCCTAAACAAGACTAAATACAATGTTTTGATCATAATTTGCCAACATTACAAATTAGAGTTCTAAATACATAAAATCCTAAGACCTTAGAACCTAACAAACTCCCCCTTTGGCAATCCGTGACAAAACCATAATTAAAAGCTCAAAGTTTTACAAGTAAAAGCCCTTTACAAAAGTAATGCTCATAAAATCAAATTCAGCCTAACTACTATCCATCAGTTGCAAGTGTAGACAGCAGCTTTAGTTGAATCAACCTGTATATTCCTGAAATACTCAACAAACGCATAAATGCATGTGTGACAGAAAAGAGTAAAACAACAGGTATAACATTCTTGTAAGATTCACACAACACAAAATAAAGACATATATGAATGATCAACTCATAAATATAAATCAATAAGCAGTGAATCATAAAGCAACAAGAATCAACAAAAATAACATGTATATCAATCAATGTTACTCCCCCTAACATGAATATTCCCAAAAATGATATACAAAGTGAAGCACCTAGATACAATCTAAAAACTCCACAAGCTCCTCAAAACAAAAAGTCTCCCCCTAACTACAAAAACCCCTCTACAAGTCAAAAATACCACTCCCCCTTTTTGTGACGGAATGCCAAAGAGCAATCACAAGTCGCCATCAAAAGGAGGTGGTGAGGGTGAATGAAGACGCGCCAAGTCAGCTCGTAGAGCACGAAACTCATCTAGCAAGTCCACCAAAATCTGACCATGAGCCGCCTGAACGGTCATGACAGTCTCCAAAGTACGACGAACATCGAAGTCGGCCGAAGGAGGTGGAGGAACATCAGCAGCAGCAGCATCATCACCAACTGGATCAGTAACATCCTCACCAGCAAGACCTGCAGAAGAAGAAGGAGGAGGTGCGCTACTAGAGGGCTCAGACCTAGGGTGTTTAGAACCAGCTCGAAGATGAGCAGCCCTTTGTCTAAGAAAAGACGCACCGATAGGAGCAATAACATGAACGGGCTCAGAGGAAGGGAAGCCACCAAGATCAAGATGAAGGAGAATCCTATGAATGAAAATAGGATGTACAAGAGCATGAGCAGAAGATGAACTCCTATAAACATCGTTCAAAGAACGAAGAAAAAGATGGGGAAAACTAATAGGAGCATCAGTAACCAGAGCGTACAAAAATACACACCTCTCAAGAGGAATGGTGTGAACATGGGAAATGGGCCAGATAGAATGACACGCTATCCTAAAGAAAAGATAGTGTAACCCGGAGAGCTCAGCAGAGGTGATCCGAGGATCAGAACTCCACTGGACAGTAGTCCCAGTGATGTAAGACAAGACATCACTAATCTCGGGAGACACGTCATATGGATAGATAGGATGTCGAACCAATGGTACCCCTAGAGCATCAGCCACTACCTCAGGAGTAAGGGAGTACTCTACGCCTCGTATCCAACTCTTGACTAGAGTGTTGGAATCATAGATGCGGATAGAGATGTTCGAATAGAACTCTCTAATCAAGGCAGAAGGTGGAGGAGGATCAGAAACATCCACCAAGGGTAACCAGCCCCTACGCTCAAAGTTTACCCTAATGGCAGGATCAAGTTCATCTAAGTGAACAGAACGCTCAGCCCAAATTTTTCTCCTAACATTCAGCTTCTCATAAATCTCTTAGTTTTTCTCACTCGAAAACTTCTCACGATCATAGGATGGAGGGGGTGAAGGAGAAGGTGAGGGAACATTCCTACGGGCTCTAGTTTTCCTAGACATAGTGCTAAGGAAAGGACAGAGACACAAAGTGAAAAACCAAAAAGAACAAGAGAAAACATAACCAAGGGCAGACTGCAAATTAGCACAATAAAAAATATAGAACAAAAATCTATATGATGCATGAACATTAATAATGTTGTGATGCATGATCTAATGCAGTAAACAAATAAGTTCAATTGAGATTGAATGACAAAATTGGCTTGAACATGGAATTTTTTATCAAAAATCCCAAATAAATTGAAAACCACTTGTTGAAATTTTTTACCAAAAAGATGAATTGAGCATTACAAAACACATTCCATAGATTATAATGCTTAATTACAACTACACAACAAGTCAATTTCATCAAAGTCATCCCAATTTAACAAAAGCCCCAATTCGGATAAAAAACAAGCCCTAGATTTTTCAATTTTTCACCAAACTCAAATTTGATCAAATTAACAGGTAATAATCATGTTAATGAAGTGTCCCCACAAAAACCCAATGATCAATTTCATAAAATAAGGCTTGAATCAACAGAAAATCCCAATTATTCAAATTCCGAAAATTACCCTCAAATGCATGAATATATGCATGAAAACATGAAAATAAATTCAAAAGGAAGGGCACAAGTGTCTTACCGACTTGAGGAGAGAGAGATTTTGCAAAAAGAACGGAGGAAAACGACAAAAATCTCTGATTTGAGCTTGCCAACGCGGAGAGAGGAAAAAGGTTTGAAAAGATTTTGAAATAGGAACTTTGAAAAAGTCAGAAAAGTATCTTTTAAAAAGCTTTTTCATGATGTTCGATCGATCGAAAATCATATTCGATTGATCGAAACACACAGTCATTTTGAGACAAATGAAAGCACTTTTTCGATTGATCGAAAATCAGATTCGATTGATCGAAACTCACAGTCATTTTGAGACAAATGAAAGCACTTTTTCGATTGATCGAAAATCAGGCTGGATCGATCGAAATGGGCAGAGGCTCACTAAATTTGAGAAAATCACAGTTTTGAAAGACAAACCAAATTTTGAAAAACAACTCCTCAAAGCATTAAATTACAGAAATAAAATGCATGAGTATGAGATGGAATGCTTTTTCAAAAACCCAAAATTTTAAACCCCAATTTTCTCAAAAATAAGTTTCAATCATTCTTCCTTTGAATATTCTCAAACAACAAATATGTTGTACACTAATCTCAAGATAATTTCAAACTTGGTTGGTCAGACCAAAAATACACACTAGCATGTACAGTGTTTAACAAAGAGTAACTTGTGTAGTGTGTGATACTAGCAAAAACTTGAGATACATGTGAGGTGATATGTGAATAATAATCAAACACAAAGTCTACACAATTCATCACATAGAATTTAAAAGAGACTATCACCTAAAGAGTTACATCCTATAACTCCCACATCTCCTAGAACAAAAGCTTGCAATCATGTAAGTTTCTTGTATTTTTTGCCCATTATTTAGGTGAAATTTGGCATAAAGCCTAATAGTACACACCGGTTTGAATTAAGTGAATTGGCATCAAGCCTAATAGTACACACCAGTTTTAAGCATTAAGCATTTAAGCATTTAAAGAGGCTACACCTTATGTTCTTTTTGTGCATGTGCTACACTTTCTCGAGCACAAAATCTTATGATATGCACTAAGGTGTTCATGATTGACTAGTGAACAGTGGTGAGATGGTTATTTATGCCCTTTCTCAAAAGAATCAAGTCCGACAGTCAAATAACATGTGACTTCAAGATCAAGACAAAGTGATTAATAACCACAAACATCTTTCCCACACAACATGCACTACAAAGCTTTAACTAGTCAAGTGCAATATTTAAGCTCATCAAAGTTAAAGAAGGTACACAGAACATGACATGTGTCAAAAGATAGACCAATCTTGTTTTCAAAAATCAAGAAAAATAGTGTCTAACATAATTTTTGCTTTCTCCTTTTCCTTTTTTTTTTTTTTTATTTATATTTTTTTTAAAGAGAAAACAAATAAATCTAGAATGAAATGCATGAATGTAATGCAATGCAAGTCCTAGAACAAAAACAATAAAAGACACAAACCAAGAACAATGGTCCACCAAGAATAGAGCAATAAGCACAAGGACCATAACGACAAACACAACTTAGGGACACCGAAGAACACCAATCACTTGACGAAGTGTCTCAAACTTACTTCCATCAAGAGGTTTGGTAAAGATGTCAGCATTTTGACGATCAGTAGGGATATACTCAAGAACAACAATTTTCTTTTCAACCAAATCCCTAATGAAGTGATATCTAAGTTCAATGTGTTTGGTCTAGAGTGTTGAACAGGATTTTTAGATATATCTATAGCACTAGAAT